>VXAL01007839.1:17643-30396 GCA_013399475.1 Chauna torquata | reverse complement strand
AATTAGGACAGAAAGAATAAGGAACCAGCACAGATGTAGATCATCAAAATAAAATTGAACTTCATTGATGATTATTTATTTTAGACCAGAACTAATAGTGATAATGTAATTTGGTGATTCTAGTCAAACAGTCAAATATCTATTAGTCCTTTTAAATGATTTATGGATGTGGTATTCATTTCGTGTGAACATTTTTTGTAAATACTTTTATTATTTTGCAGCCATTTCTAAGGGCCTCATTTTTGGTTCTTTCTGATGGTGCATTTTTCCTTTCTTTCATTATTCCCATGAATCTGCTAGCTGCTCTCTTTCCAGCTACAACAGAAAAATAAAGCATCATTTGAAAAGCTGACATATTACTGTTGGAGAAAAAAAAATCTCTTTTTAAACCTGAACAAATTCAAACTAGACAGCCAACCATATATAATTTCTACTTGCTTGGAGAGTGCATTTCTCCACTCTGCTCACTAGTTCCATTTTGAAGGAGCTATTTTCTCTTTTTCTTTGGGACATTACTGAGCAAATATTGTATATGTAGATATCTCATTTCAGCACTTGGGTTGCTTCAATTACCGTATGATTTGTTGTGATTTCTTGGTTAGTCATCTTGTTTTATTCAGCCCCATCCTGTTATGCAAATGCTACGCTTCCTCTTTTAACCTGGTTTGTCACATTCATTATAGGAACGCTGTGAATTTAGGTATCAGGAAAATAGTGCCTACACAACCTCAACATGATTTAACTATTCTCTGAATTTCACAGACCACATGAGAACTTGTTGAAAAAGGCACACAGCCCTTGCAGGGGTATAGTAGTCTTAAAATACTGGCTTTAGGTATTTTTGCAAGAGTGGTCCTAAGTGGTTCTTGCCACGATCAGATCCTCCTGCAGGACTCTGGCTATAGTCTCTTTCCCCAGATAGGAAACAAGTGAAGTGGTGGCATCACTATCCATTGTAGAAATGGAAAATTGAGAAAGAGGGTTGAAATTCTGGCTTTATAGAAGGCAGTGGTAGTCCAGCTACTGTCTTCTTATACAATCAGTATTCCATTAAGAGATTCGGGCTGCCTGTGGGAAAGCCTGCAAAGAAACCATGCTAAAATGACACCTTTGCCAAGGTGGAATCCTGTCTCTCAGGAGACAGAACAGTCTGGGTATTTTCAATACACTAACTACATCCCTTGGCTTCAAAATTTTTTTGTTCTTTAAGCTATCACTATTAGGGAGAGACCATCATGACCTGCCTTCTAGCACTGGAAACATTTATGTCTAACTAATGTTTTAGGAGATTCAGAAAAATTTCTCACAGTCCTCTTTTTTTTTTTTTTTTTTAATAGATTTTGCTTTGCAGCCTAAAATGCACTGACTCAGTGTTAAAAATGAGTCATGACTGCCAACATTTCCAGCATATTATGGTCATTTGGGAGGCCAGCAGGATGCATATGTGTTTGTGAACAATATTATGTTTTCAGAAATGTTTGAATTGTTAGCATCTGTTATATGTATTAATTTTACGAATTAACCAGTTTTCATGCCTTCATTTAGGCTATTGTTAAGGATCTGAGTAAGTTATCTAAATGGATTATCAGTTTAGACTGATACAGTCTTTCTTACGTCTGAATAAAACATACTTTCTTAGCTCTGGTACCTCTGCATCAGGCTAGACAGTACAGCTGCTTAGAGAATAACAACTTACGGACCAGTATTTAATTAATCTCTTCCTGAAAAGGCCATGAACAACAGGCTAAGGCTAAGGTCTCTGCTGGTGTGTAAATCTGCAATCAGTCAAAAGAGTATTGACCTTTAAAATAGCAGACAAGTGGCTTCCTAAACTCAGTTTTGGGTGGTAAGCACTAAAACCTTTGATTCAGGGGACATCCATTTGCAGTAAGACTTTACCAGGTGAAGGAAAGTCTGTAGCAAAGCAACATACTTTAAGGTCTCCGCTTGAAGTATGGAGCTCTGCCTGCAGCTCACAATGTGAGCGCAGTCTTAGTGCAGGACTTAAAGTAAGCAGTGATGGGCAACATTTGGACAACAAGCAGTTACAATGGTTCACTGACTCCCCTGGTTAACCTCCACTGATGCAGCCGTGATGTGCAGTTTAAGTGTTCCTGCTATTGAAACCCCATATCACATAAATAGATAGTAAATTACTACTTCCATCAGTGCTGAGTGCAGTCACATGTTTGCATGATGAGCAAAGATGCAATTACAATCTCTCAGAAAAGGTGAATCACAACCAAAATATACTATCACTGCACAGTCAACTGACAGGAATACAACTGTATGAATTTGATTTTGGAATTTTATTTAGAAAAACTGTAAATTTGCTTTTCTTAAATCACTGTCAGATTTTAGTAACCATCAAGAGTAACAGTTGCTTAAAAAGTTGGAAGAAGTTGAAAATGACCATCTGATATTTTAATGACAGCTATTCCTATGTCTGATTGAGCTTTGCCCTACTTCCTTCAGAACCAAAGAGAGCCAAAGCTAATAGATATAATAGGTATCACAAAATGTATTTAACCAGATAAAAGTGGAGTAAAACATACAGATTTCCCCCCTGATTTCATGAAAGAAAGGTAAAGTGTAAGGTTATTGAGGGGCAGATTAGGGCAGGAAAATACAAGCAAGCTGGTCTCTGGGGAGAGCTGGAGAAAGAATGAAAAGAAGGATTTGGAGTGGGAAATTAGTGAGTACAGGGGTGAGGGTAGTTTTCAAAAAAAAATCACATCAGGTTTTCAGTGACAGAAGCTGAAGAAATGGGGAGGAATAAAGTTGATATGAGATTGTGGTGTTATGGTGTTGGTCTTTTTCTTACTTTCTTAATGGAATAAGATTACATTTGTTCTCTTCTCTTTTTATGGATGACTGTTGTGTTATGTGCCTGGCCAACAAAAGCTGAAAATGTAAGCCTGAAAGGTAAAGGTCATTGGTGCTGGGGCAGCAGTAGCAAGGTGGGAGGCAGGCTCACTAGCTGGAGCTAGATCTTCCATGCAGAGTGTCACACTTCTCTTGATCACCCTTAAGATCGCAATTCGAATTGCAGAATGACTTATTGCATACATGGCCTTTAGGCATGCATAAGCTTTAGGCAGAGAGCACTTTATAAATGACAACTGAAATCTTGATCTCAGGTTCGGTGACAGAGAAGAAAGCAAAACCTGGAGTGAGGAGTGCTGTCACGCAACTGTTCAGCGCCAAGCAAATGATGGGCAACTGGTGTTTCTGGGTAAGCACTTGTTTTCAGACAAGTCTTCAATGCCCTGTCTCACCCACCAATGAACCCCATGGAAGAAGGGTGAGAGAAGACGGGCAAGGTCTAGGTGCTTGAGAAACTTGGGGAAGACTACAGGGAATGACTGGCCACAGCTATTGCAAACAAACAACGGGGAATGGAGGATGGCCTTTGTTTCTAGATAAATGGTTTTATCAGCTGAGTAGGTCAGCCACCTGTATCAGCTGAATGAACCGACCCATCCAGCAGCTGTCTGTCCCTGAGTTAGTCAAATGACTGAAAATGTCCTCCCGAGCTATCCAGACCAGCATGGAGGTGCAGGAGTATATGTGTGGCTCAGCTCAACCTAAAATATAAGAAATAAAAAAAACAAGCAAGTACTTTAGGAAGAGCAATGAGCTTGAGCTGATTTCAACACACTTACTGTTTCCTGGTGATTAGCTGTGCCAGGAGCTCTGACTGTGAGCATATTATAGAGGCTGGTAGTGAAAGTCATGTTTGTGTTTCAAGTCAACTATATGTATAGCACTTGCTACAGATTTCTAAGTGTAATTTGTACTTGTACTGTGAGTTAAGTACATTGGTGTATCACCTGGCTAAATCAAAACCCTATGTAATTTCAAATAAATAAGTATATTTCTGTATGATGCATAAAACCCTTCACATGTGGAATATCTAAAAGAAATTGTTTGGAGTGTACTGGACTGCAACACACTGTCTGCCCTGCCTGGACCTCTCATTTCTGACTACCATCACTGAGACATTTAGACAGTATTCCTGATCTTCTGCTCTACCTTATCACTCAAGCATCACATTCTGTCTTTTATCTCAGCAGTTACAAATGAATTATCCATGGGAAACCATTCATTTTCAAAGTGCTTTGCTACTTAACTCATCAGGACTAGGACTTCAAATTAATTCTTTCTTTATCACAGGAAATGTTCTTCTCTTGCTTAAATTTATTCATAGGCTAGCAGTTTCTGGTTGTCCTTGGTATTAGGTCCAAGTTCCAATTTTTTGGGAAGCTATTTTTTCATAGTTATTCATTGCCAATAACGTTCTTTTCCCAGCATCAGGCTGATTGTGATTTTTCTGGATAAACAGTATGAGTGTGGAAGTAGAAAATTCCATTACTGAGTTGTCACCAGACTTCCTCTGTGTTATGTAAGAGCCAGTGATATTTTTGTCACATTTAACTGGATCTTTTTCTATTTATCTTCTGTATATGTTGCAAGACCAAAGCCTAGCCTCATAGAGTATGTTCAATATGTAGTTGGGATACTATGTAATTTCACTAGTAGCATAGAAATATATTCTATATATATTCATATACGCGCTCTGGAAGTCCCCAACACAGTTCAATAGACTTAAAAGCAAGGATTTGTCCCTCTTCCAGTTTACATGTTCTCAGAGAGTACAAACAATACATTCTTTTAATTTAGAGGGGAAATGTCCCCCAACAGTTTCATTTATCTTTATGAAGGTAGTGCCAAAAAGGCTCAGGTTGTTTATATAATATGCTTTAATTTCATGCTAAAATAAAATGCCTTTTAGAATTCTATTTTAGTGTTCAAGGAAGATCACAGTATTAAAATTGTAACTTCTGTTAATTAGAATGGGTTAATGGGAACCTTACCATTTCTGAGTCTCGTTAAAAAAAAAAGAAGGAATCTTACGAGAAGAAATTCATGCTAGTGTCTAATTTTGAGCTCACTGCAATCTTTGACAAGAAAAGAAGTCACTAGAAACACATGTATTCAAATATTGTTTCCATTCTATTGATACATCTCTGCAAGGATGTCAAAATACTTTAATTAATGAAAGGTATCATTACTTCTACAGAGGAATGGACAAATGAAATAGGTGCTTCTGGTGACACAAGGCATCCTGGTCATCCAGCTCATTCAGTTTTGCTTCAAATCTTGCCTGTTTTCACATCCTTACATGGGAAAGTCAGACTAGGGGTAGCCCCTGGTTCATTGCCTAAAAATATGAGATACATAATTCCCCTTGTCTTCATTGGTGACAGAAGAGCATTTATGTGTTGTCAGGGTCAAGCAGAATAATTAGCAAGCAGAAACAGAAAGATTTTTTGGATAAGAGTGAAATGCTTCTTCACAGAGTTGACCTGGTTTGTTCTACCCATCATGCCAGAATCCCTAGGACTCCTTCATCCTCACTTCCCTGATAAAGGTCCATGTGAAACTTAGCTGAGAAGTTGGATAAGAAGGGGAAATGGAAACAGTAGACTGTCTACTGTATTTCTGAAAACTGGAATAGTGAGACAGATACCAGAACATGGTGCGCTGGCCCAGCCCTCAGCATGTCAAAGAAGTATTGCAAAATGAATGCCATCCTGGGAAATACAACAAACAATTAATTTATTTGGACTGATCTCCACGGAGGTGAGAAAACTTAAAAGACAACTGTTTTTATTTCTCCTATATTGATACTGGGAGAGTACGATTAGAACNAAAAAAAAAAAAAAAAAAGGGTTCGTAGCCATGCTGCGGTATCCTTTACACCTAATTTCTGTTCTAAAGAATGATGAAGGATGAAGTAAAGATGCCAGCTGTTTATACTGAATAATACATGCTATTTCTGCTTATGCCCTCAACTTCAGTGGGTTTGAGGCAGACCATATGCACAAAAGCAAAAGTTGTCCATGATGAGCATGTGTATCCAGCCTATGTGTCACTGCCTAAAGGACTGGCAGGACCAAGGGTTGACTGACTGACTTCATAAATGAAGGAAATAATAATTGCGTGAAATATGGAGAGATTAAAGACCTAGAAAGAAGAATTACTCTTATTAAAAAGAAGTGTAAAGCCATGGATTTCTGTTGAGTGAGCTGAATGAAGACTTTTGAGTTTAGAACAAAAACATATTTTGATTATGATCAGAAACATAGAGGATAATATGAGTTTAAAAAATTTCAATGGCTTTTATCCTGTAGCAGGTTCCTGGTCTGTGGAAGACATTGGCGTTGAAAGTGTGAAACTGACATTATGGTTCACATTGAGAAACAAGAAATACACAATCCCCCTCTTCAAGGAACACCTCATTGGCGCCCCTCCCTTTGGCATTCTGGTGCTTGGTAAATTAAGTGAGGGATAATCTGAGGTTAATTTCCATCAGCTGGACTGGAAAACCATTTTGTTCATGTGTATTGGTTGCAGCTTATGCAGATGATGTTTACCTGCCTGCCATTTCTGACCATTGATTCCTCTTTTCCTTTCTCAGAAGTCAGTTCCAGGTGCTGTCTCTCAGGCTGAACTGGACAGCTTCTTAGCTTCTTTAAAACACCAATACTTTCCCTGCATGTCAGCCAAAAGTTATCTTGGTACATAAGCCTGTATTGCTGTGAGCAGAAATGCAAATTCTCTTCTCTTTGCTCTAAAATCACCATTTCATAGCACTATCCTGCTTTTCTTGTTCTTTTTTCTCTACATTTTCCACTGTACGTAAAGCACAAAAATTGTTGTGGCTGTTACTGTGTTACTTTCCCTGACTGCTAATTTCTTCTTGTCACAGACCAGGAGCAGACATCTAATATGAAACAATAAACTGTGAAAATATTTTTTACTAACACTGTGATTTTTTTCTGCAGTCAGTGAGCTTAGTCTGTAGCAATCTCAAACACTAAATAAATGATTCTGGAGGTTACTAAAGGCAGAAGAAAGCAGCTTCTCAAATGTAGCTTCTTCAAAAGAAATTATATTCAAATCACAGAGATCATCTCTAATTCAGCTATGATTACCTCAGACTGATCACCATATTACTGTTATACTTCTCTNAAAAAAAAAAAATCACATTCAGATGCTGTACAAAAGATATGGAGACAAGTAAAATTTAGGCTAAAAACATGTTCACTCAAAATATAACATGGAGTTGAATGAAACTATTTTTAAAATGTTCCAAAGGTTTGAACTAGAGAACAATAAAAAACTTTTTCATTATTTAATCTTTTGTTCCACCTTTTTTGAAAATGTAAAATATTTAATATGTAAAAAAGATTTTTGTTAAAAAGTCTGAAAATTATATAAGACTTGTTGTAAGTCTTCTATATGTATCACTTCCTGAAGACTCCAAACACATTCTCTATATAATGAAACTTTGCATGAAATTTCATCTAGGAAGTTGAGAATATTTCTTTCACAATCCACCCCAAAAGAGGAGCATTTTAATCACAAAGCTCATCTACTGCTCCTTTTCTGTTACTAATTACTTGTATTCCCAATAAGACTCACGCTGTCCAGACATGCACACTAGCCGTCACCCTAGCTGTGCAGACAAACACAATGTGTTGTGCTTGGCCCATCTTTAGTAACATACAAGTTCCCTTCAGCCAGCTGCAGATCTGGCTTGTCCTCAGGACAACACTTTTAACCTCTTTGGCCAAACAAAGGGAGGTGAGCCGCAGCACTGGGCTGGCTGCTTAGTAGCTGCAGCTGCATGTAAATTATGGCAGCAAGTAGGCATTACTGAGGAGCCTGGGATAGTTTGGGGTGGGAGATGAACATATTGGTCTGGAAAAAAAATAGATTTTCTTTTTTCTTATGCAGTTAGTCTAGCCAAGTGCATAAGGATCCGCATGTATAACTCCTTTTTGGCTAGTCATTATGCTGTCCAAATAGTGTATTGCTGTAATCATGCAGCAAAGGATAGCAAAACATTTGAAAATTCTCTTCTAGAATTAAAACAAACTACATTATGCTGACCATTATTATATAAATATTCAGAAGGCTTTTTTGTGTGCTTTTAACAAAAGTAAATCCTAAGTTTAAACATCAAAAGAGATCTGGACCCAAGAGTTACCCAAAGTCAGTATGACCTTAGGTTTTGTTCCTTAAAAACTTCCATTTTCACTTCTGTAATTGCAGGATTAACTTATTTTTAAAAATCTACTCCTTAGATAAAGGGGAATTGCATGTGTTTAAAGTATACAATTATTATTGTCACTAATGTAGTTCAGGAGTGGTATGTACTTATACAGGGAAGCCGAGTATGATCATATTAAATCAATATATTTTTCACTTGATTATTCTTTTGTGTTTGTCATATAAATTGGAAGGAGGAAAATAATTTTCTCTGTTGGAGCATAAAGCAAATTAGACGTAATGGCACATAAAAAGCAAACCATAATCACCCTCTTGAAAACTAATGCATTTTACAGGATATGTAGCCATTAAGGCAGTCACAACATTTTAAACCTACTCCAGTTCAACATGCCTGCAATCTATTCACTTTCTGATGGCAGCATTTTGTGAAGCTGGCACTGATAATTAAATAAATTGTATGGTGGAAATCCTAAACTCATCTTGCATGGCAATGTGCCAGATTTTTCTTCCTTTGTCTAGCAAAACTGAAGGATTGTTCTGTTTTTCCACCTGGCACCAAGTATAGTGTTTCACTGAACAGTTTTTATTCACTCTGTAGTCTTTTGATGGAATTTCTTTTAGCAATCAGGATTAGAGATTTTTTTTGTTGTTCTGAACACAATATCGACAGATGAACTTAGGAATAGTCCATGGTTAGGGTAGGCATTATACTGTAATTTGCCATGACCAAAGGGGCCAGGTGGCAAAACTGAAAGTGACCTGTATAAGCTGCTCTGGCTGAGCACTGAGAAAACAATTGCTTCATCCCATGCTTGCAGAAATACCATTTCTGTTTGATCAGTTCACAGAAACATATTGGAAAAACCATTCCCTGAAAATTTCCCACATCCTTCCAACTTCATTTAAGAAATGTATGGCCAAAAGTGTTTCATCTTTCTCCTGTTAGCCTCCCAGTACCAAAGCGCACACTTTCACATGAATTCTAGACATATCAGGATAGCTCTTAACCACTGCAAATGATAGTGTCATCATCAGTTGATGACACTCTGGGAGCATGTAAGAGATTTCTATTACTAATCGTTCTGCGAAAGCGAAGACAAAGCTCTGCTTCTGGAAAGACAGTGGTCAGCTTTAGGCCCCGGAGTTCCTGGATTTATTTTCATTCCTTAAGCCTATGCCCACATTATTTGCAAAATATGTGGTGTTAGTAAACTTACCCCCAAGGGTGAAAATTAAGTACTGCTTTCCACTTAAGGTCAGAAGAGTCAGGTGCACTGCAAGTGACCAGATATGAACTATTGGAATAAAATTCTTACATTTTAGAAACTCTATAGAGAGTGATTGTATTTACATTAATGGTGTCTGAAAATCCCCATTTTTAAGAGATTTAAGTACCGTTCATCAACTTCACTGGAATCTGTATCTAGTGCTGGGGACATTAGTCTCTACACAGAGCACTCCTGTCGACTGAGTGGAGGGTTTGGCCAACAGAGGATCGTTCTAGATCCAGGAAGGACGAGACAGAACCAGCTGGACAGAAAGATGGCTGAGCTACCATGTGTATGTAGGTTACTGGAAGGAGTTATGCTAGCACAAAGAGAGAATAAGAGAACAAGAGAGAAGGAGAGAGGAAGGTGAGGGGAGGGGAGGGGAGGAAGGAGAAGAGGAAGGAGAGAAGGAGAGAAGGAGAGAGAAAGATGCCTGGAGCAGGGAAAATTCATGATCTGTAAACAGTGAAGGCCAAGGAAATTGAAAATGAAGTAGAAATCCTTACTCAAATACCATAGTCTCAGCACACTGACAGTAGGATACCAGCAAAGAAGGGCCTTCAAAATCCTTCTGATATTATGGTTAACAAGTATTTGTCAAGTTATTTAGTTTAAAGGTGATCACCTGCATATAAAGAGATGTGACAGAGCCTCTGCTGGTGGTGCAGATAGATCAGACTCCCTATATGGGATTCTGGTAATCTCTTTATCTGATCAGAGATACAGAGAAAATCCTTCAAGTCTGAGTAAGACAGAAATTCAGAAATATGAATGTAAAGTGCTTTCTATCTTTCTCAATCTTAGCTCAGGAAAACTTTATTTGATAAAGGTTTTTTTTTTTGTCTAACAAAGGAGCTAGTACTGCTTGGTTTTTTTTTGTTGTTGTTGCTGTTGTTTGTTTGTTTTGTTTGTTTGTTTTATTTACAGCTAAATTTTTAGTGAAATGTCAAGGCAAAATCCTCCTTTTCCACGAGGTAAAATCCACAGCTCATCTTGAGGAAAAGATTAAAGATGACAATGTAAAACTCACTAAAAATTTTGACTCAAGCCTCAGTAGTGATTGACTGTGAATTTTTTCCTCTTCTGATGTTACTGAATCACTGAGGTGTAAGCTGAATGTTTTTAAAAAAAAGGTTTCACTTCCTTCTGTTGCTAAGATGAACATTAAAGGTACAGGGATGTTTAAATGCACTTGACAATGGGTGCTGAGTGAATTCAGTTCAAGACAAGCAACCTGTAGGCTACACATTGCCATGGGGGTTTTTCAGTCTACTAGTCATTTTGAATAACCTGCCACAAATGTTCTCATCCCGATCTGTCTTGCACAGATGACAAGAGGGATGTGCTCACAACAGGAATGCACCATCAGGGCTGTAGCTGAGCACTGTGTACCTCGGGATGAGGATGAGGTTGTGCACGAAATGGTTGTTCTTCTGCCACCGGGCGTGCCTGGGGGACTGCCTGGGTGCCAGTCCCACTGAAATTAATGGAAGTTTGATCACCAAGACCAACGTAGCCACAGTTTCAACCCTCAAAACTTCAGTGCTTGTGGTAGAAAAGTGCCTTGCAAGCACAGCTATTGCTCAAAGAATGCCTCTTGAAGATGTTTTGTGAGCAATTCCTCAGAGAGAGCAAAACTGATAAACCCGACAGTGAATCCATCACTGCAAAACAGAAAGAATATTTTCTCTGTTTTCTTATTTGGAGTTATTTGCTTATGTCTGATAACACATATAATGTTCTGCAGACATTTAGCAACAAATTTTTATTTTATTCCACTTCTTTACTTCATGCTTTCATCAGCCTAAAACATGTTGTTCAAGGGTTGCCTTTGTTTAAATGTTTTATCCAGCCATTGCAGGCCACATCCAGAACACCACTTACTCTTCTGCAAAGACAGCTCATCTGTACGCCAGCCACCACACTGCACTCAAACAGGGGACAGTGGCATGTGTTATGTTTTCTACTGAACTCCTCCCTGTATTCTCCTCCCTCTCTTGCTGGTGCTGTTTCAGATCAACAAAGGCGATGTTCAGGCGGTGGAGCCCTGCTCCTGGGACCCAGCACTCACCTGCCTGCATCCCAGCACTGCCTGCATTGTCTCTGGTGTCCCAGCACAGTGGCAGCACGCCCTGCTTTCTGCTCTGCTTCCAGAAGTGACAGGTTTGAAGTGGCTATTCAGTTGGTGATGTATGAACTTTAACATCCTCACATAGCTTGAAATACCAGGTTTTCTTTACAGCCACACATTTTCTTTGCTGTCAGTTCAGTTCCTTTAGGTCACTGGAGTGCTGCAGTAGCATGATTAACTTGCGTCTCTGGGAAACAAACAAAACAAAACAAACAAACAAAGCCAACCAACAAACAAACAAACAAAAAAACACTTCAGTAAATTAGGAGAGAAGTGGCCCTAGACTGCCTGTATGGTCAGCTGAGAGATAAACATCTCCCAAGCAAACTTCAGTATCAAACCTAAAATCTAGCAGAGCTTGACTAGAAAAGCACTGTGAGACTGCTCTCCTAGATTAGGTAATGAAAAGTCAGGGTAGGCAGTGCTGGGCAGCAGTCAAACAAGTTTTTAAACATTATGCTTGCTACCCAGAAAGAAAAGTCAAAAAAAAAGCTAAACAAAACACAATTTCTCCATCATAATACTACTAATTATTATTATTATTATTATTATTTAAGTTATTCCAACTCTGGCCTAGACTCAGGCTAGGACAGTCAGCCTTGTAAGATTTTTGAGCTCTCTTCCACCACAACGCATCATTTTTACTGGTCTGGACTCCAGCCAAGCACTCTGTATTTCAGAAATGAAGAAGATGTGTGGGAGCGTACAACCACTCTTCTACTGGTCTGCCAGAGCATACTGTGCAGTCTTCACGCTCTTCATGCCAACTGCAGATGTGCAGACAGCACTCAATCCATTACAAACATCTCCAGGACAAAGCCATACTTCAACAAATATCCAAATGCAGCGTATGGCAGAATTAGCACTTTATGTAGTACGAACAACAGTGTTTTTCATCCCATACCAGGAGTGCTAAAATTTGTGTGGTCAAATCACTGTCTAACAACAGCAACACGAGCCAGTATACCAGCTGGCACGCATCAGCAGAGCCTCACAAACTTCAGTATATTGGTATAACTTCCATCTCCAGGCAAACGTCAGACCAATGTGTTGTCTCTGAGCCTGAGAGACATCTGAAGCAGTATATAATATTACCTTTGTTATCTTGTACACCATACGAGGAAGAAAACTGCAGCTTTGCTGACAAAGGGAGAAACTGCCTGGTTAGAAGCGGCTGCTGCTCAGCACCAGTGGCACGCCAGGGACCATTCCTTAGGTGGGAGCTGCTGAGCCGAGGCATGGGCCTGGAGAGCCACACACAGAGTGGGTGCA
>VXAL01007839.1:0-17598 GCA_013399475.1 Chauna torquata | reverse complement strand
GGACGACGACTACCTTCACTACTGCCACCAGTGAAGTTGTATTTCATGCAGAACTTTGCCACGCCTCATGCTGGAGGAAGCATTTGCTTGCAGTTACAGCTGCCCCTCCAGCAACCTTGCCTATAATTTCCCCCTGTGTTGTTTGTAAATACAGGTAAATGAGGGACCTGCCAGGGTCCTCACACCCTCACACAGAAATGCCTGCAGCAGGAATTTTTAAAACATTTATACAGCCTGTAAAAGACAGCCTCAAAGGTCCCCCCAAAACAGAGCTCATTTTACAGGTTTCTCACCACTCCAACAGCTACAAGAAAAAGATGCAGGTGGGAAATATAATGCTGGTTTCAGAAGTCCAGACGCAGAGGTTTTGCATTGTCTCCCTCCGGACATGCAGCTGCATGTACCTACATGCAGTCCGGTACCGCACAGATTAACCTTCAGCCGAATTGCTTCTGTGTTTCTCATACAACCGCGCTGTTAGAAAAGCACCAGCAGTCACACTAGTGCTGTTGGATGATGGTCACCTGACGCAGAAAACAGCCAGGCTCCCATTCTGCGCACGTCTGGCTAGATTGTATGGAAAGATACACTGGGGATATGATATACTGAGATCTGACTTCTACATTTCTTTTTGCAGCTGGAGCAAGAACACACATAAAACTTTACGTTGCAATAGAAAAATAAACAGGGTCACTGTCATTTAAAGTAATAGAGGATTATTTTATTTGCTTTTTTAAAATCACCCTTAGGGTAACCTGATAAACTAACTTCTATAAAGCTATTTGATAAGACAAACACCTGGAAATGGCAGGATATTCTTCAGTTGAATAGCTGTGTAAGACAGTAGTAACCCGGTGCATTCTCAAGAAAAAGATTTGCTGATTCACTGGGTTTTGTTCTTTTTTGTTCATTTGTTTTTGTTTTCTCCCCTTTTCTATATTCACAAAAAAATAATTTTGGGGTAAATTAAATTGTTTCTAACTCTCTATATATCTAGAAACATAAGAACCCTAAGAATAAGAAAGATCTTGTTCTAGTTTCACATACTTACTCTGCTTTCTGAATTAGAGAAGCACACATTTTATTGGGTCTGTTGCATTATTTTGCCCTAACTGTTTAACAAATTATCTTCCCAGGAGTCAGCTTACCTTCTTAATTTGTTATTTAATTGCTTTGATTTCAGGAAGTGAGAGAGAAACAAAGGCAGAAGTTTTGTTTGTTTGTTTCTTTTCTTAATAAATATTACATACCACTTTGAGGGAGTCCGAAGACACGTATGCAGACCCAAACAACATCTTACTTTAGTGAATTACAAACTCTCGGTTTCAGATTCTTTGTCTGAATTTAGCTTTTGTCTCCCTTGGACCAAATGGTGATAATCCATTCCTACAGCTGAAAAAATATATATGAGTCCAACCTTTGCAGCATATATTTCTGCTGAGGTTAATACCTGGCTCTGGGACTCTTGTGTGCAGCTTCTATCTTCCTGAGTATTTTGGTTTTAAAGAAACTATTCATTTGAGGAACGGAGGCTGGATTTTCTCCCCTGTTTGCATTCCAGGATATAGCATATATTCCTGGATATAGCATCAGCGAGGGAAGGTTAAGGAACACTCACACTATCCTTTAAATCCCCAGGTCCTTCAAAACCAGGAATATGTCTATATGTTTACTCCTTTGTCACATTTGCTTCAGTTTTCAGATGTATACTTCATGGCTGCTTTTTGAGTCTCTAGTTCACATATTCTCACACAAGTTTAAAGCCAGAATATTTAAGGTGTTTGGGGTTTGTTAGTAATTTTTTTTTCTGTGCTGTTGCAAATTACACTGAATTGAGGTAAAAATCAAACACTCCTCTACAGAGGTCTAATTAAGCTCATTTTAAAATCTACATAATACGGCAGCTACTGCTCCCATATGGAGAAATGATACTCCCCAGTTGTGTCACCTTATTATAGTTACTGTGTAATAATAGCTTCCTTACATACCATAAGCACAAAAGACTTTATGCATCAACTAGATCTTTTTATGTCAATGACATAATGTGGGTAGAGTGTTGCTCCATCTGTTCAAGACAAAAATGTATATACACTGAACATATCCACATTTGTTTTATCTTTGCAACAACCACTTTTGATCAAGCCCAATACTCAAAAGAACAGCAAAATGCAAAGGTAATAGATACCTGGAACAACATTCAAAATGCAAAGGTAAAAGATACATTACACATTGTCTACATTCTGGATTACAAAGGAGATTTTCAAGCCTGAAATTTTGTTTCAAGATACAAGGAATACCATAACTTTCAATTTGGGTGCTGATGTCATGTCGGAATTCAGCCAGGACTCAATCTGGTGAGATTCAGGAAGCCCTGAGGGATTCAAAGGAAACTTTTTGCATGAGACACTGATAGACCTTTAAATTTTGGGGGCAGGTCTTTAATGTTATAAAGAACATTTGAGATCAATTTCTTATACCTATCTTCAGAAACAGTTCATCATCCTAAGCCCTACACAGACATTTTGGCAGTTTAATCTTGCTTAACTAGAAGAATAGAAATTTAAGGATGCTTTGAATGTATAGGAGTTCCTTAACCCCAAAACTCAAAGACAGAGACTTTTTCATGAAAAAAAAAAAAAAAAAGAAAGAAAGATAAATCTTTGGGAATGCAGATCTGCAAATAAAGAACAAACAATTTGGGAGATGAAAGAGAGGCCGGTTCTGCATAGAAAAGAGAAAGTGAACTTAAGAACTTAGTGCTGTTTTCAACTATCTGATGGTAGATTACAAAGAAGATAGAGGTGCATGAATGCACAACAGGAGGCAACAGACACAGCTGACGCACAGAAAACTCCACTAGATAAACAAGAAAACATTTTTTAGCACGACTGTTGTCAAAAAATGGAACAGCTTATCAAGAAAGGCTGGGGACTGGCACCCTTGGAGCTATTCAGAACTCAACTAGACATAGCCCTGAGCACTCCCTCTGTATCTGAACCTGATTTTAGACAACCTCTGAGGGTCCTGACCAACCACTGTTGTTTCTTCTTTCTGTGCCTCAACATGTTATATAATTCACTTAACAATATTTCTGTTTACATATAAATCCAGTTCTTGGTCCATGTCTGGAAACTGTCCAATACCCGATTAGTTGATGACCGGATGCTTTCAAGGCATTCTGCAGTAAGATCAGAGATGTGTCCCAAACCTAAATACCCTTCACAAGATGCAGCCAAATCATTCATGGTCTCTTGTTATTGCGATAAAACATTGCCTTAGCTGATTCTCTATAAATGAAGGAAGTTTCAGAAATAAAAATTATCATCAGAGTAGCACTGACGTGCAAAGAATTTTCTGTGTAATTACTGACAATGAGAAAAATGTTAATTTCTCTTTCTGGAAATTGTTAAGTGCTAGAAAATATAACTTTCTCAGATAATTTGTGAGCCATCTCAGGAGCTGTTTGCCCAAGTAATTACTTTCCAAAAAGGGAGGTGTTTTTGGAAACATATTTTCCATGGTACAATTTGCAGCACATCTGCACAAATATGCGAGCTGGGACATCTAAGGATGGATCAGGAAGGATAGGAAGGATAAGGGAAGAAGGATTTATCAAATATTCTTCTCTGTAGAGACTGGTCTCTCAAAGTTTCAAGTGAGTTTCAAGCTAAACTTCTGCCCATGGCTTTCCACAAAGTCTTTCTGGTCTGCTGGTGGTGACTTCTGGTTGAAAGCTTTTATTTGTTTTGGGATTTTTTTTTAATATGTCTCAATGTCATTGTTTCCTAAGTTAAGTGAATGAAGAGCATTCTCCTGAGGTGGTTTTAAGCTTCTAGACTTTCTTAATCCATGCAGCACTTGCATGTGGCATCCTCTTGGGCAAAGTGCTTGTCAGTGTTCACCAGTACAGGGAGGTTTCACTCCCCAGCTGCTCTTAGATGAGCAGTCTGCCTGCTCCTTTCCACCAGTTTTGGTGTTCATCAGACCTTTCACTGAGGCATTTCGGATCACTGACTGGCAGGAAATGATTATCCACCAAATTTTGTTGGCAGTTCATTAGCATTAATGAGTAGGCTCACACAGTGACCCGTAGGCTCACAAAGGGACCCACATGCTCCCGCAGGTGAGCTGTTAGATCCACTCCAGCGATCTTGCATGGGTCCATCTTTAAAAAAGACTGGTTAGCTGAATGCTATGACTACTCCTGGTCTAATGCTTTTTGCCAACACTTGCACATTAGTTGTTTGTGCTCACCGCTTGTCTTAATACAGACACTGGTTTACTTGCTTTCACCATCCTGCTGAGCCTGTTACAAGGTCTTTAGCGATCGCTGCTGTTCGACATCGACAAGGCTGTCAGGAAACATAAACTGATTGGAGGGAGACAGAGGCTGAAAGCAGCAGTGGTTGGCAGTGCTCTTCGAGCCAGAGTAGACATTTCTCACCTCCTGGCTATTCTTTCCTGGCTTGGCAAAATCACCACTGCAGTATCTTCATGTCAATCTTTTTGCAGCCCATTGTGATATGTCCAGATAAGCTGCTGGCAATAAAATGAAGGGAACTGGTAACAGAATGAAGGGAGCAAGATGAAGACCAATGGCTGAAGGCGTACAGTAGGCAGGAGATGTTTAATGTGGCCCTGATGATGAAAGACTGCCAGACTGAACCTACAGGTATAAGGCACCCCTTATCCTGAAATGAAGTTTTCAACAGGTATACTCCATCATTTCATTCATCTTCTTGTTTGGTACAAAACCGTGTGTGAAACACAATGATTCACTTCCTTAAGGTGACTTTAAAAATTAAAATTCATAATACCACCCTAGAATTTCCTACTTTGGGGATCAACCTTTTCTTGACAAAATAGGTCCTGCCCAAGCAAGGGAATGTTAATAAGCCATTTCCCAGTAGTAAGATAAAACCATTGTGATTTACTTCTACCATGTCTAAGTTCAGAACCATGAGCCATTCAGGTTTTACTGAGTACAACCAGCTTATTCCACACATTTCCATTGACGTGAACATGGCTATTCAAAATTTACACAGAGCTGAGATAACAACATACAGTCATCCTGAGGTTGGCTTCCTATAAGTGCTCTTACCATGGAAAGGTTTCCAAGGCTGTAAGGAAATTTCACAGCTTGAATTGAAATGTAAAGAGAGAGAGCACACATGGCAGAAACTACTCAAATTTGCGGTTTCACAGTCATTAATATTGGATCAGCACAACGGTGGGTTTTTCAGCAATACAAATTTAATCCAGGTTAGGCATGAATACAAAATTGCTTTTCTGACAAATTGGCTAGAGGATTCAGTATGGAGTTTCTGCTGGATACAGGAGGACAGATGAGAGCTGATATGGTAGAAAGCCTGTGGGAATACAGCTAACCAGATTTCTGTTGCTCTTGTTGCTTTTATTTGGGTGCTGGGGCTTTGTTCTTGGCTTCAGAGGGGGCAAGAGGGATGAAGCAAAGAAAAAGAGGGGAAATGTATCAGTTTGTGTTATATCAGCCTTTGTAACTGTTTGTTTGATGTGGTTTTGGCATCCTAAAGCTGGATTTGCTGAAAGATCAACCCAGGACTTCAGAGCATTAACATCATCTGGCGGAAAAGGGACTGTGCCTTTTGGTTATTAAAGAACTCCCTGTGGGTCACTTCACAGACTGTCATGCAGGGGGAATGACAGTATGAGCATCTATAAAACTGTCGGGCTCTGTATCACCAGAAAAGGTATTGCCTGTATCAAGGCTTAGTTTTTAAAAGATCCTGTGTTGCTTGGCCTGATTCTGCACCCTGTTAGTGAGTGGGCAAAGTTGCATCCACCCCAGGCATAAAAAACTCTGGCCTCCCAATTCTTTTTAAGAAAGATATGCAATTTCCCTTTGCAAAGTGATTCTCACAATTACTCACTAAAAGACCTTAAAACGTTGTTCCTGTATCACACTGTAGATGTGTAAGCATGAACAGAGAACACATAATGAGGCGGCACATTCTGCACCAGAGACTGCAGCACCACAATCCTCCTCCACAAGCACCTTATGCCAAAGATAGAGTTGCTTACTTGAGTATCCCAATAAAATACCACACAATTGTTGCTCTCTGTGTGTTGGATAAAGACCACTTCGTCACATGCAAACAAAGACAATTGTGACAAGTGCAAATCTGAAGCAATTTCAAAACTTGTCAATGCTCTAAAAGCAGGTACAAGTGTACAAGCACCGTGCCCTTCACTGGCAGCAAGGACAGGTAGCTGGAAACCAAGCACAGATATTCTATGTGTGAGAAGTTAAGGTTACAAAAATTGTCTTGAATGTAGTCTGATTCAGACAAGCAGATGTGCTTTGAAAAATGTTTTAAATTTGTGTCTCCAAGAGGGGATTGTATAGTCTCTAAACCACAAGCTGGGTCCCTATGTTAATGGGTGGAGCAGAAAAAGCAGTAGCTGATAACAGAGAAACTCGGATGCCAATGCAAAAAGAGATAAAGATGAAAGAAAATTCTGTGAAGCTCAGCATATAATATATGCTTTAGAAAATTCTGTTGAGGATAAGCAGCAGTATCCAGGGTCACAGTGAAAAAAGTACTACTATTTATTTGGATTTTAGCTTTGTACCCTAACTAAGGCCCTGATTGGTAAAAATTTCCCTTTCCTGGTAAGATAGACTTACTTAACTTTAACAGACTACCACAGCAATTCTAAACCACAACCTGCAATTCTAAAGCACAACCTCTGCATGAAAATGCATTTTCCCCTAACTACACAAATCTATTCTGACTTTACCTATCATCCCTGCAGCCACTACGAATCTGTGTGGCAACCTTGAACATTCACATGAGGAAACCTGCACTTTTTCCCCTATATAAGCTTCCTCCACCTGTTCATCGAAGGTAGATTAAAGACACCTTCAAAGTAAAGAAGAGTTTTGAAGATAGGGTGGCAAGTCCCTTCAGTAAGCATCTGACCCTTGCCTGCATTGCTTAAATGAAAGTCTGGAAGAAGCGTGCATAGTTACAGAGACCTACTAGTAAAGGAAGAGATTAGCAAAGGGTTTTTAAAGTGGACAGTGAATTTGTGAGTGTCTACACATTATAATTTCATAAACTTCCTGTAAAATATTTAGTTCCGGTCATTAACGGAGACAGGCTATCAAGCTGGAATAACTCTGTTATAGTTATAAGGATTTATCCCAGGACATAAGAATCACAAAACTGCTGGAAACAACATGTTCATTCTTTTTTCCATGTTATAGTTTGTTTCATTTCATCTACCATTGCATTTCCAAGCTGCTGCTGAAACTCTAAGAAGAGATATTTAAATGTTATCAGAATTTAAAAGGAAAATAAATTCTGTGCATTCACAAAAGAAACAGCTTAGTGTTTATCTTGAGGGGTTCTGTCAGGCTTCAGTGGGTTGCTAAAACCATCATTTTGAACCAGCTTTTCCTATCTGAACAAGAGGCTGAAAAAAAAACACAATAAAGACCATCACACATTAGTATTTTATCATCCAAAAATGCAGAAAGCTCAACTGGATAGAGTATGAACGAATATCTTTAATAAATGGCTGCCTAAATTTAGTTCTCTAAGCACGTGCAGAAGTACCTAATTAACTGCAGTATTTTCAAAGTTGCCAAGCAACAATCAGGTGCTCTTAAATTCTGTGTAAATCATTTAAGCAAGCAATGAAAACCTACAGCTTAATCTTTGCCTGTTCCTCCAAAGGTCTCATTGTTTTTTTCTTGCATGTGTGTTTTGAGATGGTTTTTGTAGAAACTTCAAAAAACATGGACCATTAGCTGATTTGTTAACTGTACACAGAACAGAGAAATCCTGCCTATATAGATTTCATTAATCCAGACCAATCCAGTCAAGCAAACCCTGACTTGCTGCTGCCATTGCATGAATTTTTGTGATTAAAATAATCCCTTAGAATAGTTTTTCTTCTTTTGGTTCTGACCCAAATACTGAGTTTTGAAGGAAAACATCTTCTGTCTGGCCTATGCCTTTTTGGCATCAGATAGAACAGAATACCCACTCAGCAAGTATCTTCACAGATGTATTTCTGTTTGGATAAATTTCTTGGGCCTCAAAATTAGCTCTTGTGGTTTCTCAGGGTCTGACAATCCCCATTACCCGTTCACAAGATTTACAACATAGAAAATGTAGCGGTATTACTGTGTAAATTTGCAGTTAAAGCTGCTAGCAACAAGAACAGCCCAGGGAAGGACTATATTTTGATTTAACACAATCTCGTAATTCCTGCCTGGCTTGTTTTCTAATTATTATTCACACAGACATTATGGGACATTATTTAACAAGAATACATTTAGGAGCTAATATTCACAAAATTTACACCTCACTTTACAGAAGGCAATCTTCTTCAGGTGCACTATGTCTGACAGCTGGTGAATGCTGGGGTGAGCGTGGAGCAAAGCACACACCTTGGAAGGAGAATGGCATCACAGGCCTCTGAAGCATTAGGCCTGGTACATTAGACAGGAAACTTTGTCTGTTAACTGTGGCACCCTTTTAAAGGGTTTGTCTGCATTTGTCCTTCACAGCATACATCTCATTGTATATTCGCAGCTATCTACTCACTGTAAGTATAAGCATAGGGAAAGACATTCAGATGAAAAAAAAAAAAAAAAGAAGGAAACAAATAACGGTGGAAAATGGAAGCTGATTGCAAGTGGAGAGGAAATTCAGAAGAGAAGTTCCTAGAATTTATTTTTCTAAATGAACACACCTGGAGTTTTTTGTTTGTTTGTTTGTTTGTTTTAAAAGAACTTTATTTCCTACAGAAGCAGTAGAGGTTTTCAGGAAAATGCATTTCTGAGAGGATGGGACCAAACAATCAGGTGCAAATAAGGGGAAATGAAAAGGAACGAAGCAGAATAACAGAACGGAGACACTAGCAGCAAATGACCTATGTTAGACAGTAGAAAAAGGGGAACAAGCTTCATATTGACTTGCTTTGTTACAAGGGGAATCAGAGTATCTGCATAATAGGAAGAACAGCTGACTACTTTCATACTCATCCAGATAGTCTCCCTTACTCATAGTTTCATGAATGTCTCAGCAATTGCTATTTTTCCAGATCTTGCTTTCTTCTCAGCATTTTTTGGTTCACTGGTGTCTACACCAAGGTAGGAATTCAACACTAATATGGTTTGTTGCCTATCCACTTACAGAAAGGCTTAGTGCAAATTAAAAATAGTGTCTATTAGTGTCTGTGAATGACTTTACTTGTAGTCCATAGAGAAGACTAGAGGATAAACATCATTTCTGAAGGCTGCAGCTTCAGTCTGTGGCACAATTCTTAGCAAAAAAGTTGTTCTCATAGGTCAGTATCCTATGTTATTCTCAATTTCTTCTATCTAGATCTATCAATTAATTTTTAAGAAGTCATTTACAAAAAGTCATTCACGGTAGCATATTTGCCACCAAATACCCACAGGAGATTTACATTTTGCCAGACCTATAGTTAGATGGATTTGCAGAGGAAGCTGTGGCTTAAATATATGTCCTGCAATTTTTTGTCCCTATATATACCTGTAATTGAAATCAGTCTGCAAATAACAGTTAGCTGGCAATTAAAAATTACAGGAGTTCCATGCATTGTTCAATTATTTGGTGAGTACCCAAAGCTCGGATATAGTAAAGCAGCCAGCAGTTCAACACAGCTGTGTAAGCTGAAGCCGGAAAAGCTTTTGGTTATTAGCATCCAAATGGTTATGACAGATCCACTTTGCTTCTGAAATTCTTTTATCCTGCACTGCTCCAATGAGTAAATATTTCATTGATTTATTTATTTATAACTGCATAAATAATTTAACTAATAATTGTAAGTCTCCATTTTTCCTTTCTCAACCTCCGATACAATAAGTGCCATGGCTAATTCTTAGAAAATTCACCTGTCCCAGAGAATGTAATTACTATTCTTATTATTATTCCTATTATTGCTATTATTTAATCAGATTCTAAACTTCTCAAAAAAAAAAAAAAAAGAGAGCAAATAAAAAATCAAATTAATATAACGGTATATTTCACAGCAAAATTATGTTGCTCTAGAGGGAAATCTATTTGTACTTCACTGACTGCAATAATTTCTGCAGTATCTATTTAGAAAAAGAGAAAGGATTACATGAGAGAGAAAAAATCAAGGATATTCAAAATTTATTATTTTTTCTGTATGGCATGAATCAGACAACACAAAAGATTACAAAAAGGTTGAAACAAACAAAAAGAACAAAAAAAGGTAGTATACCATTCTGTTCTGGGCTCCCCAGTATGAGACAAGCATAGAATTAATGGAGCGAGTCCAGCAGATGGCTGCAAAGTTGATTAGAGGACTGGAGCGTCTCTTTTATGAGGAAATGCTGAGACAGCTGAGCCTGTTTAGCCTGGAGAAGACTGAGAGGGGATCTTATCAATGTATACAAATATCTCAAGGGAGGGTGTCAAGAGGATGGGGACAGACTCTTTTCCATTGCAGCCAGGGACAAGACAAGAGGCAGCAGACAAACGCAGGAGGTTCCATGTGAATATGAGGAAGAACTTCTTTATTGTGAGGGTGACAGAGCACTGGAACAGATTGCCTAAGAAGGCTGTGGTGTCTCCTTCTCTGGAGATATTCAAAACCCCCCTGTGCAACATGCTCTAAGTGACCCTGCTTGATCAGGGGGGCTGGACTAGACAATCTCCAGAGGTCCCTTCCAACCTCAACCACTCTGTGACTCTGTGATTCTAAATGTCTCTCCAGAAGCCTAGGAAACCTGTTCATAAGATTATTGTGTTTGCAACTAGCTATTCTAGTTACCATGATAAAACCTTTTTCATTTTCTTTCTTCACATGTCCAGAACTCCCTGATGAAACGTCAACTTTCTTTTGGGAATTTTCCCCAGCTTGGCCTTCCCCTAGAAATAAATTCTTAAAAATACAGAGACAAGCAGCATACAGTAGATGAGCTCTCATTTTAACAGGCTATGGAAAAATTCACTCATCAAATGAGAACTTACGAATCTGTAAAGATAAACACAAGATTCAAACAAGGCTGCTGAACACTACAAGTGCTATGCTGTTTTATGTCCAAAGGGAGGACAAAGCAAAGTTTTACAATCTCTTGTGGCATGGGAGTGGCAGGCCCCCAAAATACATCTTCTTGAGACAAGTAAGTCTTGTGCTAACACCTTATAGGGCAACTAAAGGTATAACAAGTGACAATGGCTAGGAATCATTAATTGCAGAGATTAAAGAACTGTTGATACATGCTTTATACTTGAGCTGTAGAGCTGAAAGTACTCTTCTCCTATAAAAACACTGAGGATCATGGAATTCAACAAATATTAGAATGCTTGTTCATGTGAACCGCAGTTGTATTACTTCCTTAATCTGGTCATCTGTCCAAAATGCAAGGAAATATAAAGCAGCAAAAGGAAAGCAAGAACGTAACTGAAAATAAATTATAAATAAGTAAATAAATAAATAAGTAAATAAATAAGAAGCAGCAACACAAAATTCAGAACAAAAGAGTGCACAGAGGTTTATCCCTTGAACAGAAGAACAGAGTCAAGAAAGCGTTGGAGCAGACAAATCTAAAACAGAAAGTGGAACTGAAGAAAAATGGAGAGTGGTCAGAGCTGGTGTGAGTCAAACTGCCACACTCATGCTGGACACCGGCAGAGGCCGAGAAAGCATTAGATAAGCCAAAAGACCTTACTAGGTAGAAAGTGTGGTGAAAAGAAGAATGCTCATGCTGAGCCCAGGCAGTATCAGACAAAGGAGAGGTATAAGCAAGCAGAAAATTCAAGGAGTCAATGGAAGAAGGGATAAATGGAGTTGCACTGGAAACAGCAACTGAAGTGAACACGGCTATGATAGGAAAGCACAGTGTTGTGAGAAGAGTGAAACTCCATGGGGTAACTGCAGAAGAAAAAATGGACCAACCGAAAGCTGCAAAGGAAAAATACTTACAAGTAGACACAACCAAAAAGCCTAAAACCCCTCTCTGCTGGGAAAAAAAGAAAAGGCAGATAATGCAGAGCATTTTCGGGAAGTCCTTGACAAAGACCACCCTGCATTGGATTCTGAGGAAATAAGGGACTACCAGCCCAATTAACATAAGGATAACAAAGCCAGGGAAGAAATCAGAAGTACAGACTGCAAATGAACCATTGAAAACAGGAAAGCCAAACAAACCAATAAATCAAGAGCAGATATAGCAAAAAAAAAAAAAAAAATTTCTGGTCCACCTTGCTTGCCCAGAAAGAGCTGCTCAGAGAAGAAAGGGAAGAGTAATCCCTCCCAGCTGGTATCAGCTTTGAATCATCATCAGAATATTCCAACACAGGCTTTGCAGTTACTGCCCTAACTGCAGAGAGGTGGCTCTGTCTTCTACGGAAAAAGTCTCCTGTAACACAATACTACATTGAAAGGAGGACAAAGTAGATGCACAGCTGAGGTAGGAAAAGGCTAGAGTCAGGATACAGAGATGACAGGTAAGCCAATTATTCACACCAAAAAGTGCTTCAGAACTGCAGGAGACAGCTGTCTCTTCACATTCTTAAATGCAATGACCTACAAAAGGCATCTGACAGCCTTCCACAAATCTCCTTTTTGAAAAATTAAATATTGCAAAGACAGCAAATCACCAAAGTTAAACATTGCAATTACTATATGGATCAAACCTATTGTGTACATTTGCACAATGAGAAAGTAACTGCAGGAAGTTTAAAATTTTAATTTGTATAACATAAAAAAGTCAGATGAGTACTATCTTTCTATCTTCTCTTTGAAATGCTTCCACCAGGCCTCAAAATGCCTTTCTTTCCTTTCTGCATAGTGAACGTGCTAAATCACCTGCAAAAACTTTTCTTAGGCAGCTCAGAAACTGTAGCAGAAAGAATGCAAATGAGAAGTTGCTCCCAGTTTTCCTAACTCGTTATAGGTTCAATAGTCCATCTTACACCCAGTTTGTCATGTCATGACAGTCACTTCCAGCCTGCAAACTAAGCTAGGATTTTGTTATTATGTAGTTACCTTCTTTACCACCAGGGGCAAAAATAAAATGAAATAAAATGAAATAAAATAAAATAAAATAAAATATAATAAAATATAATAAAATAAAAAATAAATCACATAAAGCCACTATCTAAAGGTTGGATATTGTGTCAATTAAAGTTAATAGTAAAACTCTGAAAATTCAGCAGTTAAATGACTCAGACCTCTAAAAACTTCTACTAGGGTGTTGCAGTTTAGCCCAGCAGGCAGCTAAGCACCATACAGCCATTTACACAATTTCCCCTTCCACCCCATAGTGGGATGGGGGAGAGAATCAGAAAAAAAAGTAAAACTCATGGATTGAGTAAAGACAGTTTAACAGAACAGAAAATGAAGGGATAATGATCAAAGAATACAGAAAATAAGTGATGCACAATGCAATTGCTAACCACCAGCCAAACAAAGCCCAGCCTGTCCCCAAGCAGCAGCTGTCCCACACCCCCAGCCAACTCCCCCCAGTTTTATTGCTGAGCACAACCCACATGGTGTGGGACATCCCTTTGGCCAGTCTGGGTCACCTGTCCTGTCTGTGTCACCTCCCAGCTCCTTGTGCACCCCCAGCCTCCTCGCTGGCAGGGCAGCACCAGAAGCAAAAAAGTCCTTGGCTGTGTGTAAGCACTGCTCTGCAACGACTGAAACATCGGTGTGTTAGCAGCATTATTCTCATCCTAAATCCAAAACACAGCACCATGCCAGCTACCGGGAAGAAAATTAACTCTATCCCAGTTGAAACCAGGACATGGGGTCCATTAGGATTATGATGAGCCTTAAAGATGAGTACGGACTGTAACATATATAAAACTTTGGTAAGTTTAATTCCACTAATATCTAGCTGCAACAACATTTAGTGCATTTTTACATTTTTGTAAGACAGAGAACAACACAAGAAGACAGATGAATTATTTGGCTGAAAGCTGTCTTGTTGATGACATCTGGGCCAGAACCAACTTACTGAGGAATTCCCTTCAGCTTCCAAACTGTTTATATTACCCTCTATTTGTATTTATTATTAAGAGAAGGTGGTAAATAAAAACTGATGTAAAATAACCTGGTGCCATCTTGTCAAAAACATGGGCACCTGTCCTGAGTTTGCCAAATCAATGTTGTAGAAAGGACATTAAACCAATGTCCTCTCTTCCCTTTGTAA
This sequence comes from Chauna torquata, assembly GCA_013399475.1. NCBI lineage: Eukaryota > Metazoa > Chordata > Aves > Anseriformes > Anhimidae > Chauna > Chauna torquata. Next base: position 3,392 of record VXAL01007839.1, on the reverse strand, counting down.
ATATAATAACTACATGTATAATTTCTTCCCGACCTGGGAAAACTTTCTCATCTAGACACAATGGGGTACTCATGACAGGTATTACAGTGACTTCGACCAGAAATAAATAGTCAATGAATACTTTTCGGGAAAGGAATCATTGATATAGATGAGTTGTAAGTCAAGAACTGAAGCAAAGAAATATGAAATAACTTTTCCGTAGTCAACTCAAGAAGGCAAGACACATGAAAGAATCACATTCATCTCCTTCAGGTATAAAACTAGCAGCCTAACTTCTGACTTGCCAGGTATTCCCCTGTCTCTGAGGCACCTGTCAGGAAATTGCTGGCCACTACCAGTTGTTCTGCTATTCTCTGCAACCCTGACATCTGCGTTAAAAACTTAATTAAGGCCATCTCAATTCATAGAGACCACATAAATGGCCAACAGCTGCCAATATTTCTCAGCCAGTATCAAAGAGGAATAGATTTGAAACAATGTTGGACAATGGCAAGTCCCTGTATAAGTAGTTTCCTTAATTGGCTATAACTTTCACCAAAGTATCACAATTTTCAACACCACTGCACATCTATCCCTAACTGCATTACTCCTTCATATAAACATACCTAAAAACATCTTTTGCCCAGTATTCAAAAGCACTAAAACACTTTGAAAGACTGTAGATAAGAACATTTCTAATTAACAGCATACTTTGCACACACTCATATCTTTAAATAAGGTGCAGCAAATTGTAGATGGATTAAAGCTCAGGATAATTTCCCCCACTTTGTATTCACTTGGTACAGTAGCTATTCTGGTTTAATTATCCTTTCTGGTGTTTTTAATTTGAATCTGACAGGGTTGTGAGTTTTTGCCTCTGCCTGTGCATGAATTTTGTCTATGATAAGCATTTGCTCTACTCACAAAACTGGGAGGCTGAATTAATATTTATTAGAATGTAATGGGAACAAATGGCACAAAATATTTTGGGATGATTATTTAATACACAGTTTCATATATGCCAGAAGTTGTAGCCACTGACGGGTCCTCGGTTTTCAATTTCCAGAGTCTTTGGAATAGAAAAAACAAGTTCCACAAAAGTAGCAACGTTCACTTTGCCTATTACAAGACACTTTAATTAGAATGTGCAATCCAGTCAGCATGGGGCCTGTTGAACAAAATACAACACAGTAGACTTTGATGGAAGCTCAGAAGGGACTTTGTTGTTATCTATCAGGGTAAAAAGAGTAAATGTACCATAATCTCTGACTTTTTTTTAATTGTTATTAGTTTTTATGATTAATATTCCCGTCTTTTCAAAGGCAGTGAATATTCTTGGGACTTTGTTTGTTACATGAATTAAGATTCAGCAGGGGATCCCTAGCTTAGAGAAAGAGGNAAAAAAAAAAAAAAAACTACTTACCAGGCATCACAACAGAGAGAAAATAAAAGTAGTAGAAGCCCAAGGCTTTTCTTTCAAGACGAAAATTCAAAACTTTTCAAAACAGCTGCAGTTTATAACCCTTTTTCCTTTATTATTTTATAAGAAACTGATGCTTGGATTAACATCTTTAGAGTCCAGCTGAAAAACACAGCCGTGCACACTGATCAGAGCCAAGAAATCTTTGACTGGGTGCAGGCATAGTCGGTGTGATTTTGGTGCAAATCAAGGAGAAATGAGCTAGGAATGCCATCTGCTGGAGGAAAGGATTGCCAGGCCGAGGAGCAATGCCTCGCTACAGCATTAGGCTGGGTCACAAACGTCCCAGTCAATGAGATCTTGCCTGTCCTAACAATTTTTCCTGTAAATTACCAGAAGCAACAGGGGGAGAGTGCTCACTTTGAGGGTAGAGCTCTGTTCCCCTTCATTGTCCTGCTCTGTCTTTGAATCCAGTATTACCCAATAAAGGTACAACACCTCTGCTGCCATGTGATGGGAACAGAACTGGAGTAATAAGTAAAGAAAGGGAAAGAAAAACAGGAGGAAGTGAAATATATTCCATTGATTTTACTTAGGAGACAAGGACATGAACAGCTCCCCTTTTCATAGCAGCAACTTTCTGGTGATGAGGTCAGCCATCACATACATGTCTGCAAACCAGACTCTCTGGATTTACTGAATTACAGCTTGTCCACTTTGAGATGGGTTGTGAAGGTGGCCAGTAAAGACTTCTCTGGTAAAGGCCACTGTAAGACTTGCTGTTTTCTTTAGGAGCTGAACCACAGTGCACGCAGCTGGAAATTTCCAAGAGTTATGAATTAGTTTGATCAAATCAGCCAGGGTCCTTCTAACTCAGTAGAGAAATCAGGCTTTTACAGAGAAAGACGCATTCAAACAACTATCATGGGTGGGACAAAGAGCCCTGTAGGGTATTGACATAAGACATCAGGTGTAAGCTGCACAAGCTGCTTAACTGATTTTAGCCATCTAGTTAGCAGTCTAAGACAAATCCATCCCTACCAATCTTTCTCCCATTGAAATCAGCTGCATAGCCTGGGAGCCAACTGTAGGTCACAAAATATTGTTTGATTACTGTAAAAGTCACTGTTAATCCATTCTTACTGGCTAAATGTCTTTTTTAATTTCATCCTTATAAAGATGCTTTGCTGTCTCAAAGGATAAGTGCCTCAGCAGCCAAGGCTCAATGGGGTAGTTACGGTCATCACAGCTACTGTGGGAATTTCAGGTTGCTGCTTGTCCTAACTGCCATAGTTATAGAACAGTAGATCTGGGGATTGATGTATTCTGTAAGCAATAAATCCATATTCATTCAGTGAGACAAAAGAGAGATGAAATCCAAGCACTGTGCTGTGTTAAAAAAGATTACAGCTTAAAGCCCATCTCTCAACTTGACAGACCTGGGGCTTGATATTTATGCTCTTCACTTCACAGGGGAGCTCCTCCTCCCTTCCTGCTTCTCTGCATTTCACCTCTCCCCTTCCCCACCCCCCAAGCTCCTCCCCAAAAATCCAGTCTTGATTACATAAGTCTTCCCAACTAACCAGTGTTATTCAGCTAAAAAGTCATTGAAGCATTCCTCTTTACCTGCATACAGCTACAGACAAAACACTAACTAGCACAGAGTAGTGAAGCTTCAGCAATTTCAGCATTGGTCCAGTGGCTCCTGTGCACGGTTTTCAAAACATGAGTATGAAGGACTTGGTAGATCTGAGCATGCAATGAGAGAAGAGAAGAAAGTGTGATCTGTATAGTTCAGCTGTTTTCTGAAGAGTAGTAGAGGGGCTGAATCTCCTCCTGATGCTCTGTGGTGATTGCCTGCTCAGCAGGAGTTGTTAAGAGCTGTTTAGATACTCCGAAGCCTCCAGGTACAGGTGAAAGTCAGCCTCTCTTGAGTTAAAGGTGGAAAAGTGTGGGCTATATCAGCTCTACAAGAAGAAAAAGAAAGAAAGAA
>VXAL01007838.1:330573-346887 GCA_013399475.1 Chauna torquata | reverse complement strand
GGGAGAGAGAAAAAGAAATTAAAAAAAAAAAACTTGTAAAAGAAACCTGAGTACAGGAAAGAGCAGAAATTTAAGTATAGAGACCTTCAAAAAGAAAGATGTTTACAAACACCTACGGATTAACTTAACGATTACTCTGTTTCATTTCCCTAGTACTGCCTGAAACACTCACCCATACTACATCATTTTATTCACTGTCTAAAGTACATCCTTTTGCCATGATATTAAAACCAGACACCTTTCCCTGATAGATAACTTTCAGATATAAACAATGATTTTTCTTCACTAGCAGTAACATGTTCATTCTTCTAATATGTTTTTACTGTGTTAACTCTAAATCAGCAGTAAGTTGTCTCCCCTTGCACTCAGAACAATGTAAGAAAAGACCATACACGTACCCACAATCCTGCCACTGTCAAGACTTCTGTACAAGGTAATGTGGAAGTCAAACCAATCCCATGCTCAAAACTTACTTTCCCTACTGAGTCAGTTTTTTGATACTGATACCTGCCCACATACAGTGGCACAAGGCATGCCAGGTCTATATGGATTCAACTTTCAATTAATAATTAGTTGTCCTAGGCCGATTATTAAAACTTTGAAAAGAGGTAAGGAACAATTAAAAAAATGTCACTGGGAAAAAAACATTGTTTTTTTTTGTTTGTTTTTTTGTTTGTTTTTTAAATACAGTAGAGAAATACTAATTTGATGAATGAGCATGGTAAATGGATGTTAAAATGCTTCTTCTAAAAAGGCTTGATTTTCTCCTCCTTGCACTTCAAAGAAAAAATTTTTATGCTCAATGGAGTGATACAGCCATGTTCCTAAGTTCAGCTTAATTTCCAAACTTTGCAGAGGAAATCAAATCTAAAATCTAAATACCTGTGACTTCAGAAAATGCTAATTTTTAGAGTTCATCTCTATTTATGAATACTTGTTTGTGCATGTGATATTATATATAAAAGTATCTATAAAAGTAAATATCAACACTTGTCCTTCAATTATACTGAGGAAAATTAGTAATGAATCTGCTCTTTCCATATGCTCAGACGTTTAATTCATGTATAGGTATTATATATCCATGTATTCTGATATGCAGTGGAAAAACACATTTGAAACTGCTACAAAAGGACAAGGAAGACTCCTAAAGCCATATCAAGATTTGTTCATGAAGAAGGTTTGAGAGGTACAATTTTCTGATGACAAGACACACACAAAAAGCCCTAAATAATAAGTCACATTAAATATATTTTATTCTCCCTTCTTATTCTTTAACATATTACTCTGGCAAAAAGGAAAAAAAAAAAAGAAAAAAAGCCGAGATACTTTTCCACATACTACTGAGTACACTTATCTGTGTTTAGCATTTTCAATTCACGGCATCAATGCTGACGATATTACTGAGTCAAATATTATGGCTAGATATCTAATTGCTGAATAACTGCATGACTTGATACATCTGTGTTCATTAAGATGAAATCAAGAAAAATCAACATTCCTATTTCTGCAGCAAACAAACTGCTACTGGAATTATGGAGATTTTTAAGTCTTCATAAGCTCTCCAGCTTCCATACAGCATTGTGGATTACCAGTTCTTTTGCAGGGCTTCTTTTGAGGTGTCAGATCAGACATGGCTAGTGAAACTGAATCAAGAGACTAAGAAATGTCTCTTGATTTTCCGTATGTATGAAATAACAATAACACACTCCTACCATATCTTTTGTTTTGTTGTTTTTTTTAATATGAAGATAATGAGCAGAATTGAAAGTGTTATTACCTAAGACTGAATCATTGCTTTTGCATACCTAGAAATATCACTATAAAATGACACTGAGACAAAAAGCATAACAAGTGCATCTCCAGTACCACACAAACACTTTGGCTAGATCTAACCCATTATCTATTTATTGCACGTATCCTTATGTATCACAGAATGACTCACAGAGCTAAAATAATAATTGTAAAAATATCTGAATTTCATGCAGGATTGACAGCCCTGGAGACTTGTCTTCTCTTTATTCACAGAGCAGAAACTGTGTAAGTAGCTGTACTACAAGCTTTTTCTCACCACCACCCACTTCAGGAGACTATTGTAAAGGTAAATGACTTCTCAATTTCATAGAATGATGCCTACAACCTGAGTCATCTATGGCCTCTTTTGCAGGGTTGATAAGCACCTGCATTTCTAACTGACTTTCAAAGAAATTAAGGACAACTTGAACCTATGGAAGGAGGAGAGACGAGTCCTTGTTGTACTGAACTGAGGATACCTCAGGTTCTAGGAACCTAAATTAGGAGTCATCTTGTACAAAAAGAAATTCTTTGATTCTCAATTGAGATCACAAAAGAAGTCAGTCAAGTAATTGCTGTTAGGTTCTTAATACTGCAAAGCATACTGCAAGAAAAAGAAACTGATTATATCCATTTTGCAAGCAAGGGGAAGAAGACTTAAGTACCAGCATAAACATTTATCAACATTAGTTTGACTAACCAATCATCTATATTGATTACTTAACATCTGGGCAATTTTTTTTTTTATTCCATCAGGTAAATATGAGAATTTGGTTAAAAATTTTATTAAGGATTTTAATGAGATCAAAGGGAGTATAATAAAATAGCAGTGAAAGCAAGTTCAAGCCCAACATCATTTCAATTAGCTAATATGGTAGAGTCTCGCAAGTGTGCTGTAACCTTTTACAACATAAATCTAAATTTATTCTCTTTTGCAACTGTGCTAAAGTCAAAATATCATTCAGAGTTAGGGTATCTGGTATTGCTCTAAAATTGTGGACTTAATGGTATTCTGAAGAAAATATCTTTTCACCATTTCACATCCAGAAAATGCACCACTGCTAAAATGTTCCCAGAGAAAATGCTGTATATTTACCTATTTAAAGATAGAACTTTGACCAAGTATTTCAAAACCATACATCTATATAGATGCAAAGATATATGACAGTAGCTTTCTGTAAAAAGGTCTAATTAAGATTAAACTTGCCCCTGTGGTAAATGTGAAATTATTTAATTATAATCCAAATGATCTAAATTGAATAGCTTCCATTTCAAAGACTCACTTGCATGGTGCTAAGAAGCTCATTAAATTCAATTAGCAGTAATGTACGGCTGTCATGTTTCCTTTCTGAACCACAGAATTATATTAAAGTTCTTCAATTATTTCCCTGTAGAGCAGCATTAATACAGCATATCATACAAAAGAAAAGCTTAGAAGATTCTTAAAGATCTACTTAGTGTTCCTCCTGTTTTTAGACATTGTCTCAAGGAAAACAAACATTAATGGAAACATAGAATGCATTAAGGAGATCCAAAACAAAAGTACCTTGTGATGAAGAACAGAAACAGGCAATAATTACCAAAAATGAAAAACTGTCAACAGATATATGCCAACAGATATATTGCCAACAATACAGCAGAATGTTGCTCCACACTAAAAATTGAATCTATGATGATTTGTTGGCAAGAACTCACATTTTTATGATGATCATTGTACATGGATAGGTATTAAAATGTTAGAGCATTTTAGCAACCTATATTCACTGTGCATTAATTAAATAAATTTTAAAATAAACTGATATGCCTCATACCAAAAGCCTTTCAGTTGTCCTGTAATAGTGATGTCCATATAAGCCTATTGTTATAGTGTTTATATGCCTACAGACAAGATGGCTTTACACATAAAAGTTTGCATTACACCAGTGCAACAAGTTTGTGATGTCTTGTTCACTTTCAGCTGCTGAAGAACAGAAGCAACTTCTCTTTTCACAATGGCAGGGACCCTTCAGCAGAAGTGAAGAAGACATAAGAACAGAATATTAACTTATCTTAATCTGATATTTCTTTGTATTTAAAGTTACACTTTGCTGCAGAAAAACTTGAGTAAATATTAAATACTTTGATGCATAGCTTTGTAAGATCAAAAGAGATCTGACAACACTCAGGAGTGTTGCAAATAGTTCAATGGCACCTGTTTGGCACCTCCAAATTGTAAGCTGGCAACGTAACATCATTCTTCCTGGCACTCCAGATTCCAAGCGCAGCTGACTTGCTGCTCTGTCATTGTGCTAAAAAAAGCAGTAAGAGGAATGCACAGATTCCCCATGGGTAGTTTTGTACTGACATTGTTGCTCTCTTTTTGACAACTACATGAAACAACCCAGAGCATCCTATGCGTGAGACCAGCAAAAAGTTGAGGTGTCTAAGAGAGGAATGATGGAAGGAATATTTAGTAGAATAGACCAGTATCTGGAACTAAAAAGTGCCTGAAGATGTACAAGGCAGTCTTATATCACAGCCCTAAGGTTTGATTAACAAATGATAAGCAGAGGGAAGAGCACAATCTGATGAATTACATATGCCAATAAAAGGAATATATTAGTTCTCTTTAAGGTTTCATCATCCAGAGACTGAACATGCTTTAGTTTGTGTAAGTTACTAATGTTGGAAAACAAGGCAATATGCCATTTATTTCTTTCCAGTGTACACATGAAGTTGATCTTGTTCAGGTCAGTCAATTAAGTCTCCTGCATTTTTTTATGACCTTTTTGCTTCTAGTTTGTGTCCCATTTCTTCCTGTGTTCAGTTCACTATTTTGTCATGGATGAAAATTTGGATACCATGGATACCAGTATAATTTTTCTTGTGTGTTTAGAACCAAACTTGATGATTTTAAACTTCTCAGAAATATGCATCTTAGGTGTAAAACTTGGGGTTGGGCTTGTCCAACCATGCGTTTATAACAGAGGGGAAAAGCAATGTGCTAAAAGCTCAGAACAAGCAAACAGAGTTCTTACTATATTAAAATGAAAGACAAGTGAAACCAAACATACCTACAGCATACTCCACTTCAACAAATGCTCAGTTGAATCAGCAGTGGAAATCAAGCATAAAACAAAGACATTTTTATGTTATGTTTTCAGTCTCTCCCTCTCTTCCTTGCCGCCGCCCCCCCAATTTTTTTCCTCAGAAAGAACAGCAATGTTCCTGAAGATCTCGTTTGTTCTCTGTACATCTTTGGATCAGTCCTCTCTGAAACTGTTGACCAAGCACATTATCAATGCAATGTTTGTGAGGAGCTCTCACTGCTGTACGTTCAGGGACTCACGGAGTCCTGGCAGCTGTTTCTTACAAGCTTAGGGAAATATATCTCTGGACAGATTCCAAGAGCAGAGCTTAAAGCAATTTCTCTCTCTCCCTCTCTCTTCTTTTTCTTTTCATGCAGATACACTAGCATCAGCACATTAGAAAAAAGGGCATTACATTGAGACAAGCAGGTTATGGCTGGATGAGAGGTTGAACAAGTTTTGTATGCTCTCACAAACTCTTCTGTTAATCTCCCAGCCCTCTGTCCTGCCTTTTTCAGCCTCTTCTTTCAGTGCCTGGTACCATTTCAAAGTTGAGAAACATAGGAAAGGTATCATAAGAAAATTTGAAGAGACACTAAACGGATCTAGAGTTGAAAATGTGATAAGGAAAAATGTGATTCATTTGGAAACCCTACCACTGTACCTGAAGGGAAAGATGCAAAACAGAGTCCTTACGTTTCATCCTAGCCACAACTTACTGCAAACCTCTGTTTATGGATCCATTTTTACTATAACCGAACTTTGTGACTATTACTTTCCTCTGACTCTTCAAGAAGCTAAAATGCTTGTGGAATTTTACAGTTCTAAATTAAATTTTTGGGACAAAAAGCTCACCTTTTTTCTTGCTCTAATGAGTAACAAAATGTATGAAGTTTTTAGAAGATGTGCATTATATCTGCCTTTGAAGAAGCAGTACGACATTAAGTACATATCAAAATAAAATCACTATTATTAATTTAAAATCCAATGAAGGAGAATCATTGCTGATAGGTCCCCGGAATGAGCATCTAGAGACTTAAGAGGAAATTTTAGGCCTCCTAGTTCAACAGTTACTCCAGTATTGACTGAATGGAATGAAGACCACTTCAGGTTCAAGTTGTGGATGAGCCCCTAAATGCTTTGGCAAAAAAAAAAAAAAAAAACAACTTCCTCTATTATTTCCTTCTAAGTCTTTCCAGAGTGGTTCAGTTTTCTGTGACCCCAGGCTAGTTTTATACAACACAGGTGCATAATGTTTGTTAGAAAGTTTTGAAAACCTGCTATGTTACGTGAAAGAGGAGTGACAAATTAATTAGTCTTAAGCCATGCAAGGCATGAAAGGTAAAACTGCAGACAAAGGTAAAAATACAAGAGAATGGGATTGTCAGCAGCTCACGGAATCAAGAGAAAAAAAAACCAAGGGTATAAGAAAAGTATGGTAATCTAAAGGAAAAAAACGGATCCAGAATGTGGCATTTCAGGAACATCACAGATCATCCCACTCCAAAATGCAGCAGCAGCAGCTCACCCTTCCCTGCCTGACCGGTGACTGCCTGGACAGCAAGGACTCACCACATGCCTCTTCAAGAATGATGAAGTACATTAGTGGTTAGCCTAAGTAGATCACTATAGTCCTAGATATGACCTGTGTGTGTATAAGCTCCCAAAATTGTTGGTTTATACTTTTAAGTGGAGCGTGTCCTGCTTGCAGTCTCTTTGGGTCAAGCAGAAGTCATCTGAACTGATCCAGAAAATCTAACACCATTTCCACGAGACCTTTTCCTATTTTGCCTACACAGATTATACCAGTCTTTCCATGGCTATCTATTACAGCACCTCCAGTGACAAACATTTTCATCACACAACACATCATAGTTTAATTCTAATTTTTTTCCTACAATAATTGGATCATATTTGATGAAAATTTTACTATTTTTTTTCCACATTAATGAATTTAAGCTGTTATAGTATAAATGCTTAAATGCATTTCATGATTTAAGCCAACATCAACACAATGTTGCAACACTAAACGTACAAGAATAACAATGTAAAAACTACACTGATATACTCTACCTTTATTTTCTCTTTGTCCTGAAGTTCTAGAGTAAAACCGTAGAGAAAGAAGAACAAAGATGAATGTTTGTTCAAACTCTAAAACATATAACTTAATAGCAATTTTAATAAGGGAGAGTTTCCATATTTTGCATGCTGCTCTTCACTTTCAATGAGACTAACAGAAGACATTATGAAAACTCATATTGCTTATTTGAACAAAACACATAGGGTATTTAAATGCTCAATAACTCCCTTCTGTTGTCAGAAGACAAAGCACTACAATTTTCTTCTATATAATATCTTTTAAATTGTGAGAATATTATCATGCACTTTAAAAGGCAGAAGCAAAAGAGCTGGAGAGAAGTACATAATTCCAGTGCTACATCCTAGCACTGAAATGGATTGCTGCCAACTGTAAACGTACTTAATTCATGTCTTACTATAAGAGAAGGTGAAGGCCAGTTGTTAGATACATTATATGACACCATACAAATGTTGGCAGTATTTTATAGCTTATGTGAAATTTGGAGAAGTGACAACAGAAATTATGACATTTAATATAATTGCTCCCTTCTTATCTTCAGAGAACTATCTCAACCATTTTTAACAATTTTCTGCTCCCTTGAACTCTGTATAGAAAATATCACCACTGGAGAATGAAATATGTTGTACCAAGCATCCTCTCCTGAAATTATCCACATTATTGTCAGCTAAGTTGTGAAAGCAGAATCTTTGGACAGGGGAAGACAGAGAGCAGTGAACATTATGAAAAGAATCTGATACATCCTACCGAATGCAAGTGGTGTCACACTAGTACTTCTACAATATCTACAACAGAAAATAAGAACCATAAGCCAAAAATTTCTGAATTTTGAACAGTCATTTAAAATTTCAGTCAAAATATATGGAAACTTCTAAATATTTCACAGAAATTCCAGCTAAGTATTAAATAGCTTCATTTCTTTCCAAACTTGGAATTCCGACCTAGATTAACAATATATAGAACTCTTCACAGGAGTTAAACCAATTTTACAAATGGCAGAAATATACCAAACACATCTGTATGACCATGACCATTGGAGAGACTTTAAAAAAAAAAAAAAAAAAAAGAAGCAGCATGCAGGAAAAAAAAAAGACAAAAAAAACACTAGTGAATTGACACTGTCTGCTGCTATTGACTACAACTACAAGCATTCTTATGCATTTCTAAATGAATCTCCTCTTTAAGGAATTCATATTTTTTTTGTGCTGGAGGCTTCAGGTTTCATTAACTGTAACAATTGAAAAATCAGCTACATCCCTGATTATATGATAGAATGTGGCAGAAATCAAAGGTAAAATAAATATTCTAAAGCACTTAATACATCCACATATGCAAGATGATCTGGAAATTACCAAAAGCAATTTTTACTTAAACTAGCTATTCCATTTTTTTGGCCTATATAAATCATTTGGCACCCATAATTTGGAAACTACAAATCTACTTCCTTTACATCAGAATCCAACTATTTCTTGTAATTTGTGCAATAGGAACAATAATTATATTACTGTGGGTGGCCCAGACAGTATTCTAATGCATGTCATGTCTTTAACATGGAAACCAAAGTACTCTGCCACTCAAAGGAAGAAGTAGTCTCTTACTCCCACATACTTTTCCTTTCAAGTCACAATAGACAAAAATGCTTCGTAAGGAAATTTCTGTACTCCATAGGAAGCTAGTTATTTATTCTTATCTTGAGTGATTTAGATGTACATACAATATAGAAAGGCCATTTCACCACCAAATAAGCTTATTCTTGTCATGAACTTAAATTATCAAAACCCAATAAAATCGACGGACTTTTTGGCAGATCAACAGTTTTTCAGGATAAGGGTAAAACACCCTGCTACAGAAGACTAGAAACTTAATCATGATTTTGGACAGAAGCATTCTTTAAAGTACAGCATGACCATGTTTCTGTGAGCTAAAGCAACCTGATGCTTTTCCAATAACCCAATCATTTGATTAAACCAATATTAACTTTAACGTTTTTAACTTGAGAATTACTGTGCTTTCTGCTGGCCAAATAAATAATTCAAGAAAATGAGACCCTACACAGCTTTGACGAAGTTTGTCCTATTTTCCACTTCTTGATGTGGGAATAATAAATAAAATTTGCTAGAAAATTTTGTTGTTGTTGTTTGTTTGTTGTTGTTGAATATAGGTAGGAGAGGAGAGAGAGGAAAAAAAAAAAACAAGCTACTTACAAGCCAGCAGTGAATAGGATTCTTACTGTTGTCAGCCAACTAAAAATACTTAGAAGCAGGTGCTGATAACAGACTGCATGACGCCAACTGTACCAAACTATTCACATACAACATTTGTAAAGAAAATCATCAGTTCCACATATGAAATTATTCAAATATTTCTATACTCACATTCACTTACATGAGTAAAGTAAGTCTGTGAAACAATAGTAAAAGATTAAAATGAGACTCCCCACCTTTCTCAAGACATCAATCAACTCTGCAAACAATAGGAAGACATTAGCAAAAAATGGCCTATAAAACATATACAACAAATGTGAACAAAACAAAGTGAAAATAATTTTGCAGGTACTGCAAGTACCGTTACAACTTAGTGATTTACACATGACATAGAGATCCATGTTACGAGCCATTAAGGATGATCTCTGATATGTATACCAAGAACATCAATCAACACCACATCTTTCACTGTTAATACTACTTTACATAGTTTTTTTTTTTTCCTTCTGAGGGATATAGCCATGCAAATGAATGGTGTGCAACAAATCCTACTAGTATAATTCCTCTATTTCAGATAAAATAATGATCATACATATTACACATTGTGAGCAGTAAATAAGTGTCACTCTTCAAGGTGAAGTATTGTACTTGTTCTAATGTTTGTTATTTAATAATGCAGTTACCAAAGCAAGTATTATGATTTTCATACTGGTACACTTTTTCAGTAAGCGCAATAATGCCACGTATGACACAACACTTTATTTGAGCCCCACTTAAAAGAACAAGAAAATAAGTTTAGTAGTTAATTACATTACTTTTTTAAAAACAGGTAAAAACATAACATCAAGAGTAAAATCACTACAGTCAATGAGCCAGAATTATTTTCAGCACCTTTAAAAAATATCTATTTGCTCCTGTATCACAGGAATACATATGGCATATAGATGTAAAATTCATGGTTTTATACCAACATGACATATATCTTCAGCACAGAGAGAAAATTATAATGCACAAGAGAGGTGGCCAGGAGTGAGTTATAAGTCTCTTGACAAATGGAGATTAATGTCACAGAGCTAAGCTAACATGTATTATAACGATATAACAATAATAATAGTTCCTGCTGCTATAGGCGTCTTTTATCTCTCGAGCTCAGAGCTCTTGACAAGCACTAATTGAAACTCAAAACATCCCTGCAAGGTAGGTGCATTTTATTATCTGGGTTTCACAAACTGGAAAATGAAGGCACAGATAATTAAAACAGCTTGCCCTAGGTCACAGAGCAAGCCACTGGTTGAAACAGAAACACAACTTTTAACTTTGTCTTTGAGTTCCCAGTTTTAATTCTCCTCCTTTAATCCTATATGCATAACTATATTAGTTAAAACTCCTAACACAGTACTTCTCCCATTTAAATCAATGGCGATACTGGTCATCCCATTGGTGAAAGTGTAACTGTTATCACTAAACAATACCAACGCTATATTAACATTTTAACATGCAAGATGGCCAGCACATGTATATATGCATGGTCACGTGTGTGTAATTCTATCCCGAATCTGGATAAACTACTTCTCTGGTGACTGATGGTCAGATGCCCAAGATCATTCTCCATCAAGAGAACAGTACAGAATAACAGGATGGTTGAGGCCGGAAGGGACCTCTGGAGGTCATCTTGACCAACCCCCCTGCTCAAGCAGGGCCACCTAGAGCAGGTTGATCAGGACCATGTCCAGACAGCTTCTGAATATCTCCAAGGATGGAGACTCCACAACCTCTCTGGGCAACCTGTGCCAGTGCTCAGTCACCCACACAGTAAAGAAGTGCTTCCTGATGTTCAGAGAGAGCCTCCTGTGTTCCAGTTTGTGCCTGCTGCCTCTTGTCCTGCCACTGTGCACCACTGAAAAGAGCCTGGTCCTGCCTGCACCCTTCCTTTAGGTTTTTATACACATTGGTAAGATCCCTGCTGAACCTTCCCTTCTCCAGGCTGAACAGTCCCAGCTCTCTCAGTCTTTCCTTACAGGCGAGATGCTCCAGTCTTCATGACCCTTTGCTGGACTATCCCCAGTAGCTCCATGTCTCTTGCACTGGGCAGCCCAGAACTGGACACAGGACTCCATGTATGACCTCAACAGTGCTGAGTAGAGGGGAAGGATCACCTCCCATGTCCTTTTTTGCCAAGCTGCTATCCAGCTGGGTGGCCCCAAGCATATGCTGGTACACTGCATACTGCTCAAATTTCTTCTAAGCAGATTAAGACACTTTCTGTGGATCATTTTAACCTTTTTTTTTTTTTTTTTTCTCCTCTAAAGAGAGAACTGGATGCATGAAGAATCTAAATCTCAAAACTGCAGCTAAGAATTTTTCCATTAATTGCAAAGCCAGAGGATTAGACCCCAAATCCCAAGATAACGGAATTAGGCACATAATACCTACCAATTTTAGCATTAATTAAATGTCCAAGTAACTCCAGTGATGTGCACGTAAGTTATTTAGACAATGTCAAAGTGACTACCAGTACTTCCAAAAATTATTAGATGATTACTACTTTCAGTACTTTTACACAATAACAAAACAGCTGTCTAACATTAAACTGAAGATTTATTCTGCTTGTAATATAGAATGGGTCATTATTATTTTATAGCCACTTTGAAAAAATGCTCATAGAAATATTTATTTCAGTGGCTTCTAATGCTTTTATAATGAAAACTTGTTTTTGTCTTTTCATAGCCATTTATTCACTCCATGTTTTCAATGCAAAAATTAGTATGTTAGACATTCTAGTTAAAAACAAAGAAAATAAGAACATGTTCAATAATGTTGAAATACATCAGTTGTTTTTTCCAAGATGCAAATTAATCACTTTGTCAATAAAGCTTCTAGTTCCCAAGCTAGCCAGGAGTATTTCTCTCAGTTACCACCTCACATCTGAAACAGTATAATGGGCAAGGTGACTATTTCTGTTCTGTTTCAGTGCAGAGAAAAGCATTAGCATAAAGAACTATGAGGATTTTGCTCTGCTACAGTGTTAACTAAGGTCACTCAAAGACAGAGTTACAGCGTCTTGCCATAGAATACTAAACTACATTGGAAAGACGGGCATGAAACAGTTAAAAAAAAAAAAAAGTGAGGTCTTAAACTCCACCTGGCTAAGAGGAAGCATATGCATTTACTTCCCAGTTTCTTTCATAGAAGAAATCTAAAAATCATTAGCTTGCTCCTCAGAGCGCAACAGACTACACTCAAGTTTTCACATGAGCTGCTTTTCAAAGCACGGCTTCAAAGGTTAACACCACATGCACTTTCCACCTACTTACTCTTCTAACAACTGTGATTTTGTTCTCTGAAGACTCAGAAATGTTCTTTTGAAAAACTGATAGCAGGTTGGCTATATTTCTTTAAAGTTTATTTTCAGCTAATTTGCTCACCCAAACTAACTAACTAACTAAATAAAAGTTTTTAAGAACACCAAATTTTAATGAATTCACACTAACTTGCACGTAGTTCAAGATTTGATTCACTTCTTTCTGAGCTATGGAAACTGAACGCCCACTGCATATTTGGGAATGGTTTCTCCATTTCTTTTTTGATGCCATTCTATTTAATATACTCATTTGCAGCAGAAACTTATACGTTCATCTCTCCAGTGAAGGTTACAGAAACATTATAAAGAATCACTCTTTTTCTGATTAGAGGCACATTCAGAAAAATGAATACAGTTCACATGACATCAAACATCAAACGGGGAGTGATACATCTAAAACACTTCAAAGCATAACATTTAGGGGATCCTTCAGAAAAGTGATACTGAAAAAAACAAAGTAAATGGAACCTAGATCTCATAAAATATGAGAGAATTATTAGTCATTACAGATACAAGTGATGCCATTGCCTCTAATAATGTTAAGTGGCTTAAGCTGAGTTCATCTGTTTGTCTATTTTTACATTAAATAACTGTCTTGGCCACTTAATTTGATTCCTATTTATTTATTGTAAATAGGAACTCTTACATAATCTTTGATCACCCTTTTTTTT
Source organism: Chauna torquata (assembly GCA_013399475.1). Taxonomy (NCBI): domain Eukaryota; kingdom Metazoa; phylum Chordata; class Aves; order Anseriformes; family Anhimidae; genus Chauna; species Chauna torquata. The sequence goes on along the minus strand of VXAL01007838.1, from coordinate 333,694 downwards.
TTTTATCCTGAGAAACAAAACTAGTCACTCGTGCAACCCAGCTGCTGTTTCAAAGCATATGCAAGAATACAGCAGTATGGATAAGGTACTTCTGATTGTTTACCTAAATAAGACATTTTAAAAGGAATCAAGGGCAAAAACTGTCAAAATTGCCTTACAGGAAATGACAATTGTAGCATTTAAGGAAATCTGATGGAATAATTAAAAGAAAAAAGAAAAAAAGGACCTAAATCAGCTGTGTCTACAGGATTTTCTCCTATGGTATAACTTTGTGCTATTTTATCTTGAGTATTCTGAACAGTTCTATTTCAACTCCTACATGTCCAATATCAGTGGCCCAGAGTGCTATGGGAATAACACACAGATAAAAGCAAGAGACAGGACTAAGAAAACCACCAAGCTACTTCTTCGCTACCAGGAAAAGTGTTTGCTAAAACACACAGACATGTCTGTAAACAGATATGCCCATTAAATCAGTTAGTCAGCAAGGTCCCTTTTGAAACAGCAACATGGAAAACATCTTCTCAAGTTTTACTTAAGTTTCTGTTCCAAGGGTGGATGCTGAGCCTCAGGGATCAGTGACATGAAAATCTATCTTCCAAATCACTCCGGTGTTTTCAGTAATGAGTTCCCACTTCCCTATCCCTGAAAGGCATAGCAAATAGAGTCATAGATCAAAGCAGCACAGAGCCAAGTGAGTATGGTTGTAGAAGGAAAATAGCAGGGTTTCCGCATGGTAATGAAAAGGGCCATCACTAAAGGTTTACTCTGGAATTCAAAACTGTCACTTACAATTTGAAACAAGGGATCCATTAGCTTAGTGCACTTTTTATTGTTATTGATTTGCAATCCTTTACTTTCTTTTAATTTTAAACTGTCATTGAATGCTTAGCTGTTCTTTAATCCACAGAATAAACCTTGATGATTTTGCTTTCAAATAATTATTCTCAAATCACATTTTCTTCCTGCATCAGCTTCTCAATGAGTTTCATTAATATAGGCTTCCATTTAACTTAATTATGTTTTTGGCAGATTTGCTTTTAGCCACATCTCACCTTAACACAATAACATTTCGTCACATCCCCTAATCAAGTCAGTGTGGGCCTGAACGATCACTTCTTTTCCTGAAATAGTGGTGGGGAACAAGGGGCCCTAAAGTGCATTGACACATTTATTCAGACATAATAAAAAGAAAAATACTGCCACTCATCTTACTTGACTAAGTTGCAAGGAAAGCAGCTACTTTCCCCTTCGTCTGATAGTGGAGGAACTACTCAAAATGATACAACTAAAAGTTCCAGAGGAATTCCAGAACTGCAAGCCCCGAACATAAAAACTAAGCCAAAAATCTGAGCCAAATATCAGAGCTTGAATTTTATTTACACTGTATTTTTTTACTACTATATGGCTGAAATGCTGATATTTATTCACTTCACCACTTGGAATGGTTATTTCTTGCCTCAGAGCACTCAGTTCAGCAAAGCAATGAGTATTCTTAACCTAATCCAGTGAAGCACATATATAGATGCCTACATTTCAGCGTATAACTAATTTAAGTAGGTTATTCATATAAATCAAATATATCCTTACACACTTCATTGGATCAGTATCTTAGTTCCCTGTAAGACTAAAGCCAACGTCACTAAACCTTAATCTGAGAAATCAATTTAGCAACACTGGAGATAACGACTACTTTGTAAAGTTTTATCTCTGCTTCTGAATGGAAATTTTAGGTTTCTCATATACAAGCTTTGACCATGACGCAAGCATATTTATATACATATATATGTGTGTACATGTATGCACACCAAAAAAACGACCTCCTCACATTTTTCAACTAGTACTGCTTTTACATCCTTTCTCTCTTCTCCCCACATCCCCACAGCCTTTTGAAGCTTCAGTAATTTGAGCCACTCTTCTACTCCTTCATGGCATGGAATAGAGAATTAAATGGTAACTTGCCGACTCCATTTTAAAACATCTCATTTTATGAGGCGGCATGTGTTGATGTGTTGATATCACCACTTGGTCAAATCACATGTAAGTAAATACATTCTTTTCTAACATTGCCTCACCTGTCGCAAATGGGTAATCTTCATTTTTGTAACTTCATTCCTGCAAACACTTCCTATTGTACATAGAAACTATACTTGTGAATCAATCTGACTGGTATTAAGCATTGTAGAAATTTATACCGGACTGTATCTCCGCTAAGGTGATGATCCATCATTTTACACACATATCATGGTTCTGTCTTAAGGTTCTTGCATTTTTGTAATAAATGATTCCATTTTTTAAACTACTAGCAGGACATGCTGCCATCTTAGATGGAGAATGACCATTAGCTAGTGTTAATAATACTAGTATATTATTAACAAATATTAGATTGTTTATTAGATTCGTAAATATTTTTTTAATCAAGCTACATATGCATCTAGTTACTTTAAAACTAAACTAACAGATGAAAACCCAAAAGCATTTTGCAGTATTGTAGCTCATTCTGTGAAGTACAATCAGAATATGCCTGTAGCTCTAACTTTAATTCATCATGGCCAAACGTCCACTGTTAACCTGAACAGTCTGGTTTTGCTTCCTAAACTCTTCTGTACTGGGTTTCCACAGCTGAAACTATTTCACCATAGTGATTCCGGCCATAAAAGACACAAATTTCTTTAACTGCATTGCAACCAATTGTTATTTCCAAAGTATGAAGTCCACGTACTTCCAAGACAAAGCTCTTTATATGGATAATGTAGAAGCAACCTGAGACCTAAAAATGACCTTAAAGCTGGTGCTGGCCATAAATCATCACTATTTACACAGAATTTCTGGCTTCCTGGCCCTGAACAATACCTCAATAAACTCACTGTAATATCTTTAGACTAGAAATACTTCAGCGTAGTCTTGTCTTGTGCCTTACTTAGACACTTAACCAAGACATCAAAGTTAGGGATCACTTTATAATCAATAAAAGAGAGATACTTCACCAGATCTCAAAGTGTGATTTTATAAAATTAATTATTGCAACGAAATATATGATTAAATATTCCCCTGGGTGGGGGGCGGGGAGAAATAAGTCTTTATTCTTTTAAAGACTTGCCGCCCCCCCTTCCTTTTTTTT
>VXAL01007838.1:319085-330553 GCA_013399475.1 Chauna torquata | reverse complement strand
TTTTTTTTTTTTTTACACAGTCATGTCAAGTATCAGAGAAGCAGCTTATATTTCCCTTGCTTTCCCCTTTCTAATGATAATTCTAGCACAGGACGGGAAACTTCTCTACATGTCACTGTATTGGTTGTGCTGACAGACACACAGAAAGCAGCAATCACTGGCTTGAAGTCAAATTTACAGCTTGCATGCCTACTTTACCAAAAAAAAAAAAAAAATTCAATTTATTCAACAGTTCAATCTGAACTTAGCACTGCAGCAAAGAGTGCACATTAGGTTTAAGAGCGGTACTGGTTTAATAAGTTCAGCTTATTTTGTTACATGTGTTTTCAATTAGCTCAGTATTATACAAATTTATTCCTTAGGTACTGATCTGATAAAGAAAAGAGTCCTTCCAAAAAGCAGCAATGTCACTAAGTGAGAGGATTCTTAGCAGCTGTGAGGGCGCACTCTTAAGTGGTTTGCACATAAAAGGAGTTAGAATGTATGTTAGGATCAGAGACCTCTGTTGTGTGTCTGATTACTATTCCATACTTTGCCCAGATTGTTTTTCAAAATGTATTTTCTATAAATGTATCCGATACATTTTTAACTAAGCCAAATAACTAGGCTTTATCTACTTTAACACATATATCCTGCAAATTAATTTGTTTCAAATTCAGGAAGCTGTTTTTGAAGTAGAAAAAATTAAGGAGACTTCTAATGTATACAGAATGTGTATATGTTCTCTCTTTCCATAGTGTACAGTTAAAAGTAAAATTATATGAATTCCACATTAAATCAAGAGTCATGTTTTCACTTAATACTCTGCGCTAGTTTTTCAAGCCTCCCAGTTACATTAGTCACCATTTTTTGACAAGGACAGATCTCAAACATTTAGAGAAATGTGCTGGATATACAAGCAACAATTATATATAACATATATATATAAAAGAACATATACAAATAACAATTGGTTCTAGGTAAATATATTCATATCAATTTCTGTTTGGTGTTAGCAAAAAGTTTCATTTAAAAAAAATCTTGGGGGAAGATTCTCATGTTTGAAATATTGTTAAAAATAATACAAAAGTGGCCAGTCGTAAAACTGTTAAAACAAAACTAAGTTCTTATATTTGACTTAAAACTATTTTTAAGTATTTTTTATCCTTTAATATTGTTTGTTTTAAATTTAAAAACTGATTAGATTTTGAATTCTTTAAAACAGAGATGAACTGAAATAACAAATTTTAAAATGAATTAATTTTTCAAAAAACATCTATTAAAAGAAAGCAATTTCATATTAATGTGTGATACTTTCTGGCTACAATTTTGAAACTGTCCAATGAATACCTTTGTTCAATATCCTTTAATCAATCAGTACTGATCACACATTTGGGGGGTGTTATAAAAGATGAAAATTTTTGTAAGATGAAACATGAAGCTTATATTCAAAGGCCTTTAGTCAATATAATTTTCAAATTAAGCTATGAATTTTATAATTATGTTCATTATGACATTAATTCAATATAAAAGGTATGGATTCTTTTGGTGAGTCTTGTGAATAAATTTTAATGCCTGTGTCATGTTGTCCACAAAACCTATTCTGACTTATGTAACTACATGTAATTTTGATTAAAATACATCTTACAGTGAGATAAAAATGAATAGGGAGAAAGAAGCATACTAAAACTCTAGAAATGCAATCTTATTTTGTATCAAAAGACACTTAAAAGTACTAATAAAGATCCCTCCAGGAAGAGGTTATCCCACAAGCAACAGAACTGATATTCTGCAGTGCCTTTGTCTGTATCCAGGGGAGTCAAAACAGTATCTAAGTGATATCAATATTTTTTCTCTTATAAGCTCTTATAGCCTTGTCAAGGAACTTCCTGTAGTCTTATATGCTTAAAAAAATAAAGTGGAGGGGAAAGAGATACGCAGCATACTTGCAGTTAGGACAGTGGTTTGAAATATATTAAAACCTTTCAGTTTGTTCTGTTTAAGAGTGATTAGTAATAATACTAAAACAAAAGAAAACAACAGACACTTTATTCTGAATTAACTTAGCGTATTGCAGATGACTCCTCTAAACACCAGAATAAAAGAAAATAAACCTCTTCACCTCATGTATATACTTTCTTCATAAAAGAAAATGTAAAGGAAAAAGACAAGAACAACTATGATTTTAATCAATAAACTATGTTTCAGGTAAATTTGTATATTCAAAATTTAGTTACTGTTAATAACCTATTTGTTATTCAAAATTAATAATGTTGTGTACAACATTAGATTCAGAGTAATTCAGTTTTCAAGTAACTCAAGTTATCCATAAATTTGGGTAAAAATCATGCAAGGGAAAGCATGCTGTTTTCAGAAGTGGCATACCCATGAAAAAACTCTTTAAAAGGCAGAAGACTAAATCATATTGTTTCACCTACCACCCAAGCTCTCTAAACTCTGTTTCCTGGGAGAGAGAGAAAGATGATGTCATTAGCACAATCATTACTTCTTTCTCTGTTTCAAGTCTTCATGCAGTCTAGCCATTTGTTTCGGAAGTTCTATTGCTTTTGTAGGAGAAAAAAAGTTCTGAAATTAAGCATTTCAGATGGGTTCATTCAATCTGACATGTCCAATGAAAACCTTTCATGTGGGAAAAACCTAAAAAACCTTTCATTATATTATTTTTCAGCATGGCTACTGAACAAGAACTAAATTATGTGAATAAACTTTATGCATAGCTTGACATGTTAGTAAGTCAAAATGTTGCCAAATGTAAAGCATTTTTCAATTGGCTACTGAGAATCCATGCCAACTGTTGAATACCGTACCATAAAATACTATTTCATATAAGAGAGAATTAATTGGAGGTCCAGACAATTGATCTTGTTTCACTATGAGTTTATTTTTAAAGCGAAGGAGATAGATACTTGATAACAAACTGTGATTATTATCAAAATGAACAGACTCTTTACTGCTAGACAGGTTTATATTCTATTATGGTTTCCACTTTAGGACCTCAAAAGCTTACAAGCGTTGTAAGTACTTGGTAGAAACGCCACTCCCCTTCAAATTCTATTTAACTAATAAACTAATAGACAAACAAGTTAAATGTTTGTTGCACTTGCTGCCTTTTGAAACCAATTCCATGAGAACAAGAAATGAAAAGAAGGATAAAAAGATGACTTTTTTTTTTTGATTCATCTAGTTTATCAGCCTTTGAAATACTGGATCTGTAATTTAGGCAAAGTAAAATGACAAACTATTGCTAGACCCCGTGATTGTGAAAATATCTTTTGGTACACAAACTAGACATAAAGCCAGTGCTGCAAGCAGCCTGAAAAGACTGCAAAGATATCTCAGAGAAAAGATGTTTACTCCATTCACCTCAATGCAGTTGTTCACATTAAAGATCATCTCTAGAACTTAACAGTTTTAATAAGTTGAGAAATATGATGTGAAAGTCACAAGTCTATCTTCACAGTTCACTGATACTAAGAATAAGAACCTTGCAGAATTTCACAGCAGCTCATTTGCACTCAAAGTATTGCATTATCTGCAGTGTCAAATGGTGAGGGTTGCAAAGACAGCCTGAGTTGAATAAATCTTGCATGAGAAAATACCAAGGGAACATAACTGAGTTCTGCTCTATTTCAGTAACTGCTTCAGAGTACTTCTGAGAGCAATGTTGCTTAAGATTAAACATTTTAGGAGACCTGCCTTGCCTGGCTTACAAAAAGACACTACATCCACACAGAATCTGGCATACTGTCAGACTTCCTGTATTTTTCTGATATGATAAGGGTATTGGTTGGCATTGAAATTAAAGTCTTTCTAATGTAATTTTCTCTTAATTGTTTTTGCCCACTCATGGCTCATAAAACACTCAATCCAACGTCAGCAAAAATAAAATACAAGCAGCATTACAGACTATAAACAAATTGTCAGCTCAGGGCAATGCATATATTTTAGACATTTTCAATTGAGCATGCAGGTCTTCTTTACTAGCAGATGTTCAATATATCAAATGGAAAAGTTTTATTTTTCTGTTTGGAATTATTATTGATTTATATCTTTGATAGTCAAGTAAGAAATAAGTTGAGATCAATATAGGAAACAGTTCAAAAGGATTTAAAAGTCTTTCAGGTGATTGAGTTAACCAAGGTTTGTGCAGTATTTTTTGTGAACAGGACTGTGAAGAAGTAATTGAGGAATGTTCAGAATATGGTCCTCCACTGAACCAAGCAGAAGAAATAAAGAGAAAGGAAATCAGAAAGATTCAAAGATCTATCTGAAGTCTAAAGCTTCTAATATGATTGACACATGCCAGTTTCTATAGTCCAGAGCTCATAAGACTTGAATTACATACCTGTTGCTTTTCCTTTTCAGACAGGTACCTGTTCTGGACAGATTAATCAAATAGAAGTGATCTTTTTGACAAATCAGGAATGAGACTCTAACTCACATCTTCAGATCCATGGAAGACATTATAAGCATTTGTTGTGGTTTAACCCTGGCAGGCAGCTAAGTACCCCACAGCTGCTCGCTCACTCTCCCCAGGTGGGATGGGGGAGAGAATCAGAAAGGTAGAAGTGTGAGAATTCATGGGTTGAGATAAAGACAGTTTACTAGGCAAAGCAAAAGCAAAACCAGGAATTCACCCTCTACTTCCCACCGGCAGGCAGGTGTTCAGCCACTTCCAGGAAAGCAGGGCTCATCACGTGTAACGGTTTACTGGCAAGACAAACGCCATCACTCCAAATATCACCTCCTTCCTCCTTCTTTCCCCCAGCTTTCAGTGCTGAGCATGATACCATATAGTATGGAATAGCCCTTTGGCTAGTTTGGGTCAGCTGTGCAGGTTGTGTCCACTCCCAGCTTCTTGTGCACCCCCAGCCTCCTCACTGGCAGGGCACCACGAGAAACAGAGAAGTCCTTGGCTCTGTGTAAGCACTGCTCCGTAACAACTAAAACCATCCGTGTGTTATCAACATTATTTTCATCAACAATCCAAAACACAGCATCATACAAGCCTCTACAGAGAAAATTAACTCTGTCCCAGCTAAAACCATGACAGTGTTCCAGTATCCCTTTAAAAGAAAAAGATATGATTAAAAAAATCAGCTAATTTGAGGGATCTGATCAGGAAAGGCAAATTTCTCATGATGTTTCAGAGAGAAAGATATAACTCTGTGGCTATAACGAGCCACACTGCACAAGACCCACATTTCTGTTAAATGTGCTGAAAAGCTATTTTGACACCTCTATAAATATGGGCCATTTTGAAATACAATCTTTACTTTATTCTTTTTTTTTTTTTTTAACCAAGGTACACATGAAGAAAACTCCCACCTACGTGAATAGACATTCTGTGTTCCTGACAAAACAGACATCTCAACTGAAAATTAGATTCAGAAGTAATTTAGTTTTTCATGGGCTTGCCTACATCCTCAACGGTCTGTGATGCACAGATGATCAAATTGGCAGTTACTGCCCTAGTGTCAGATCCCAGAATCAGAGAAGTGAAATGCAGTCAAGCAGTACCCCAAAACTAACTAGCCCCATTAACTTACTAACATTGCTTTCTTGTACGAAGCAATTACTCTATCAGCACTTCTGTGGGGACAACAATCCTCAGCCTGAAAAGCTATGACGTATCTGACAGCCTAACTGCCAAACCAAATAGGAACTTCCAAAGCTAATCTAAATGCTACATAAGGAGGGCCTTTTTTCTTTACAATTATGTAAATCTTTGTCTTACCAAACTATTGAAATTACATTTCCTGTTTCATACTTGGTATAAACTAAGTAAAACTCTTGACTTTTCGGTAATTTTCACTTTAACTTGTCTTGAATTACTGTTTTTTTTTTTTTTTTAAATTAACTCTTTAAAGTGTTTTCTAGGATAATCAAGCAGGACACTAAATCCTGCATATTCTGTTCCTAGGCATTTAAAACATAAAGTATGTTTTTTGCTTAAGCTATTCAGGCCAGTTTGAAAGTCTAAGAAAGAAGAAGAAACTTCTCTTGAAGAAACAGCTAAACCAGGAAAGCTTTCTGACAGCATAATTGGGGAGCATACCTGAACTCTAAGATTTCTAAAGGACTGTGTGACTGTTCTTTATGGAAGTGACATACTAGATTACACAGAGAAAACAGGGCAGGAAAAAACTCAGAATGTCATCTTGTCTATCTTAACAAGGCCTGTTTAATCTTGAAACATTCCTGACTGGTACTGTTTAATATGCCCTTAATAACCTCCAGGAAGTGAGGAACCTTAGTTCAACAACCTTTTCAGATCAACCTGGGTTTTAGACCTCTACCTCTTACTGCATTTAAAATGTACCAGTGTGTTTGAGATTCTAACGTTAGGAAGAGAACATGAAAATGAAAATACTCCTCTAATAAATGCAGACATTCTTGTAGAAGAATTATTTTTTTCTCACCTTTCTTTTTTTTCCCAAGCATTTGCTTACTACTAAAAGATAGGACAGAAGTAACACTGTTTAGTCCTATCAATAAATGAGAAGTTTGAGCAAGCAGAATTTCAATTGTCCAGGGAAATCTCATGATCAAAACCAAAGCCACCAATGGCAGGGTTTCAAGAATCATCCTCTTTGATTTAGGATTCTAAATTTACCTATAGGAATACCAGAGTCTGTCTTAATTCTGGTCCCTCCAATACATCTCTGAGCAAGAGTCCTAGTGATATCTGCCAAACCAGGGAGGCAGGCAGTTGTCCTGGTTGACACAATCAGAGCAGCACTTGCAGATGGCATAGAATATGCTACAATGAACCATTAGCTGCAGCTTACCACTATCACTATGCAATACAGGTATTTCACACTTCTGGTTTCTATGCTCTTCTCTTGAAATTGAGATTTCAATGTTAAATTAGTATATTTACAACATAGTAAAAATTAATCAGGCATTCAAAGACAACATTGCGGAAAAGATCTGCAAAGTTTACAGAAGCTTTCTTCCAGTAAAGATCTTGGTTTCCTGCCAAAGAATTAAAAGTTCAACTTTTCAGGAAAGTGGAGAAAAAAAAAAAGAAAAGAAAAAGAAAAAGAAATCATCCTCCAGGCTTTTTTGCTTGTCAGAGGAAAGCTTACAAATCAGTCAGCTTCACTGCCAACTTTGAAGTTATCACCTCTGAAACACCATTAACAGAAAGAGTAGAAGATCACAGAGTGAACAAATAAATACATTAATGTATCCTGAGTTTTCTTGATAGGTGTATATTTCTCTTAAAAATAGGTTTGGTTTTGTTTGTTTCATCTCTATGGATTTCTGTGTTGACAAAAAAGCCAGACGAAAAGCCAAAACACTGATATACTCTGAAGTTACAAAGTAAAACAGAACAGCAGTATGGAAAGGAAGCATTCAGTTTTCTTTGGGTCATCGGCATCCTCTGAGCCCTACCACCTTAGGAAACTAGTTCATGCCATTACTAATGTGCTGTCAGTCTATACAAGTTTTATTAGAAAAGTGCTTTGAGAATGCTTTCTTAAAATTCACGTTGGCAAAGAAACACATGCATGCTTTCTAATATGTCATTTGTCTTTCATTCAAATGACTATTAATTACATATAATGACCAAATTTACTAATCATTTTGTAGAAAGTAGGCTGTTTGAAAAAAGTGTGAGTCGTACATCATTACTAATACTGACAAGCTCCTATTGTTTCAGCACATATTTTGTTATGCTTGCTTTATCTTTAAAGCACTAGCTGCAAGAAATAATTTTTTTGCAGAATCTTCGTTTTCACACTTTTCTCAAGAACGACAGTCTAGTGCTATACTTATAGAGGGGGGGAAAAAAAGAAAAAAGAAAAGAGAAAAAACCAAACATACACACAAACAAAACTCGAAAATCATATCCAATTATTTGAAGATTCAGAAAACATTAGCAAGGGAACAGAGGTCTTTAGGATTTGATTCAGGGTTTTTGAATGCTTGAAATGGCGGGTATGTTCAAATGTGTTAATCGAGTTAAGCATAGATGGTCACCAGCTTCACTGTACTCAAAATCTAAAAACTGTATAAAGATGCTGTTACCTTATGACAGGAATGATTTCACTGAAATAGTTTAATATAGCTTTTTCTGACATAATTGATTACTGAAATATGTTGCCACTATATCCTTAGAACTAACAGTGGTTTTTGCATAAATTCTCCCAACGAACATATTTTTATCATAGTTTAGCTTTCAGCAGTGACTTAATTGTTATTACTCTGAGTAAGCTTCTTTAAATTAATTGACTTATCTGGAACCGCTCACAGTAGTCAATGCTTGCAGCACTACAAGAATTAGCTGTACTGAAGGAGTTGAGAACAACACAACTATTTCTACCTATAGAAAATAAACTTAGTGAACTGAAAGATATAATTAGTATAGCTTTTATAATGACAGTCCATATGCAAAAAGAATATATAGATTTAAATTCTCTGAGCTTTGCTGAAGAAAGTACTAAGGGCACTGGTAACACTTCCGTTTTCATCTTATTAAAAAAAAAAAAAATTATCAGCTAAACAGATACATTTCTACCCAGAGCCACTACTTACAAGGAAGGACGGTCTTATGCTTGGGGTTCTGTCATAGAACTCCTTCATGTCTGTACTCTTCTATTTCAGACTTCTCATGCCACCTTAGGCAAGTGACTTCATTATATCAAGTCTCAGTTTCCTGCCAGTAAAATGCCACCAAAATCTTTGCCATGGGAAAAATATAATTGGCTTCTGCAGGAATTTTGCTCGGTTTGGATGGCTTGAATTCTAAAGCAATGTAACACAGCTACTCAATATACATATTCTAAATATACAGTTGGGTTTTTAAGAGGTCTAAGAAGCTGGTAGTTAAAACATAAATAATTACAAATATTATAATAAAAGAAATTTAGAGGCACTATGCCCTGTCTACTCAAGTTTTGTCTCAGCTGTTTTTGGCAAAACAGACTTAACATTTTCCTATATTATCTCTTTATTATGAAGATAGATTTAGTAACATCTAGGACACACACTGTGCTCCTGTATGAAGTAGGAAAGAAAACCACAGCAGTGTCATCTTCATCACAGATAAGAAGACAATTTCTCTAAGTAGATTTGCTTTGTGTTCTATTACTATAAACCCAAGCTTCCAATTTTCCATCAAAATTCACGACTTGAACACATCAGTCATAGATGTGTTTTTAAACAGAATATGGAGGTCACTGCCATTACGGCAGTCAAACCTTTACATAGTCCAAAGTGGTCTGTCATCCATGAGAACGAATGGGACACAGTCAACCGAAATTCAGAAAATCCCATCTCTGACTCGTCATTAGAGAAATACCCTTGATAAGTTTCTAAAGAACTGTCACCTGTTTGGTGACAATACCTCTGCCATCTGCTCCTTTCATTTTGAAGGACCTGTGAGTGTTCTCAGTGGGAAATTACTTTTCTTTGTCTGCCAAAACTGTTTTATCTTCTCCATATATCCCTTTATGACTCCTTTTTCTTGTATGACTAATTTTTGATCTATGTCCTTCTTGGGCAGCACCAGCCTCATTAAAACTGATTCCTGTTGCCTTGGCTGAGTGTGGCTTCAATAGGAGAGCAACATGTGAGTGCACTGGTTGACCTGAAACTTACTGTTTAACTCCAGCCCAATCAGCTGTCAGATTTATTTCAAAAAGTAGGCACATTATAAGAAGTGGAAACTTTATCTACACTATTTAATTAGATATGTTTTAATAAAGTCATGACCTACTGTCTCTCTTCCTACCTGCAAGGACTATAATTAAAGTTTATCTAATAGAATAGTAAGCTATTTTTGTTCTCTAGCCATTTTTTAAAGTTGAATGCAATTCTGCAGGAACTTGAGGAGTTGAGAAATGAAAAGATGGCAACCCTAACACTTACTGTGAAAAATTCATGTTTTTCTTGTGAACAAGAGTGGCCATAGTTAAGCACTTAAATCAGTAAAAAACAAACAAAGTAGAAACTATTCTAGAAGTTCTAGGAGGCCGCTTGGTCTTTTTATTCTAGTCAGTAGGAACACCTGTTGGGTAGCAGCACTGAAAATCAACATATTTGACTTATTTACCCACACACGGATATTCGAGGTCCTCGGTATCAAAATTATCTGGACTTTCACGAGTTCTAAATACCTAGAGCTTCTTACTTACAGCAATAAATGCTAAAACAAAACAAAACAAAACAAACAAAAAACAGACACTTCAGTGATGGTTTTAGGACTGGATCTGCGTATACTGATTTATTTGGTTTGATGTAGAACTAACAAAACAACAAACATGAGAAAAACAAACCTCTATATGAATACAAATTTCACTGAAATGGAAAAAAACGCCACTTTTTTTGGACTGTTTCTACCCCTGAAAATAAATATCAATGAACAAAAATAAGGAAAAAAAAATCAAAATGAGAAGTTGCAAAAATCAAGAGGTTCCAATTTTGAAAACAACAAAAGAAATACAACTTCTCAAATTGATTTAAGTGAATTTAATGCAGGTTTGATAATACCCTAAAATACCTTGTTAGAAGAATAACCTATTCACAAATACACACAAAACAAAGTGAATGAGCAATCTTATCCCCAAATTAAGAATCCATGCTGTTATTTATTTTTGATAGAAAGGTGACCTAAAATCATGAATATGAGAGTTCCCAACCAGAGGAAAAACAGCTCACACCCCAAAGAACAGGAATATAAAGATAAATTAAGGTAATCACAAGCATAAGCTATTAAAATACAACGTTATATATAGAGAGAGGGATAGAGAGAGAGAGAGATTGAATATCAGAGAGCTGAAACAAAACCTAATGTCTCTGGTACAGATGGCCAATAACCTGCAGCTTTCATTCAATATAGTCTTGCTTTTATTCTTATGGTAGCGTTATTTAAAGAGACTAAAAGTCAGTGGGTTTCAAAGAAAAAGCAGTTGAACTTTTTCCTATCCATTTAATAATATACTGCATGAATGACAATGATGAGATGGAGCCAACTAAAAAAGACAAGGACGTGTTACAAAAAGCCCGCAGGCGGGTTGGTACACTACCAGATACTCTGAGCACATTCTAGGAAACACATACTTAAGTCACGGAGTGGAGTTATTTCAAATGAAGTGATGGGAGAGAGCGTGCGTTAGCTGACTGCCTCTAAAGGACTCAGCACAGTGTTCATAGTGACAGTCAATGTGCCACTTTAAGCAAAACATTTTCCAGTAACTGAAATAGTTTATGGATGGTATGCTTCAACTCTCACATGCAGAAGAACTCCTAGTCTCTTGTGACATTTCTGAGCATAAAAACTAGTCTTATCAAGATGTACCAACTGACAACACAGAATATTCTCTAAGGTTAAATAGTTCTGAATGCAGTGCAATCTTCTTGGAAAGGACTGGCCTGTAAAGATCAGCAACAGAGGGAACATAGATCAGAAGCTATGATCCCAAAACAAAATTAGGAGCCTTAATGAAAAAAGTAATTAT
>VXAL01007838.1:307764-319063 GCA_013399475.1 Chauna torquata | reverse complement strand
AATTATCAAGCCCCAAGGTACAGGCTAGAAATCGTCTGTGATAAGAACAAAATCGCACTTTTACTCTATAGTGCCCTGGTAAGGCTTCAGCTGAGAATTACCTCTGTTATGGGAAACCACACTGCTAGAAAGGTGTCAATCAGTTTGAGAGAGCCCAGAGAAGAACAGCAATCATTGATCTTGAGTCTGTAATCTGTGACAGTAAATGAAAGGTATAGCCATTTTTCAGAGACGACAAGACTAAGGAACATAAAATACCATTACAATGTAGTTGCCTTAAAGACTTAAGGAGAACCTCTGCAAGTAAGCACTGGAACACATAGCCTAGTCTACATCACTGTTTTTTTTAAAATCTAGTTAGATGACCGTGTTTCAGGAATTACGTAGTACAGGTGTTGTCTTCTGGGAGGATAGAGAAATGTCCAGAGATGGGCTGGAGAATCTTCTGTTACCCTTTCCTACTTTTTCATGAGTCACAGAACAATTGTTTCTGATGTTTAAGATGTTATTTAGATGGCAAATAGTCTCAGACAAAGTGAAATTCAGAGAAGTTCAACAGTGTAGATTTTCTCCTCTCTCTCCTTCTCTGTTCCCCTATACTGTTAAAGGCCTCTCATTTTGACACAATCATACTTCTCATTTTGAAATGTGTACACCATGTGGTAAATCAACAGCAGATTTGATAAATTCCTTCTCTTCTGTGCCAAACACAGTTTGCAAAGCGTAAATGTGGTGCCCCAATTTGATGCATTTATCTGGATTAGGAAAATCATCACAGCAGACAGCTCAAGTATCTCTCTGCCATTCAGTCCACTTCCACCCAAGACTACTGTCTTTCCATAGTTTCCTTCTTCCCCAAGCATTTTCCTAACTTTTAACCACCTATTCCCTCCAAAGCCTATTCCTAGGTCTTTTAAGTCTCCACTTCTTCACTCTCTGAAAACGGTGCAAGAAATTCAGGTTTTCTTATTGCATTTTCAGTTGGGCTTCATTTCATCTTTGGGTTTCCTTAGTACAATGCATTAATCCACGTTTGTGACAAAAAGACAGAAGCATTAAGTGCAGCACTTGCATAAAATAATAAATAAGATTTGCATGAGATGTGACCGCCTGAACACTTCCCCATTATCTTTCCATTTGCCATTTCACAGAAAAAAAGATGCACTTGCACTACTGTGCTACTGCTGTTGATTTATGTTCAGTAATATGCATGCTAAGTATTTGATAGTATTACAACAAAAATAAAGAAACATAGCTTCTTCTACAGGTCATGAATATATTAATACTTGCATAGTAACAAAAAGCAATAATGCTACCTTTCAAATGTAGGCAGGACGAAACCCATCCCTATGGCTGAACTGAGACAATTAAGGTCCCATGTAACAGCTCAAGGGATAGCAGAATCTACTATGTTAAACAAAGATGCCAGTTCAGACTCTGAATGATTCAGTCAGAAAAGGGAGGGGAAGAGTTGTGTGCTATTCATATTTCCATTTTGGGTTACTCTAGGGAAGTCTAGATCTCCAAATATATCCAGAAGACAACAGAGAATAGGATTGGCTTTAAAAAATGGAAAGCAAGCCAGAATTCAAACCCAATCTTTGGCTAAGCTAATGGATGTTGTGATACAGAGACAGTATAGCCATTTTTCTTGGTAAAATGTATGGTGTTATCAATATCACTGGGCAAAACAGGCATAGATAATGTTACCTATAGGGCAGCTGGGAATTCTGTGGTTGTTTGCTTGTTTGTTTTATTTTGACTGAATTGCTTCCTGCACTAGAAGTGACCAAAAACAAAAATTCTGTGATCTTTCCAAATAACTGCAGTTAGGATTCTAACTAAATGAAAATGTCAAATGTCTTACTTGCAATTATTTATCCTTTCATTTATCATCTTTTTGAACATTAGGTTGTCAGGTTCTGGCTGCTGAAGAATTTCCATTGGTCTTTGGACAGAGTAGTGACTTGTGGAAAGTCACATCTTAGCATTCAGGCTAGCCTTCTAGCTATGATTTGTTGTGAGGGGCCATCCTTCACCAACAATGTTTTCTGTAGTGCGATGAGTTAGGATGCACTAGTGGAATAACTAAAAAAGTCTTTATTTAGAGCAACCTTGAGAATTTACACACTTATATACTGGGAAGACATGGGTGAAAAAGTGGTCTCATCATCTTTACCTGTTTGTAAACACTCAAAGACACTCATCTTTAATCTCTATCAGATTAGCCATCGAGAACATGCAGGAGGTATCATTTATTTCCCCAGTGTACACTCTATTGCTTAGTATGTTCACTAAAAGAAAGAAAAGTAACAAACAGTTCAACTAGCAAAACCTTCAGGCAAACCACAGGCTTTCTTTGTACTATTATTAGTTCTAAAAAACAGACCCTAGGCATAGTACTTTATCATTACTAACATCGTTCAGTGTTGAGCAACCTTAAAATCTTTCTATGGAGCAAATAGTTTCAGCTATATTTAAAGACAGGGCACAAAAGGTACCATATTCTTATGATTCTTTTATAACAATTTGTATTTTCTGAGATGATACATGTAGCATGTAAAGTAATGGTTTACTTTCATTTATTCATTTGATAATATATTTGATATATATTCATTTGATAGGAAACAATTGACTTCCGTCACAGAATCCAAGAAAATGTCTAAGCATAGCGTATTTTCATTATACTTAGGAAACCACTCTTTCCTTAACACTTATATTATCAAAATGAATATTAGAAGAAGAAGAAGAAGAAATGTAGTAAGTCATACCACGTCTTTCAGTACCCATGCCAACACACTTTAATTTCAGAGCACTGCAAAGAGGGCGTCTTTAGCTGACGTGAAAACTGCATGTGTCTGTGTCCAGTACAGTCACAGTACGGTCATTTTGACAGTCTGTTTTCTATGAGGGTATTACAGGAGGAGTAAAAGTTGCTTTTCTTTCACTGCAGTTAAACAAAGATTCAGTAAATACACTTTTAACACTTAACAGCAACAAAAAAGATGTTGATTTTTTATATGATTATTATTCACAACTTTGTCTTTAAAACTAAGTACACTTGAAAATAGACAACTTTCATAAAACAAGTAAAGCACATATTTCTAACTGTTCAATGTATTGGTTTTTAACATAGCTCTCCTTTTGCACCTCATTTTTTGTCCATGCCTTTCATTTTTCATTTTGAGCAGTATTATTTACTCATTTTTGGTGGATAATAATACAGGTGGATAACAATATATCAGGGGGCCATTACAGACATCTTAATATTTTATGAAGTATCAGTTGCATAAGTGTTATGCTGTCATGATTCCAGGAAGAAAACTTTCTAAGAATAACAGCAAAAAATCTTGAACATTTCTTTTCCATCTCTGAGCTAGTCTTTGTGGAGCACATAACACCTTTAAAAGAGAGAGTGAAAACTACTAGTGTTTCTTAATAATTTTCAACTTTGATCAACACAAGAAAAATGAGACGTTACATTGGACAGAGATGTCCAAGTTCCACTGCTAAGGACGACACACTGATGAAAGGGAGATCAGAAACTATTGCAAAGATACAAAAAGATTAGAGATGTGTAAAAGGGTATTACCAGCAATGTGCGAAACGCTTTTGAGATTAGAAATTATTATAAAGAAAAATAAGTTTAATGTAGCTAAAACAGGATTCTCCGCGTTTTATTGTCACATTCTGCACAGTTTAAAAATAAAAATCTGGGCATTGCCCTTCCTTTGAACATTTCCATTTTTTTTTCAAAAGCAGAATTAGGAAATAATGCAATCTACATTAGATTTCAATATATGATTTAGTATATACAGACGGGCTTAAGATAACTCATAACTAGGGTGTTCCCAATAGTCCAACAAAAGCCCCATGGCATCTATGTTGTATATTTTACACATTTCAGATAGAAGGGACTTTTTACTGTAAATTGCCCTTTGCAAATGTTCACAGAGATTAAACAAAAAAAATTTCTGATGATGTAATCAATTAAGAGTGCTGTACTCTTGCTTAAAATTCATAGCTTAAAACCTCTCTTTAAAATCTCTTCCTCCAAGAACTTGAACGATATCAGATTCTCTGTAAACCTCTCCTGCATTTAAATTCTGAGGCATAACATGCCCTATTAGGTCTCCTCAACATGGTTTAGTAATTAATAATATCAACTTCATGAAGATGTATTTTCATAAATATATTATGTGTTCTGACGAGTCAGCTTTTAATTTTCTGTTGAACTGTGTCCATATACACCAGCTCTTAGTAAATACATAACTTCTCACACACTTATGTAATAATAGCCTCAGAAGTCACTGCTGTCAGCGATTGTCTATGCTAATATATGAAAACTGCTTTGAGATCCTTAAGCAGTGAGATAAATGGAAAAATGGAGGAAGCAGAAGGCTAAGTGATTTGCCCAAGGCCAGACATGAGGAAGCAGTGAAGTGTGTTTGATTTATGGCAGAGTCAAAAATGGAACCTTTGACTCTTCAACTGCCTTTTCTGCACCTTGCCAACTAGCCTTAATTTACTATTCATTAAAGTTCTGGTGGAAGTTCAGTACCTTCCTTCATCTTTTTCCTAATTTTTCATTTGCTGGACAAAATGGAGATAATAAGAACAGAAGAAAAAATTGCTATATTGCTATGTATTATATTATACTATCCTACCATAAATCATCTAAAATGTATTAATTAGACCAAGTAAAGCCCTATCCTGAATTTTCTCATCAACACCATTCTCTCACATCATAATCTTCTTCACTTTATTCTTTATCTACATTGGCTTCAAATGAAATCCCTAAAGTCAAAATGCACTTAAGCTGCTGTCTCCCCATCCAGTTTTGCAGATTCAGTAAAGCTGAAGAGATCAGTATGCATTTTGACTCTACAGGATTTATGCAACTAAAACCCAACACTTCGGAGCTGTTTCTATCACTGTGTGAAATGTTTATGATGTGGCTCAGCACTAGGCAGAACAATCACACAATTGTCTTCCTAGGGAGAGTGAGGAGAGGTAGATTATTGAAGCCACTTAGGGACATCACCAGCTTCTTCGCAAACAGGGTGATTCAACAGGATGGCAGGCATGTACTTAATTCACATTTCCGGAGAAAGAAGCTGAGATTGCATTTTCCGTCAAAGATGCTTTATTGGAAGAGATAAGCAAGGGAGGTGTTAGGCCATTTGGAGGGGTCTGAAAGCAATATAGTGCATTCAGTGAAAGAAGGAAAGCTTGACCCTCCAACGACCCTAATGCTTACTCCAGTCGATGCAATAATGTGTGCCACAATTCACCTGCTAAACTGTTGCAGTCAGAGCAACAAAAAGAATATATTTTCTTAATGTCACTCAGGTGATTGGTCTATCTTGTAATTCCTTGTGACACTAAAGCCATCAGATTAAACAGTAGGAAATGACACAGCAGCCAAATTTCAAACACCTGCTGCCCATTTCAGCTGGGTTTTTGAACCCCTCCAGAATCACACATCTGCAATATATGTAAAGTCCAAAGAATTCCTACTAGAACTTCCATTTTACCTAATATGCTGCAATGTTTTTCTCCTATAAAATTAAAAAAAAAAAATCTTTAGCAAAATAAAGCCTGTGCTAAAGCAGGACTTTTAGGATGAATGTGCAAATAGATCTCAGATCTCCTATCTCTGTAAAAACATCTCCCAAGGAAAATCCCTCCCCTCCCTAGTTACTAGCAATATAAAGCTTATGGAAATGCAGCTAAGCAGTGCTAACTTAGTTTGACAAATTTGTCACATATATACCACTTCACTCAGCAGAAGACAGCAAGAAAACACTGATATTATTACTATTTTGAACAGTAGTTAACCTATAGCTAAAGCAATAATTTAACTCTCTGTAATGCTGTATTTGTAGGTTTGTTAGAAAAATAACTTTCAGATAAGCTAAATCAGAAGAGCTCTAGAGATAACTATAATCCTTGAGTATAATGAAGGGAGAACAATAATCAATACCAAGTTATAAGTCTGTAAATCCAAGGCAAAACATTTAATAGAAAGACTGTCTTTACAATGTTCTTTCATACATATTGCAAGATGTACGATAGAATGATTTTTAAACAATTATAACAGAACCATACAAGATAGAGACAAGACCGTTAAAAAGCTATGTAAGCCTAGATTTTCCTTCCACTATCTGCTAAGTTTAAAATGCAACTTGCATCTCCCTAAGTCATATTCCATAATGCATTCACACTCAGAATCCCTCTTGGCAGGTTGTCCAGACATCTCATCGTACAGCATTTCTTACATTTCAGCTTGAAATCTCATGACCTGTATTTTATGTCTTTTCCAATATATATTGTATGATTTTTCTTTATCCCCAGCTCCATCTTTCAGATCTCTCTAGTGGCTTAGAGGTCCAGTCTGAACACTGGAAGAAACAGTATTGATTGCAGAAGACTGTAAAGAACAGTGGAGATGATGTTTAGACAGGAAAGAAAGAAAACATTAAAAAATCTTCAGTTAGACTTTCACTTTCCTGTCTTTCCACACATCCAAAGGTTTTCTGTTCACCTGTGCCCACTAGATGCTTCCTTCTGTCAATCCTAGAGTCACAGAAGGAAACGCACAACAATATTTTAGCTTGGTGACTCTAAATTGCCTGACTCTACTTATGTGCTCTTTACATTCTTAAGTTATTTCCTTTTTTTGAAATGGATACAATGGTGTTTGGGTTCAAAACCTCTATAACTCCACTCACAGGGCATTTCAATAGAATATGCTTACTTGGAAGAAGAAAATGTCATCAACAATTTTTATCATTCCTGGTGGCTAACAGGGGCATTCTCTCGATCTCACAGATCTTAGATCACATTGAATGTGAACCTTCAAACTTGCTTGCAGTATGGGGGGATGTCTTTCCTTTGAAATTCAGAGAAACAGATCACTCTCCTCAAGACCTCACAGAAATGGAGTTACTTGACCGATCAGCTCAACAAAGAAAAAAGCCCTAGTGCTGCAAGCCTCAAATACATATATGTGCATAACAACGCATTTGAGCTGCACTATTAAAACCGATGGTCCTACTTCTAAAGAAAACAGTTAAGGATGAAGAGATGTTTGCAGTACAGAAGGTGTGAATTCATAAGGGTGTTCCTATAGTTTCTGTATGTGGGTGAATGTGGGGGAAAGTGTTTTATTTAAATGTATACTGACAATGAAAACAGCAACAATATTTCTATATGCTTTTGAAAATGTTATTCATCATTTCTAATTATTTTCAAAATGAGGTAAATGCTAAGGACTAAATTAAATCACAACAGAGTAATATAAATTACCTCCTGGGAATCCTTCACAAGAAAAGCCTATTACATAAAAGATTATTTATCCCTGTATAATGCAGGTAGGGGAAATAATCCAATACCATGGTATAAATATGTCTGTCTGCAAATATTTGCTTTCCCAGGCTGACAAGATAAAATACAGATGTTCTAAGAAGACAATTGGTGCCTAATATCAGGTTTAGTTTTAGAAATTAGGTTGTAGAGCTGTAGAGGCTTTTGGTCACTGTTGATTTATTTTATTTATTTATTTTTAATGCTGCATATGCACTCTACTTTCTTACCATTATGCACTGTACGTGACAAACAACAGTCTCAACTTGGGGAATTTTTACTTCATTTAACTTACTGCTAGCTAACACCAACTTCTGGTCATCAATTCAGGTATGGGAAAAAAATAAAATAAATCAAACACTTCAGTAAACACCCTTCTTCCCCTTTTCCCAGGTTCACCTTAATGCAAACACCTCTACTCTTCACTTTTTACTCTCAGCTTGCCTTCACTGTAGGTTACCGGATCCATCCCAAATCCATAGGGAGGTGACGGGCAACACAGCTTGCCTTCACCGCAGGTTACTGGATCCATCCCAAATCCATAAGGAGGTGATGGGCAACACAGGATGTTGGGGTCATGTGCACAATGGTTTCTCTCAGATGTTCTTTGCTTCTTCCTGGTTTCCTCTGCCATACTCTGCTTTTCTCCTCTTTTTTAAAATGTTTCTTCAGATTTTCCTGCTGCTCTGTTTCTGAGCATCCCTTCCCTGGCATGGGTGGGTCACCCAAGGGCTGCAGTCCCTTGGGGATGTCCCTGCCCAGCATGGAGTGCCTCCTTCCAAAAGTGTGTCTCCAGCTGGATGTTTCAACCCCCTCAACTATCTGTTTCTTTGTTAAATATATTTTGGCAGCGGTGCCAGCACAATAGATAACATTGTGGTTACTTTTGTGTCACCAATAAACTTGACCCAAAATAAATGAATTAAGCTCAACTTTAGGAGTGTAGGAGAAAAGTATTTCTCTACTTTACGGTTCCTAAGACTGCAATTGTAATTTGCATCTGTAATTCTGCAACATTTAAATATATCAGCAGAAGAAATCCTGTGCACTGTTGTCTCTCTAATGCATTGCATTGAAGAACCACAAAAAAATATGTCAACATATTGTTGTGGGATTTATTTAAATAAGTACAAAACAGGTTTCTAGCAGCAAAACCAGAGTGGTGACAGAAAGACACTTTTCAGAGCTATAGGGAATCCAAAGCCCATATGGCTTTGCGAGAAGATTGAGAGTGGAATATGATCCCACACTAGTTTCCACTCCATAGGGTTGTTGCCAACAAGTCCAAATTTACAGAAAAAAATATTTTTTCAGACCTTCAAACTTATCAATTTGTTGCAGGTTGTCACTTGAAAAGACATTGTGTATCTAGACATTTCCAGGAGATCAGGGGAAAAAAAATCAATAAAAATGCATATTGAGTGCTGATGTGTGCATTTTGTAATCAAAAATGTGCATATGTAATCACAAATCAGTGAAGACACTCATGGGCTTTATAGCTAGCAACGTCTTTGTTTTCTTGTACTAATCTCAGGGTTCCAATTGAACTGTGACCCATACTTTATGTGCTATTCAAATCCCTTCATAATCAGCAGTTCGCAGGATTTAAAAATGGAACAGGGGAAGAAGGGACCTGTTTGGAATTCATGCACATATATTTTTCTTCATGTTTGTCAAGAGATTTTGAAATGGCTTTTGCTAACCAAAATAATAGTGAAAAATGAACTTGGCATTTTACTTATTTTTGAGTATTTGTAACCTTGCTGCAAATGTTTAAACTCTTTGATTATCTTGTACTGTGATGCAATTCATGACAAATTTATCTTCTGTGTTGCATCCAACATTTGGAGATTGTACCACCTGGAATCTATTTATTCAAACACACCTGGTACTGTCTCTCTTTTAGCATGTAACACAACTTAGCCTTGCCACTACCATGAATCATAATTTCTGGACTGGAGAGAAGCCTGTTTACTTTTTTCTCAATATGTTAGACACCAAATACTGTGGAAATGACTGAAAATTCATGGATACCATGCAGTTTCTCACAGTTTCTCAAACAACTTGAACAGGAATTCCCCCTCCCTGAACATCTAAGGGGGGGCTCCATAAAACATTTTGTGAGAGCATTTCAAAGTCAGTGATTTGGGTCTAGACTTCTTAAAATATCTCTGTTTTCATTTATCTTGTATTTTTATATCTCTTAGTAAACAAAAGTTTGTGGTAATCAAGATTCTGGCACAACATACAGAACCTACACAGATCTACAACACCAATCTACAATACAATCATACTCCCAATACAAAGTCTTAGTAGTAGCATATAGCATTTTAACATTAATTCTCTCAGTGTGTTACCACATCTGACTGTCATACAGTTCAAAGATTTTGAAAGTTATTTAACTTAATATCCATTATTTCATGGTCACTGCTGCCATCAGACTTCACAAGTCTGACCACTTCTTCCTTATTTAGCAGTAACAGGTCTGCTAGAGTCTCCCCACTGGTCAGCTTCCTTATCTCCTGCACTAAGAATCGTCCTTGGTGCTTACCAGACACCTGGACTCTGATGGTGTCTTTCCAGCAGATGTTCAAGTCCACAACAAGGATCAGTGCTTATGATCACGTGACTTTCTCCAGTTCTCAAAAAAAAAAAAAAAAAAAAAAATTCTNAAAAAAAAAATTCATCTACTTTTTCCTCTTGATCAGAGCATCTATAGAAGATATCTACCAAAAATGTCACATCTTGATCTGTCCTCTGTTTCTCAAACATCTGTTCTCAGCTGGCTCATCATCTATTCTGAAACAAAGCTCCAGGTTCCTCAGTGGTCAAAGTACATCTCCTCTTCCTAACCTTCCTAGTCCTTTCTAAAGAGTCTGTATCCATCCAAAGCAGTGGCATTATTGCATTATTATGCAATCTGTTCTATCACCACTTGTGATTCCAATGAGATCATAGCTCTGCAATTGTGCATCAACTTCTAATTTATCCTGAGTGATTCCCATGCTGCAGGCATTTATGCACAACATGAATGAAGTTCAATAAAAGGAAATGCAAAGTCTTTGCATTTAGGATGAAATAAGCCATGCAATAGGACAAGCTTGATACCAACTGGATAGAAACAAGCTTTGAAGAGAAGGACCTGGGGATCCTGGTGGACAGTAATAGTATGTCTTTGTGACAAAGATGACCAAAACCATACTGGGCTATGTATAGCAATAGCGTGGTCAGCAAGTTAACAGAAGTGATTATTCCCATCCATTCAGCATTTGTGAGACCACATCTTCAATCCGTATCCTGTTTTGGAATTACTAGTACAAGAAAGACACTACCATATTGGAATGAGTTGAGCAGAGGGTCACCATGATGTTTAGGGAGCTGGAGTACACAGTGTACAAGAAGATGATGGAAGAACTGGATTCAATTCAATCACAAGAAAAGAAGTGCAATGTGGGATCTTATTGCCATCACTAACTACTTAGTGAGAGGCTACAGAAGCCAGAGTCAGACTCATTTAGGAGTGACAGGGTAATAGGCAACAGACACAAGATGCAACAAGGAAAAATGAAATTACATATAAGGAAAAAAAACATGTCACAGTGAAGATGATCAGACACTAGAACAGGTGCCCAGAGGCTGAGGATTCTCCATCCTTGGAGATATTCAGAACTTAATTGAAGAACACTCGGAGCAGCTTCATGGAAGTTGGTCCTGTTTCAAGATGACAGCTGGACAAGACAACCTCCAAAAGCCCTTTCCAATCTAAATTATTCTAGGATGCTATTGTATAATATCACTGCTGAGTTCATTAAAACATGTCAGCTAGAAATACTGTATTCCTTCCCACAACGCAGTGAAAGAGACTCCTGAAATTCCAAATTTCCTGAAGTCCTTATTCAAAGTCATACAATACCACATTAATTCCTCTTCT
>VXAL01007838.1:289646-307709 GCA_013399475.1 Chauna torquata | reverse complement strand
AACATAATTCTCAGTGTACCACTTCTTCCTCAGGATTTCTGTTTCCTGTAAAGAGCTAAAAGTAATAATGCTAATGAAAATGCCAACATATATTTTAAGGTTTTGCTTTTCTTTTTTTATAGGGTAAAATGGTTGAGATATTTACCTACCTGGCAAGCAGTCACAAAATATTTTACATCCTGACAGACCTCAAAGCACTTCACAACTCTATAATAATAGAATCATTCCATTTACTACTGAACTGCAGCCAACTCAGAGACAGAACACAGCAGTGGTTTAACAGCACAGATGAACACTGTCAGCCCTTTAAAAGAGTAGGTAGATGTAAATATCTTACCCATTTAAAACCATAGGGTGCTTTGAGACAGAGTATAATTAGCCAAATATCTAAATAGCAAAGAAACCAGAAATAACAACCCTGTTCTTTGGAGGTGTATTCTGCAATCTTTACTGATTGCTACTATTTTAAAATCTCAAAATCTTCTTCTTTTCTTTCACAGAATCACTAGGGAAACATTACTAGGGATACATAAAAGCAGATGTATCGCTATTCCAAATAGGAATGTTGGGTTTGATCAAGTTTAGACAAAATGAATTCCATCTACTGAACACACACCAGGTTTCCCTTTGAAGCCCTGCAGTTAAATCCTGATCCATGTTGGACAAACCTACTGAATTTGTTCTGATCCCAGCTCAGAAATATTTTACTCTTCCATAGAGCTTCTTAATGTCCCTCAGTGAAGCCTAAGTGTTGTATATTCCTGGTGTTCAAACATCTAGGGCTCAATCTGCTGCTTAAATATCGAATGCTATTTTATATACTCCAGATTATGTGAGACATTATCAGGAGTCTGGCAGATACAACAGGATCTATGGGAGACTCATGCACATCTGGAAAGGCAGCTGGATGCTAGATTTAGGCAACTATATCAAGCTTCCATTGCATGCTCCTAAAAAAAAGAAAAAAAAAAAAACAGCAACCTTGTCCTACATACACTACTTCTTCCCTACAACTTCTGCCCATCTTATCTACTAATACAAATAAATAGGAATGATTATGAAAGTGCCAATATTAAATTTTCTCTTGTTTTAGAGACTGGAAGGACTTCCTACAAGTGTATCTGTTAAGAGTTACAGATTTCACTGGCAAAGCTGTGGTTAAAAAAATGTGTCCTCCACAAACTAAGTCATCAGAATCCTAGTTTGCATTATAACTACCCAGAGTTTTATAATTAGTAGGAATAAATTAATATTGTGCTGATATTTGACATTATGTGACAGATATTACAAGCATTAGCTGGTAACTAATCTGGTATCACTGTTCAAAATTGGGTGCAACCAAACTGAAGATGTATTTGATTGTAGTCACGAGGATTAACATTTGAATTTAATCATTCTACAAAGACAATTAAGATAGATTATAACTAATACAAGAAATACAATTAATAATATCCTATTTTGTAACAGTTTCCAAGTTAAATGTTGCTAATCTGCAGACAATAAACACTGGAGAAATACTAGCAAGTCCATTGTTTGTCCATGCAGCCTAAGTCCTTAGGTTAAATTTGGTATGAAGAATGAAAGAGAAAGTAGTTTAGTTGTCTTTCACTGCCTAAGATTTTTTTTTTTCTGGCTTGCTTTTTAATATCGTAAAAGAACTAGTTTGTCTGAGTCATTCAACACCAATTGTTTCTCCTATTTCTTTATCTAAATACCTTCTTCCTAATTTCAGCATGAATCCTAGCACATTGATAAGGTCAAGGGATCTGCTACCAGCTCCTAGGCAAATATATACAAGAAAATAGTGTTACAGAAAGATCAGAGTACACAGTAAAGAAGTCATCCCCACAGACTCACTGTACTGTTTATCTTACATACATGTACTATCTGTAAAAACCTTTTTTAGTATGTTACACAAAAGATGGAACATTTTCTTAAATAGAGTGGATATGATGTACTTTCATACTCCTTTACTTTTATTAGAATTCCTCAAATTCAAAATTGGAGAGATGAAAAACAGATTTAGAAACATTGTTCTGTCTTACCTTTGAAAAGCCTCCATAAAACGAGGGAAGTTTTACAGAGCTGTATTTAAAAACTGACAAGATATGGAAAGTGCAGTAACACAGTTCTTAATAAGCATTTTTCAGTCTAAATAAAAAACCTAACAAAAAGAAACATATTTGAGACTCACAAAGTGACAGAAAAATTGAAAGGTGTATATATTTTGCTTCAGCAAAGCATGAAGATGAATCATAGGCAAGACATGAAAATTTCAGTGGTGTAACTTATGAAAGTTGTAAATTCAGCAAGTAGAAAGTAACTATTTTATACATTGGCAAAGGGTAACTAAATAACAGAGAGAGAATGCAGCAGCTAAGACCTTTGGTTGGAAGGATCACTGAGAAACTAAATCTGGACTTCCCAGCTAAGCCTCCTGAAAATTTGTGCACATGCCTAAAAGGTCATCAAGCTTGCTGTAGACCCTTTTGCTTCAAAGGCACAAGAAAGGTTCTATGGAGAGTCAAAACACTGTCTACTGGATAAAATAATAAGTTTATGCAATTAATAAGGCAGAAAAAAACTGATTTGGAAACACATCTTGGGTACTGTCTAGTTGCAGTATTTAGCACTAGTAAAATGACTACACCTTACACTTTCATTTTCCTATTCAAAGCTCTCATCTGAGATACACATATTTTACAGAATCTTTAGATCAGTGTTTCCAGTGTCTTTCTGTTACACAAATATTTTATCTCTGGGCTTTTCTTGAATTCCTGTGCATGGGGCAAAATACTCAGCATGGACTTGTGATCCTGCCGACACTCAATGTCTGATATGCAGTTTGAATAGCCTAAAGGGGATATGATTTTAAAACTAAAGAAATAACGGAAACACCTACCAGCAAGATTATTTCTTGATTTTTTTTTTTTGGAAGTTTCTGGTAATGTTCCCACGCTATGGACTTCCCTATACGAAATGAAGCATGTGGTTAAGAAGTTTATACCAGAACCTGCATCAGCAAGGTTGGCACTACTTGCTTCCTATTGACTCAGTCCCTAATAGGCAAAGAAATAACACCTACTCAAGGTAATACAAAACCTAATAGAATCCATTTCCAACACAGTTAACATCTCTACATGTTCTCAGAATATAAGTTAAACAAAATGAGCTCAACAGCTTGTTCACTCTACTGACCCAGAAGCTACAGGTGATTTTTAGAATAGAATAGTTCAGTTGGAAGGGACCTTCAAAGATTTAGTCCAACTGCCTGACCACTTCAGGGTTAACCAAAAGCTAAAGCATATTATTGCTTATTATTTCCTAACAATAAATGCAATTTGATTAGTCTAACACTTTTTTGTTATTATTCTTATTCCTAGTGATTTTTATCATAGAACAGTGATCCCAGTATTTTGTAAACAGGTGTCAGTGCTTGCTACACTCCTCTTTCCTTTTCCTCCAATTTGACCATGGTCTCCATGCCTGCAGCATGTTGCACCCTCAACTCCAGCAGCTTCAGCGTACAGCCCAGAATGACAACCCGAAGAGGCATAACACATATTCTTCCTCATGACTGACTAGAAACATAGGCACAAATAACTTCTACCTTTAGCTAGTTTTCTGACTGATCCTGTCCTGATTTTGCATTCTATCAATCTCCATCTACCCTAACATTTGTGTAGCCAGTGTGCTAATGAAATGAGACCAACCAGAACCTCAGAGTAAATGCTGAAAAAGATTTTATTAGTACCTTACAATCTTATTACCAATTTTTGTTATAAAAGCAGGTAAGAAGAGAGTCCTTGAATTAGAAAAAATACTGAGTTAGTGGGCTGACTATGTTTAAGAGAGAAAACCAATACATCCTTCATAAATAGGTTGGATAAAAGATTACAAAAATGGAGATTGCTTTATTCAAGTGGTATGGCAAAATATGGATATAACCATCAGCCTTTAGGCAAATCAACCTACTTCACCTTGAAACTTTTTTTTCCTCGATTCATGAGAAAGTTCTTAAATAACTTTTTTTACTCCCATAGGCTGTGTTAATTCATTGCAGTGGTAAAAGAAACGTTAAAAATGGCCATCTCTTTAGAAGTTATATATATATTTAATAAAAAATATTGCCCGCAATTGTTCCAGTAAGGGATGGAGAGATTTTTGATGTAGTTCAATCTAAGCAAGCTACCTAGGATTTTGTGCTCAATTTTTAATTTACTCTTAGGTGGATTTAAAAGAATATTATGTATATTTTTAATAGACTTAAATAGCTTTGGTCATTTAATGCTAGGGTATTAGCAGCCAAACAAGATAGTCACTTTCTGTGTAAACTCTGTCAAGTACTTCAGCATCACAGCACCCTAATTGCCCAATTTGTAAATAAAAAGAATAATGTTTATCTAACTTAATAGCTTTAGACAATATTTTAAATGCAAAGTGTTGCTAAATTGATCACAGAGACAACACAGTGACTATGTACTGCTGAGTGCATTACCTGTTATGTGCAGAAATGCTGTTCAATGTATCTTATCCTTGATTCTAGCAAAAACATGTACAACCATGGAACCTGAGTTTCAGGACTTTTTTTCTTTTTGTTTTGTGGAAGGCTCTCTTTAGAGAACAATGCACCACAAACTCAAATGCTCAAAGAAGTGATTTTCCCTTTGAGAAATAAACACGTCCTTTAATTCTGAACAGAGAAATTCAACCTAACTTTGACGTGGCGCAGAGAATAAAACAACAGCAAAACTAGGAAACCAAAACAGCAACAACCTACTATCAAAGCCAAGTTTTCTGTTTTAGGGAAATTTTTAATTAGGAGAAATCTCAGTGCTGGAGCAGAACCCCAGCAGACTGAACGATGTGAAGCAGCGTAAAAAGCCCCCAGTGCCCTGGAAAGGTTTGCAGTAAAGCCTTGCTGCTGAAAAGAAGCAGGAGAGAGCAGGAGGAGCTTCCATCCATTGGAAGCTCTTGGTGCAGCGTACACTGTTCACTGGGGCCACAGAGCCCCTCTAGTCCCCTGGGTACTGCCTCTGTGTGTATACTTTTATCTTTTGTGCAAACACAGAGACATACAGACTCTCACATTAACTGTTCCAATATGCTGACCCAATTCTAGAAGAACTTTCCATGAGGATTAAACAGTTTCTAATTAAAACACAGTCTTCTTTTTTAATTGCTTATCTCAATTTGTTCTTGGGTTAAAGCAAACTCCACTGAAAATATCTTTCCTTTGGAAACGTATTCCTTTTCCCTAGAAATATTATATGGCTTATTAGATTATTTGTTCTACAGACTATTTATATGCTGTATTGTTTTTTTTTTCTAAAGGAGTTTAATTTTTTTTTTCCTCATCATTACTACTAATCTGCAAGGCCTCTCTCTCTCTACAGGATTAAAGCAGGAAAGAAATAGCTGTTCCATGCATACACAGTTTTCTGGGTCTAAAAGTGCATTCCAGAATTAGAACAATAAACTTGATTTGCTAATCCTCATCCACCTGAGCAATGTTTATTCAACTATCTAATTTTTGCAGTGTTACTATATATACACTAAATGAAGGTATAAAAGATAAAGAAACGGTAGCAATTATTTCAAGAAAAAAAATCTAACTCAGAAAAAAAACTTGAAAATTTTCAAAAACAGAAGGGAAAAAATCTATTGTTTATGCATATCTTGTTTCCTTGTGAATTTTTTTTCCAATCTGAACACCTGATAGGCACAGTCAATTTGTAAATCATGCCAGAAAATGATATACAAATATCATTACAAACAAGAGAAGTGTGTGTTTTTAATGTGAATCATTTTCAAAATTTTGTATGGTTATGCATAGCACAAATTTGTTAGAGGCAAAGACACATGTGTTGCTTAAACCAAGAGTCCACAACAGTCAGATTCAGTGAAATGCCCAAAGTGAAATTTCATTCAAATTCAACCCTTGAAAGAACAGTGCAAATTTTCTAACACAGTACAGTAGTATTAGAAGAATATAAGCAACAGACTGAATAGCTCTAGGCTACCAATCAACTATTTACCTCGTTTTCCTAATTTATATGGAACAAGCTTCTGTAATCATCTGTTGACTGCAGCATTGCTTAAAGTGTAAAACAAACCAGAGTGATAAAGAATACTTCCTATTAAATGCCCATAAACTCTGCAGTAAATTGGTTGTGGAGACGGAACTACTTTAGCTTATAAAAAAGGTTTTCATAGGTCAGTCTTGAGGTTTGCTGACAATTTCAAAAAAACCTGCATTGTATTTGTGCACACTACACCTGATTTACAGATAGAAGATAGATTACAGTCTTCAATGTTGTCAAATGATAGCTTTCACCCCCCACAAAAGTCAATACAAAGGAAATGAAAGACAATTACAGAACTACTGCACCTAACTAAAGAGAGAAAATTATAAAGTATACACGTCTATGTCTGTGCATGAAGCATCTCTCGTTCATGTTCTGAGCACAAAGTATAGGCCATCTCCTTTCTAGGCACCAAGCAGCCTGTTCTACATGTTCCAGTATTTAAAGAACTTAAACAGTGGTGTTTCATTTCAAACGAAACCCTTATTTCTTCTTTTCTTATTTCTTTTTCAATCTCAGAGAAACTACTATGGAAAGACCTTTGTTTAAAATATGACATCTGGTAGGTCTGTCTTTTCCCAAATTAGCTAAAACCAGTAAAAGTTCTAATTCTCAGGTACTGTTGATTTCAAGCACCTTTTCAGCAGATTTCAGATTAGCTAAAGTATGCTAAGCATGAGCAAGGCAGAACATGAAATCTTGACCATATGGGATTCTGTTCTCCTACAAAGCCTCCACTATTCGAAGGGAAATACCAAGGCAGACAGCCACAACACATGGTGTTGGCACTTAAAAACTTCTTTTTTCTCTTTGAAAATTCAGCTATTCAATAGCCCTCAAAAGAGTTATCAATAAAGAACAAAATTAGCTGATGGGATAAAATCTTACAAGTGCATTTGGAAGTGAATTAGTAACAGATGAAATTAAAATTTCAACATTTGTATATAATTCAGCCCAGTGTAAAAAAACAGTGCTCAGAGGATTCCTTTAGTTTTGCTTATATTAACATTCGCAAGTAGAAGTAAAGCAACAAAAATTCCTAGCACTGATCTGAAACCGTTTTTCCCTTTTATGTACATACTTCACTGGTGACCATACGGTTATACTCCTCTCCTTTTAACCGCTTTTTATTCTCCAGTGTTTGTGTGTTACTGAAAATCTTCTATATATCACCCCGAGGAACAGCTAAACTGCAGTTTTGGATAATGGACTTCCTGTAATTTTTTTTTTTTTTTTACATTTATTTACCTTACCAGCAAAATATTTAAAGGCTGACATCTTCTGAAATACAAGACATATACAGGGTATCAGCTTGTTATATCAATTTCTACTGTTAATCTCCTTAATAATTTTATTTAACATAAGTGACATGGAAATCAAGACTAAAATAAAGTTATTGAAATGTGTACAAGGACGCTCCCTATATGGAATAGAGATCCACTGCTCCACAGGCTTCACCACATTCTCTTTTCAAATCATGAATCACACAGGACTGTGAGACCATTTACTTCTCCTTACAGTCTGTCTGCCAAGAACTTCTCCTGAAGTTTTAAAATCATCAGCAGATACACTTTTAAGTTGGTCCCAACTGTTCTGATATTTTCAGTAAGAGCACTCAGCAAAACAACTGGTTTTACTCCTGTTTGTTGCCTTACTTTTGCCATTATCCCAGACAGGACCAGGTGACTGAATGCAAAAATGAAGAAAAATCGTCTTTCTTTCAGAAAAGAAGACAGACAGAAACAGAGGACAAGACTTTGCATATTGAGATGCTAGGGGTTTGAGGAAGAGAGACAAATAGACAACAGAAATATATCAGAGAATGCTGAAGTCAGTGGATCCAGCTTCTTACTGCCAAGCCACCACAGTCATAATTATCAGTAGCTGTCAAGCATCATGTTAAGAATTATTAATTTCTCCCCTTTTTTTCCAGAAATTTAGCTCTCTGCTAGCTAGAATGCAGATTTTTTAAATATTCCACACAAATGTATTCATGCTTAATTTCTCCATTTATTTGTCTGCCAACACTGTGTTTTAATAGTTTTCTCCCTGCTCTGGCACTTGTGTCTTCATGCATTTAGAGAAAATATCCTACCTCCACCAGAAATTCCTCCTTCACTGCACAGAATACTTTAAGATTCAATTTGCCTTTGGTGACCCTGTAAACACCTAAGTCCCACTCAATGAAATGAGAATTTTTAAAATCACTGCCCTTTTTATAAACACTAGTATTAGCTGAGAAAAAAAAGAAGTAACAAAGAAAGTAAAGAACATATGCATTAGCTCTCCACCACATAATTTTAAGTAAACAGATCGGACTTTAATAAAACAATGGAATTTCTAAATGTTTGTACTCTTATGAACATGACATGGCCATAAATAAGCATATATCCTTAACAGTGATTTCTTGACAAGGATGGCTGGACTTTTCTGTATGTCAAACAATATAGCCGTACTTCAGATTGTAATGCTGCTTACGTCTATCTCATTAATAAGTGAATAGCAATCTCATACATGATAAAAAAAAATATTGGATAACAATTATCTGATATAGCTAATCTCCTAAAGATGAGTGTATAAGTGTGGTGGAAGAGAATCCCTAAACCAAGATTCTTTTAAATTTCCCTATAAAAATTGTACAGTACGACTAAGTAAAAGTTTTATTCAGCAACGACGTGACAGTTGGTCAGCTACTACAACCTACAGCTGATTTAGGCTGCAACATAACAGAAAAAAAGTGCATGATTCAGGAGTTAGGAAGAGTAATTTGAATCGCTAGGCTGCTTTTTGGGTGTACTTTGGCTACAGGGAAGTATTTTTATGGGTTTTTAGCTATTTCTATAAAGCGTATTTTAGAGCTGTAAGCACTCTGTTAATGGACAGATATTTGAGTGAGAAGATGACCAAAGAACCATATCACAAATAGCACAAAGTTCATTTTGTGGTCTGTGTAGACACAGAAGCCAAGAAGTGGAAGACACTAATATAAAATTTCCTCTAATTACAAAACCTCAACCACAGTTAAGTGGTTCTGACACAAACTGATTTGGAAAGCATGAACTCATGTCTCCAGGGCTCCTAATACCACATGGGATGGGGAGGAAGCCCCTTTAAAGGAAAAAGCAGATCTATTAATCTGTTCTCAGACAAAAAATGCAAACATGATGAAAGCAAAGAATACTTATCAGCTGCCACAGAAATTTCTTTCTTAAATTTATTAATAGTGAGGGTTTTTCTTGATCCCTCCATTTCATAATTTCATTCTTTTGTTAACAGCTTTAAGTCAAGTTTTATACAATACTTTCAGCAACATCAAGAGATGAAACCAGAGCCAGATTTAAATCCATCCTGACAAGCATTTAGATAGAATCTAAATCTAATCATTCTGCAGCCTGCCAACACTGAAGTGCTTGATGTGCAGCTAGTTTTGCACACTCCATGTATCGCCACGACAGAGCTGTCACTCCCCTCTGCTCTGCATGGGAGACAGCATGGGAAACAAGGTGTAGGAAGCCTCCGGGAAGCTGTCAGATCTCTATTATATCAGCAATATTCCTCTGAATATACTCAACATCAGGCTTTTAATATATTTCCATGTGCTTGGATTATTTCTCTATTATTTCCCTGATCGTGTCTTTCAAGCGAAAGACACAGTGATTAGAGAAAGGTGCTGATGGTCTGAAATTGAAAGTAGGGGGAATACATTTCTCTGACCTATAAAATGCCACAAAAATAACTGCCTTTTAGTGCGCACCCATTAAAATCAATGGAGTTGAACTGTTAGCAGCTCTATATTGCCATCTTATCCACCCACAAGGTCTTCCAAATGGAGTATTTGTTTTCAGAGCCACAAAAAATATGCGGAACACAACACTTCAGACATTACAAACCTGAAATGCTAAATGCAGCAGCTGCTGGAAGAGATTTGGGGGGATTTGGTACACCATTTTATTCCTTGCAAGAAACATCATTAATAATTAGTTGAATTCTAAAAGGGAAAAAGTAATTTGTTATATAAACCTGTATTATTTACCAAGTCCTGTGTCTCTACAAGTGTTATTGTTTGTTTATATTTTTACAAAATGTAATTTAAAAAGCACATACTTAAAAAGAAATTAACACTGTATTGTTTGGACAGTATTTTGTGCTGATTTCTCAGTTGGTTAAATCAAGTCTTCTTATCTTCTGCTTAGGTTCACCATAATTAAGGTGCTATTTAATCCTTCTAGTTGATATCCCAAACAAAAATAACCTAGAGCATCTGCTGAAACACTATGTCTGCTTCTTCTGTGTAACAAACACTACAGACAGCCTAGGCCAGATACAAGGCTGGATGGGTCCGGATACTGCTGGATAGCAGTAACCTATCTGCTATTCTGAAAATCAGCCTCAAGAATAAACTTCCTGAGAAACTGGATGATTCAAAGCGGGTAGTCCTCCATTATATGAAGCTGTTGACATGTAATTTTTTAGTACATGTTCTTCTGAAAGTTACAGTTTCTAAAGCATATACTCTCTTCCCTCTATTCTGAAGATGATTATTTAAGTGATAGCAAATCACTTAAATCACTGCATAAAACAAATGCACTGGGCACCCCTAGTCTCTTGATCTTGATTGAACTGAAAATTTCTCCATTACTTTGAATAATGTAAATATAAGATCTGTTCTTTTTAAAGATGTGTTTTTTCCAGCTGTCACATTGAAATAGCGCTGCAAGAAACTGACACTTCTTCAGGCCACCTGGGGCTACCAACTCTGCAAATTGGGCATAATTTTCCAACAAAGTTTCTTTTTTCTTACACCAAACTGTCACTTTCTGCGTGTTAATTCTGGTTGGACATTAGACACTGTAAAATCACTAGTCCATTAAAAAAAAAAAAAATCACCATGGTATATTCTGAAAGGTTTTGTTCAGTTCCATTTTAAAAGAGCCCAGGGCAGCACTACCAATATATTCCATCTTCCCTGGGGATATCAGTTTACTAGTTAAAGGCATTAAAAAAAACAGTTTTCAGCAGGATTTAAGTCTTATTTTCTTTATTCTTATATCTTAGAATTACTATGATTTATTAATCATAGTAATATGATAATAGAAATAAGAACAGCAACTAAAAGGACCTCCCAAATAATTACTAGGTAGTTTTGCAATATCAGACTTTCTTTAGTATTCTTTGTTTTCTAATCCATTTTTCTTATTTTTTTCCCCCTCACCCTTTTTAGTAGTTATTTACAGTTTGTCACAAACAGATGAGACATTTGCTGACAGTTCAAAAGCACTTCGTATTAACCTATGTTAATAAAAGTCATATGCTTGTTCAGTCAAAAATTCTGCAGAATGCAGTTTTTGTTTTTGAAGATGGTTGTGGAGCTAACCCTCCAATGACATCAACGGGTATTGCTGTAACTGTATTCAAAGATGATACAATCAAGTAACACTACAACCAAGTAACAGTAATATAATCTAAATAGTCATTACGGGATTTTTTCCTTTAAAAATGCAGTACTTTTATGTTTTGAACTTGTGTATTACTTTTCATTGATACTACAGAAAACTGCTTCTTTCCTGTTTTCTGAGAATAGTATTTGTCTTCCTACGGAGTTTTAATCAGTGTTCATGGTTTTGGACACTGCTGCTTTTAGATTTCATTCTCAGTTGCACCACGCCTTTACAACAAAACACACCAGCTGTAAATAGCTGATGCAGATTGGAGCATTAAAGTTTTCTAAGGCTAACTAAAGACGTAGAGCTGTACTGGGCAGTATGTGAATGAGCTACTATAAATAGTAGCCAATAAAATAAAATAAAATAAAGATAACTGTGAGATAAAGATATTCAAGACCTCTTCAACAGTGTGTCCAGATTGAAGACTCTTATTTTCAGTAAGACTGCACGTATGTTGCTTCACAGCCTTATTTTTCCAGTTCTTTACACTTACGGAGAAAAAAAAAAAGAAGAAGCAAGTTTTTCAAATGCAGAGAAAAGGAAATTTAAAGCACAAAAAGTGTTCTTTACTGATATGAAATTACTTAAGAAAGAATGAACAAGGTAATTCAGTAGAAGAATATGAGATTGGAAGGGGTCTTCTATGTCATATGGTCCTGTTCTATCCTACCACAGTAAACCACATTGTGTACTCCCTTACAGAAACTGCATGTCAAGAGTTAAAATAGTTACATGTCTTTTGGTTTTGTTTTTTTGTCATATCAGTGTTTTTGAAAAGCTGTTCCAGAACCTTTGGTCTGACAGTTAGAAACGTTCCTCGCTTTTAAAGCCTAAACTTATTTAAATTCAATATGTATTAACTTGTAATTGTTAGCATTGTCTCGTAGCTCTTATCTAATAATTTACCTCCTGTTATGGCTTAGCTCCCCTTTCTGGTTGCTAGAAAAAAAATGAATCAAATTCTTTTAGATTTCTACCACATATAAGCTTTCTTTTCCTCTATTTACTTCAGTGACTTACTTCCATTTAACAAAGTCCAGTCCTTGTCCTCCTTAAATTTCTCCTGTTCAATATAAGGTGAAGCAACTAATTGCTATTCAGTCTAAGGGATTATATTCTATGACCACCTTTTTAAAACATATATATTTGCAAGACACCAACATGAACCACAGAACTAAATCATTTCTGATTTAGTGACCTTTGGAGAATACATCTGTTGATTCTCAGACCTTGGCCTTACCATTTTTAGCAGTATTTTTTCATCAGCCTCTGCATGTGAATTGAAAGTCTTCCGTAAGAACACAATTCCCACTCATACTTAGCTTTCTAATTACCTTCTACATAAGTAAGTTAACCAACAATTAACTAACTTCATCCATCTACCCTGTAATGTTTAATGTTTTTAGGCAACTCCCTATATTTATACAATTATCCTGTATATTAAAGGAAGATATACAAATGTATAAATCTCTCTAAACTTCTCCCCTTCATTCTTTTCATTTTAAAGCTCTTATAAGACTCACAGACCTCAATCCTAAAGGACTCATAGCTAAGTAATATAATACATTTCAAAGTATATGTAATTAATCATATTACTACATCATTTCTCATCTTCCCTTTACTTAGTCTTCTCATCCAGTACAAAGATGTCAGCAAAACAAGCAATTATTAAAACTGCAAATCATCAACATATTGCATGTCACCGAAATGTTCTTTTCACCTGACGTTTAGTAAATTAAGGAGTGCTGACTCCAGAAAGAAACCTATTCTGTGAAATAACACTCCGGAGAATGATCTGGAACTATGTTACCAGCTTTGACAGACAGAAGCATACTTCTTGATGTATTCCTGCCTGTCAGAAGCAAAGCTGTATCTTAAAAATTAGGTGTATTACTTTTCTTTTTGCAACTCATTTCTAGTTTTGTAACTGAGTACTCTCACAGAAGTTAAGATGTATGGTCTGACAAGCATAGAGACATTTCTTTCCCTTGGGAAGCAGCAAATCTACAGTACAGCAGTATCCAGACACATTTCCAGACTGCTTGCCATCCAAAGCCTCATGGGTTAGCTTCATCTCCTCCTCAATCTTGAAACCACTCAGTCACCTCCTGTTCGAGAGGTGGTGATGCTAAATCTTGAGTCACAGAGGAACGCCCTCCTCAGCAGTCATAGACCAGTGCCCCAGACCATTTGGAGAGTGATAATGAGTCTGAAGATGGTAGTACAGTTATAGCCTCATCTTTTTCCTGCCACTGTGCTACAACTTTGCCTTTGCCAGTTACTGACATATTTCTACCAGCTCTGCAAAGCCATTCAATGAGTGGTGAAAGTTGATAACAGAAATAATTGTTACTTATACTGCTCCAAAACTGACAGAAGAAACACCTACGAGGATTATAATCCTATACTCCTTTCCAGAAAATAAAAAGATATATAAGAGCTTGCAGGTTGTTCAGTTGTGCACTATCATCTTCCTTTTAGCATAATAATGGTTGTGTATCCCTATAATTAAAGATAATTACAGACCATAAAATTTGTGCAGCGATTAACCAAAAACAAGATGAAGCTCTGTGTTGCCAAGACAAAGACATCCATCATTGAAGTTTATGTTCCTTTTACGTTCCTTGAACAAATTTCTCCCTCTCCTATTTCGGATTTTCCTCCATTCTATTATTGCTGCCTTCTTCAGTACAGTACTTCTGTGACTCCAAAATAGGCAAAAATATGTGATTTTGAAAAAGGCATGTTAACTATCATCCATTATTTTATCCTTAATGTTACAGGGAAATGAAGAATATTTTACAATGACAATCTAACCAAAGAGGCACTTTTCTCCCTAATTCCTAGGATGTTAATGTTTGATTTATGCCCTGAAATAAGTACTATAATCCTTACAGATCTGCTCTCAACTAATGTAATTGTAGATACTCTCATTATTCAATTTATGTATTTTAATCCCTTTCTGAATACCTGCCTTCCATAATTTCTTGTAATTATATAGATTATGTTTTGTGCATAGCTAACCTGAATAATGGTATTTCCCTCTTAATGCTATTTTCTCCATTCAGTTTAACATCCATTACTAATACTGCACATTTACTTCACTGATACATTAGCTTTTGGAGAGGGATATTTCAGATACTTTTGTGGAAAAAAACAGACATCCTATCAACGCTTTCCATATAACAACATGGACAATTCCAAACTAGCTTACTATTTAACAAGGAAGAACTCAGAATTCTGAATACCTGTGGAAAGGATTTAAATGATGTAAAATATATGACTTGCAAAGAGATAAAATACATAGTCCAAGGGACCAAAAGAAATCCAAGGGAGAGGTTTCAGAAAGCCACAGAAGATGTAAGCACAGTTAAATGATATTGCCACTCTAATTCCTATGTAAGTTTGTTGAATGAAATGCAATGAAATTTATAATTCATTTTTTTTTTGGATAATGGATTTCATAAACTTGAATTGAAAAATAAAAATGAAATGTCATGAAAAGATGTTCAAATATCAACAACTACCTAATCTTCTGTTTGTACTGGAGGTTAAAAACCATAACCTACAATAGGTATTCATGTAATCAAACAATAAACAATGTCTTCTAACATAACCAGAAACACACAGTTGTCCTCACAGGTTTTAATTTGGAGATGTGTTTGTTTCATTTTGGCAGGAAGCATTAAGAATTTCTCATTTTTTTGAGAGCTGTTGGGCCTAAATTCAGAGGATATTTTTGGATGCAGTTTCATCATGGAACTGATTTATCTATATTTTAGTTTCCAGCCCCTCTGCGGAGACTACCAAAGGACATTGCTTTAATTAGAAAACTGCACACTGCCTGACTTTCTCTCTCTATGACCAGTGGGAGGAAGGACACACTATTTAGTGATTTACCTTTTTTTTTTCTTTTTGTAAAGTTTTGAACAACTAATGGGTCAGTCAGTATTTTGTACACATAGTATTTCTGGGTTTCTATTCATGCACGTGTGGCTCATCACACTGCACTCTCACTTAATTAATCAAAACAGAAAGAATTCTGGTTTCACTTCAGGTAGTATTCATTAAGATCCTATGATTACTTTGTTACAACAGACTTGTTTCTCATTTGTTTCTAATTTTCGCAAGAGTACTTACTTGAAGAGGTCAGAAATACTGCTGAAATGAAATAGCAAGCGGGATATGCAAGAATGAATTTTTGGTGCCATGTTTGCACTCNTTTTTGTGCAAATGCAAATGGAGCTGCAGACTCACTAATTTGCCCAAGGAAGTCTGTGATATATAAAAAAAGTCAATCTGGTTGTCTTTAATCCCAGAGTATGTCTCTAATAGATAAACCAACACCCTTGATCTTAGCTGAAAAGTCAAATGATACCTTCAAAAAAAAAAAAAAAAAAACCCACAGTGGATTAAGTTATTCCATTAGAAATTTTCTGAGTAACTCTTTTGGTTTGTTCAGCTGATGAAAGGAAGAGAAAATGCTAAGCTCATGCTGAAATGGAACAAGTTCGTCATTTTCATTCTTTTTCAAGATGAAGGATGGAAAGGGTCACTCATTTCATATTGCCATCTCTTGAAGTTCTCAAAAATAAAAACAAATGCGGCTGCAATCCAAGAAGCATAAGCGGTCATCCAAGAAACTGACAGTCTCTTTTGGGAATGAAAAATGACTGTCAGCATGAGAGACAGTGGGTGAAGAGATAAATCCCTTGCTGTTCTTAGTTTGCCTGTCATTATTTACTTCTAAGGTCTGACTAGTTTGGGGAGATGTCAAGGGAGCAGCTGTCAGGCTCAAGGCAACAGGACTGAGAAAACAATGCAACATTCCTATTAGAACCATGATTGATCACAACCTGTACCATGCAATCAGAAAAGTATAACAAGTAGACAAAGCAAAAAAGAAGTAGACATGCTCTCACAACTAAAATCTTAGCACGGGTATAAACAAATTGTCTGATTTAGAGTTGGCCAGAAATGTTCTGCTAAAATGAAGTCTCACTGGAAAATAATTTGTTAAATCTCAGCTCTCTTCTTTGAAGAAATTTCTTCAACTTTTACGGAATCTGACTAAACTTATTTAAATTCCTAATGGGTTTGTAGTGGGGGCAGAGAGGAGAGAAGCTAAAGAATTAGTTGAGATGTACATATCAAGTCTTTGAGCTTCCCTACAATTCTTCATCTCAAAGTATTTAATAAATAAAGTATCAGTAATTATAATCTTAATTTTTAAAGTTGAAGGAAGTGAGTAATGATGAAGACAATAAATATCACAAAGCCATTAATGAAATCCGATACTGAGCTGAGAATGTATTATGCTGTTCTATTCCACAGTCTTAAAGTGGACTAAGCCTTTCATTCAAAAATTGTGCCTAAGCTGACAAACGTATTTACTTGTTTCTGTGTATTACCACCAACGGGTATTCTAATCACTACTTTCTGCTGCATTTACCCCTCTCTAGAAAGGAGTATACTTATGCATTATATATAACAGGTATATATAAATATTGAACAGTTTATCCTATCTATAGCAAAACAGTAGTGTTTTTAATTATCTCTCGCCAATAGTCCTTAGAGTAACTTTAAAGCTTTTCTTACAACTGATCTGCAAAAGATTAGCTCTTGCTTACAAGAACCAACCAAGGAAAAGAAGTATTTAATGTTCAGGCGGTTGGTGCCTGAACACAACACAGCAGCTACCAGCAAGTTGTAACGATGTTCCAACCATTAAACACTCTTCTCTATCAGATTAGAATTGGTAGCCTAATCAATGTGAAAATAAGTAAAACCAGGCAAATGCATCAGGATAAGCTGTTTGCACTTAATCAAAAAGCCCCCAAATGACAAATGCTCTAAGAAAATCTAGCTGAAGCTTCCCAGGGATTACAATTTATTAGAAAATATCCTGAATCTTAGGCTGTTATTGTTGATGTTACACTTCGTGTTTCAGGCTTCAGTTTAAAAAGTAATCATGCCTAGTACTGTAAGACTGGCATAGCATGCTACAGAAAAACAAAGTAATAATAAGTGAGAAGTTATTTTAAAATATTACATGTATTTCCTTAGGAAAACCTAGGACCATAAAGCTTTGCAAATATGCAATTTACCAGGAAGACTGGGAAAAGTCTTTCCCTGTCCAATTCTCTAAATCGCTCTTAAAAAAAAATGGACAATTCTAGAACTGATCTCCCTGATTTTTTTTTTCATTTTGCTTATTTTTCTAATCAGTTTACTCTGACTTGTTAATGGTGGCCAGCTTTTAGTTTTCTAGTTTTCAGATAATGTTCTCTGATTCTCTGTGATCTGTCTTTGAGTGAGACTTTTATTGGTATTAGCCCTTTCCATTTCTTTCTCCTTGACCTAAAATGTAAGATTAGTATGCCGGAATATTTCTGTCATGAAAAATAGTTGTTCTTATTTGCTCAGAAGCTACATACATGGCAGCACAGAAGAAAACTCCTTGGGAGAGACAAATTGAGTTTTACAGCTCTTTTTTTTTTCCAACAATAGAAGACAAGCTTTGTGTCTCTCCT
>VXAL01007838.1:278389-289633 GCA_013399475.1 Chauna torquata | reverse complement strand
GGCTCCTGTACCACAGACTCTATCTGAAAAACAAAAGTCCTGTTTCTAACGGGAAGGCTCTGGAGTCCAGCAAACCTTACTGGGAAAGAAGCACAACTGTTGGCTCTTCCTTCAATTTTTCATTTGAAAAGTAACATTATCCCTCTTAGTAAAAACAAAACAAAATTAAACTAAAAACTGCAAAGCACTTGTCATACATCGTTCTCTTCAGAGCCAGATATTACATTCTACAAAACTTTTTTGTTACAACTTTTTTTGTTGCTTTATTCTTCAAGCTTTCATTTGGAGTTTTATTTCTTCTAAGATCTATTTTTGTAAGTCTTTTTTTGGGGGGGGGGGGAGGTGGAGGATCCTTGGCACATGTCCAGGTCCAAACAACCAAGAGATATGACACTGTAATCTACTAGTACATTAAATGATCCT
This sequence comes from Chauna torquata, assembly GCA_013399475.1. NCBI lineage: Eukaryota > Metazoa > Chordata > Aves > Anseriformes > Anhimidae > Chauna > Chauna torquata. The sequence continues at coordinate 289,210 of VXAL01007838.1, read as the reverse complement.
ACTATTCCTGTAGCATTTTATGGATGAATCAGTGTGCCAGCTTTTCAGTATATTGTGATATCAATTCTTTCCCTTAAATACATTCAACTTAATTCAATTTTCCCTTAAATACATTCACCTTCCTGTTTATCAGAACCCCTCTTTACCCATGAGGGTTAAAGCTCTCCTGCATTGTCAGCCTCTTATGGTTTCACAATACCATTTTAGACCCTGAATCATTAACTTAGACTTCCTGCACATATTGTTGGGTTTTTTTGTTTGTTTGTTTTTAAATCTAGAAAAGAACCTCTGTGTCTCAGTCCATGAAGTTACCTTGATGCAGTATATACAAACAGATATAAAGGTTCTCTATAACAAAATATTTCAGCATCTATTCACACATTAAGGAATATTGCACAGACAACTAACAATGTATCTTTCTTCCTATCCTGTACATAAGCAAATGCTTAGGGCAGTTAATACAGCTACACTGCCAGCAGCCGTGAAGATGTCAATGGGATGGTATCCTTTACAGAAAGGCAGAGGTTCCCATCTATGGTCCCTCCTGGCTTTAAAAACCTTACAACCACCACTTGACTCTATAACAGAATTGCTTAAAAGCTGAACAAGTCACATTTAACCTCATCAAACAGTGGATATTACAGGAAAATGTATCCACAGTCTTTCTGAACACGTGTTCAAAATGAATATGCAATTTAAAAAAAAAAAGTTTTTTATTATTATTAATCTATATGAAATAATCATCTTCTGCAGTGATCATAGGCATGTGAATGAATGCATAGAACCAAGGAGCAAAAGATAAATCTGTAACACCAATGTGGCAAGAAGCATGAAGTCTTCTTTGGATAACATCAAGCAAATTGCTAGTGCTTTACAAATAATCACCTGTGAAGTATTATGCAAACCAAGAATATAGACAAAATGTCAATAAAATTAAGGAGTTAACATTCTGTAAAGCATGTGTGACTCATTCGGTAAAACTTAAATATTTTTCAGGAGTGTGTTTTTCTTAAGAGGATAAAATATCACAGTTCTAATCATCAGTTACTCTGTTCAGAGAGAGCAAGGGATAGCAAGGTCTTTCCAGAAGTGAAATTGCAACAAATACTATGAATGAGGGGTAAAGGAGGTGAATATAAATAGCTTTCTTTCTGGCTATGTTGTGTAATACATCGCCGTCAGCAGTAGATCAAGTAGAATTTCATCTTTCTGAGTGGTGAACCACCATGTAATATCACTGGATAGATTTTTTCAGTCCATTTTATATGTTTATGAGCCTTCTGGTTATACGTGTTAGAAAGAGAGACTTCTGCACTTTGTTGGCCATTCTAATATGTTTATGAAAATGAAATAGAACAGAAAAAAGTCGTGTTCAGAATACCATGAAAGAATTTCTATGAAATGGAGGAGGAGTTAATGACACAGAAATTGAGTCAGTATGGTACCAAAGCTATTTTGTATTGTTCCTTAAAGTGCTTTGGGAGTCATGAGGACAATAACATCAGCAAAATAGAAGGCATAATGTAAGGTATACAAAAATATCATTCTGGCTTAACTAGAATAAATGTTTCTATATCTGCTCTCCTTGTTGCTGCTGATTCATAGCATGCATTGAAGAGTAACAAACAAACATTTGCTCTAATCTGGCAGAAAGGGCATAGAGAGTGCAGGAAGTCGGGGCTTGCTGCTCATATTTCTAATCCCTTTCTCACCTTGTTTGGCTGAATGCTTCTGTGGAAGGTTGAAAAGTGGCTCCAAGTGGTACCAATATAGTAAATGGGAAATGAGCAATGCTTTTCCTTTACATTTGCTATTTTTTATTTAGGGAATATCAATTAAGTAGCATTTGCCATTTTTACACCACTATTTTTTTTACCAATCTTTTTACTAGGATATTGTTAATAAAAGACATATACTGTAATTGGAGCATGAAACATGGGCATTTATCCAAGCTAACAGTTAGTGACAGAAACAGAGGAAGAGCTCATATGTTAAACTAAGTCTTTTCTAATGGAGATGCAGAGACTATGAAGGCTTGTGAGAAATCCAGTCTTCTAAGTGACTGCTTTTGTCCTCTAGGACTCTGAAACAGGATTGTTCACTTAGGAGGAATCACAGGATCCTCAGAAAGATTTCTCCAACCCCCATTTTTCTGAGGTTTGTTAAAAATTTTTTACCCTTTCTGTTTTTCCAAACCAAACCTCCCAAAATTCACAGAAACATAGTAACTTATTTTTATTTTTTTTAAGCTCTTGAATACCACTGAAGGTGAGTGGAAAAAAAAAAAAGAGAAGGGTCTAAGAATACCTATATAACTGTTGGCTAGGATCACACCTGCATTCAGACGTCCATTTCCAACAATTCAGATCAAGGCAATGGAACAGAATATTCTGCATCTCTAGCAGTGTCGTAATTCTGGTTTTGGTAGGCTCTGTTTTACTGCTTTTACTTAATTCAGTCCCACATGCACAAAAGCGGTCCCCTGACAACTGCCTCCCATGATGTAAAAATGTCTTCTCTCCCTCAGTATTTGCGCACTTAAAGCCCACAGGCTGATTAAGAAGGGCTGCCACGCGTCAGTTGAGAAAGTGCTACTGAGGTTTTCTGCACCAAGCTCGACCAAGGAGGTTTCCACGAATTACACCTCTAGTGCCTTGAGACGGCCTGTGGCAGCTCTCTAATTCTCTTGACGAGACCATTTTGATCGTGTTTGGAGAACAGAAGTGATCCATTGTCATCCAAGCAGGAATGTCTAAAGCTACCCTGCTGGTCTGATTCATCTCAGACGTCTTTAGGGTGACAACAGCTGTATTCTTTGCATTTGATAGTACTCAAAGCTTACTCTAGCCACAGGCCTAACTATGACTTCAGAGCTACAGCATATGGAGCTGTGTTTAAGTTGTGGGTGAGCATTTAAAACAATTTATAGCACTTATTCTGTTGTGCTAAACTGAACACCTCATGAAATTTCAGGTATTTCCTATTTTAATACACATCTGTCTTTGTGTATTTACACAGCATATTTGTGGAGATCGATGCAAGAAAATAAGCTCCAGAAATCTATGCTTTATTTATCAATCATCTACCTTATTCATTAGCCAACTGTTTGTGATTTACAACGTATTTTTAACTACATCACCTAGTAATGAATCTACTTCACTGGAATTTATTTTAATTTTCCAAATGAACTTTTAAGCAGCTGCTATTTCTCCTAATACACATTTTGTGAAAAATAGACTAGAGGAAATAGGTCTTATTTTCCTCTCACACTATCCTTATTACGGTGGAAGTCAATGTAAGGAAAGTATGTTTGTTCTTCAGGCAGAAGTATGTGGTCATGCCCATGTCGTGCCTAAAAGTATTGTTTTCTCATGTTATAAGATACGTTGCCTTAAAAAATTTAGAACAAACGTATGCACAGAGGTAGATACAGACTACCAATACTGAGCACAAATGGAGAGAGAGAGAAACACCTTCGATTCCAAGCAGTATCCGGAGCGACAAAATAGACAAAAAATAGAATTGATCAGAGAACGAGAGCATGTGTATCAGAGAGAGAGAGAGGGAGAGAGAGAATATTGGTAAATTAATATTTCAGAACTCTGAATAGATTTGGAATTCAGTTTAGTGAAGAAAGAAATAGGCTGAGTTTTATTTTAGCCAAACAGCATTATCCATGCTTAATTATTTGTTCCTTACATTTTAAGTATTTCCATTTACAGAATCGATGGTTATCTAACAAAACTGACAATGAATACTGGAACTGAAGGGATATATCACTATGAAAACTGCATTTAGATTATAGAGAGATCCAGATAGCTAAATCAGCCAACTAGGATCTCATCTTTGAGGGAAGCAGATCTGTTTAAAAAAAAAAAAAAAAAAAACGTACACAATACATGGCAAACTATACTATCACATGAAGCTCACATGTTTCTCATGAAGTTTATGGGAAAAACATCAGGAATAGTTACTGTGGTCATAACAAATGCAGAAATTAGACTGGAAATTATTCTCAGGCATAATGCAGTTTTTAGTGATGAAAAGTATGGCTGAAACTTTTGGTATCAACATCGATACAACTTTGTGATATCAACTCTGCCCCCTTTGCTCAAATAATAACTACAGGATATACCTTTTAAGAATATAAGAATCACAAAAGTAACTGGCTTTTTTTTTTCTTTTTTTTTCAAATGAAGCAGTTTGGGACATTTACCAAGCTGCAGAATTGTAGCAGACTGAAGCTTCTGCAGACAAGTACTGGCAGGATGCCAATAAAAACAACAGCAGCAGCAACAAAGCACCAAGGCAACAGCTGTTTTGACATCAGTACGTTAAAACTAGGGAATTTCAAACATCACTTTTTGGTACTAGTGAAAAGTGTAACTCTTATGCATCTTTATTGTACAACATTAAAAGCACTGTAATACTTTCTGTCAAAGTTTACCTTCAAAACAAGATCACTTACCATGTACAGTTTATCTCGACATATACTTCACTTTTACCTTGACATATACTTCACCTCCAAAACAAGCTGCAACCTTTTAGGGTAGCACCCCATGCCCAGCTGCACAGAAACGCTGTGGTTACCTGTGGGGGGGCTGAGCCGCGAGCTGTGTGCCAGCAGCAGCAGCCCTGTGCCTCCAGCTGAGCCATGGCCAGAGCAAATTTGAAAACAAGGGAGCAGCAGCAAGCTCTCCAGCACAGTGGTCTGAGTCTATAAACAAGCAGGAAATTCCCGTTTAACAGAAAAAGAGCCCAAAATAACTATATGCAAAAGCACAGGATTTTCTTAGTTTTCAGTCACTCATAGGAGCTTTTAATTCTTTGGTCCAAAAGATAACAAAAACAGTCCACAGCTAAACATTCCTTCAAGCTTCTCTTCTCAGACTGGCGAATATTCAAATATAGAGCTATTGTTCTGGTATTTTAAAGGGAAGTCATGAAGAGTAAGTTGATCACATGTTTTTACTCTTCAGAAGGAGGTTAAAAGACTTATGCATATATATCAATGTTTTAAGGATATTATGAAAAAAGCATAGTGTTTGCCAACATTTAGGGTGTAACTTAAGACATTTCAGTTAATTAATCAACATCAGTCATGCCATATCTACCAGAAACGTTTTAAATTTACAATTGGTGATGCGTAGAAAATATTCTTATTTTGGCTTCAAAGTGACCTTCAAATTGGTGACAAAATATATTTCATAGTAACTTCACTGTCAGGAATCTGCAGTCTGAAAACTGAGAGCATACTAATGAGTCAATAGAACTTTTAGTTTGTGAATAGGCTGTATGTAATATATAATACATGGTGTATATATAATACACAGTGTACTACAAGGTTGCTGAGGATAACAGCATCTAAGGCAGGCAAATAATTTTTAATTAATAGCATTAAAATTAATGTAATTTAAAAATATAAATAAATATTGCTGCATCTTCAACTGTGTTTACCATGTATATAGGATTGCAACAAGCAAACCAAGCTGAATGTGGTCTTGATGCAATTTAAATACATTTTAAATTTCTCTTGCTGCTCTGGGTGTGTGGAAGGGGTTTAGATATCTAATAATATTAGCTATATTTTGTATGGAACAATATGAGTGCTTGAAACATGTCAAATAGTTTTCTTATAAGCCAAATAAATCAATAGACACATCCAAATCCTTTGGTAAATTGGTAAATATGTTTTTTTGTTTCATTTTTTCTTTTGTCAGGAAGCTGTAAGTGTAGCACTAATTTAAGCATCATTTTTTCCATTACCTGAATGCTCTTCCCATACCCACAACTAGATTAGATCACAGTGAGAGTACAAGAGCAACAGAGTCGTGCTGCCATTACTTTTGACATATCAAGTTTAGAAGGATTCACTTTAAATGGTGGATGGGGGAAAAACAACTTGAAAAATTTGCAATTTACCTCAACAGCCTGCTGAAAACATATTTTACATGACCTGCACAAAGCCTTGAGAAAATAGAGTACATTTTCTTTCTGATAGAACAATACCAGCAGAATACCTCCAAAAGCTTCAAATTTTGCTACTGATAATTGCGTGCTGCCGGACCATAACTTGCTCACAAACTCATAGCATGAGAATTAGAGAGCCAGCAAGACCTTTGGTGTCACACTTCAAAAAAGTGAAAGATTTGGGGGGGGGGTGTTGTGCAGGGGGTGAAATCAACAAAACAACTGAAGCAACACAAAGATGATGTTACATGGCATTACAGGTGCTTAACTGACAGCATACATTTGACAAAGCAAGACTGGTTCCATTTTAAATTAGCTCCGCATAACTAGAAGAGCTGCTCTCTGGGAATAATTACCATGCCATAATAAAATGCCACGATTTTTTTTCACAGTTTATATATACCTTGAAGCACAAAAGAAAAAGCATCTTTCAACATTAATTCACATACTGTACACAAGATGCCACAATAAATTATGCCATAGGCAAAACTTGTAAAACTAAGTGTTCTAGCATATCACAGAGTAGAGGTGATTTCTTATGCTGACATGTGGTATCAATCTGTCGAGCAAAATTTGCTTTCCACAAAGGATGAGATTGCCTGTCTAACTTTTAAATATCTAAGTAAGACACTTAAGTCTGAGGTGTCACTGTCAACTCTCCTTATAATGTGGAAAAAAAAATGTACTTCTGTAGGACAATTCATCATAACCATCTTAAAATACTCATATAAAGAATCACCTTCTAGAGAAGTCAGCTTCTGTCCTCTCATACAGAAGTATCCTACATAGTTAGATCTTAGATAGTTACAGATACCTAAAAAGTAAGGTGAACCTAACCCTAAATGCCTCAAAGTATTAGTGCTGATAATTCTTTTACATCATAATATTTACCCACAATGGCTATCTCAATGGTCTAACTGGTAAATCCTCATGCAATGAATCAAGGAAGAGATGAAGGTCTCATCTCGGTTATTTGCAGTTGACTACATAAATGTCATTGTTCCTTCAAGCTCAGAAGAAAACTACTGTTACGAACGGGAAAGAAAATGAAGTTGTTCACTTAGCACCCTCCTTGGGCCAACTGGAGAGAAGCATTTGTAGTTTTGTGGGAAGAAAAAGAAATTAAACATTTTATGTAACACTACAAGTGTGGAAAGCAATTAAAGTTTTTCATCTTTGCATGAAATGAAATTTATGTTTGAGTCACAAAATATATGAAACAGCTTTTTTTCCAGAAAAGACTACAGAGGCAGTGGACAGTCAGGAACTTACAGCTCCTGCTGTGGCCACCTCTGCTGAGTCCAAGAAAGAGTGCAGTTACAGCACTGTGAGACAAAACCAAACCATTAATAGTGTCAACCAGGTAGAAAACCTCTTCTTCAGACAACTTCCTTAAGGAATGTTCTTGAAAAAAAATTGCATCTCTTCTTGAAAAATGAATGTTTTCTCTCTCAACTATTCCACAGAGATCTTTACCATATAGATAATTATAATCTGTGTAATTTTTCAGGATGAAGATCAAGGATGTTGCCTTGATTACTTTGGAGGAGGGAAAAAAAAAAGTCTGAGGCCTCTCTTTAATCTCACAATATGATGCTATTCCTTTTGACATTTTTTACGTGCTTCTTGGAATCCAATGACAGCATTAGATCTTTCCAGTAGTCTGTGAACATTTTAATTTCAGAGTGACATTTTAGTGGTTTTATGTTTTGCTGCTGAATTTATTAGAATTTAGAGTTATACAGATATGGTTGATAAAAGCATTAATCAAAGCAGGCTCCACAGAGCTTGCGAACAATAGATGAAGTGTCTACACAAAAATATGACAGATAATAGTACCAAAATTATAAAAAAAAATCTCCAGAATAACACATTGAAAAGGATGTAAGGCAGACATTTATTGAACATAAGGTGACTTAATGGTTTGTGATAGGGATGGAGAATGCACATGTCCAAATAAGGAAAAAAGTGCAGTCTAATAATTTTTGATCACTGTATAAAAAGACCTGTCAGAATCCTCGCATTCTTTGGGTTTCAGGAAGCCTGCATAACATTGTACTAATACTTTATTGACATTCATCATGCTCTAGCATCTTGTGTGTTAGTTCACGAGTGTGATAGGGCCATACCTTGTAGACACGAAATGTGGAGGTGCCTTTGTCTCTGAACCCAGCCTGTGGTCCTTTATGAAACAAGAACAGTGCTGAAGTTTCCAGACTACAGAGTAATGGGCCTCTGACTACAATTCAACAAAACCAACTGATACGAAAATAATAGGTTTGTTTTCTCTGATGAAGGATGAAATTAAAATGGGATATTAAGTAGCTAAAAATTGCCACAGTCAAGCTAGAAGCAGAAAAGGAAACTAAGAAATACTACTAAATTAGCAGCAATTTCTCAATGTCATTGACAATAAAGTTAAGCTCTCTTGTTGTATTTGTAAGCAGGCCAGAGATACCAAGAAGATATTCACAGTAGCTGACCAAAAGCCCCCATATATAATAAGACCAGCGCCTATCACAAACAGCAGCTATTAGAAAGAAGCTTTATAAAGATGTTCAGTTGAGATTTTATTCGTACAAACCTATACAGAAGTTTTCCCATAAAGAATGCACACAGATATGTTTACCTGGGTACACACTACAAATTCCTCAACTTCAGACCACAACTGAAACTGATAAAACATCGAAGATTTAAAATGACTTAAGACACCACCTCCACAGGAGAAAGTTTACATCAGTACTTTAGCCCTACATACTAATAATCAGTAGCTCCCTTATAATTTAAAAGGTTTATTAGGTCTTCAAAATAATGTTCTTGTTCTTATTGTACAACCCACAGTTCCCTCACAAGTCTGTTTAAATAGGAAGAAAAATTTCATTCACAACAATAACTTTGGACCAAAAATAAAAGTACAACACTGTGCACACTTGCAAGTATGCATCCATATAGTAGTTGCAAGGGAACATATAATTATTCCTATAAAATGCATGCCTGAAATTACAAGGATTCAAAAACATTTTTATTTCAAATTAGTTTTTAAAGAGTATGATTTTTCTAACGTGTTATTAGGACCTCTTCAGATGAAAGGAGAAAAATGGATTAATAACAAAGAGCATACTGATCGAAATTAATTTCTGTTATCACAGCTAAATATTTTTACATGCAAGCTGAAGCTGTGTATTTTGTGATGCAGTCCCCTAACATATTGTCACTCATTTCTGTGCTCTTAGTAACAGCCATTTTCTGCTGAATTGAAAATAACTGTGCCTCGTGTAACTATGCAATACAAATGCTTTCAGTTAACAGTCAATTCTCATACAAGAGAAATAATCATTGCTGAAGTGTTTTCAGCTGATGAATACTACCCACATAAAATACCTTTAAAAATAATATATACCTGATTACCAGCACTACTCAGATGATTAATCTTTCACCAAAAGCACATAGCAATCCCTAACACAGAATTACTATTACATGAAATAATTCCATGTACATTTCATGAATATTTTGTAAAAACACTCTGAATTCTCTGCATCAGGAAGTAGTTTAGAAAATGAAAGACATTAAAGACAGTAAGCAGACAAGGTGGGCTGTTGTGATGAAAAATTTTTGTGATGAAAAATGTTTGTGAGGGCAAACGTTTTAGTTTCAGCCAATTCATATTTTCTTATGAGAAAAAAAAAAAATTGAAGAATTTAGATAAGTTCCCTCATCATCAGCATCATTCTGTTGCTACCAGAATACCTTCAATCGCTGAAGGCACTGAAAATCAAGTACCCATTGTACGTGTGTTTAGTTATCTTGTTAGCTGCTATCCTGAGGCACTTAGAGCTATACGAATACTGTGTGAAGTGCATCTTTTGCTATCCTTTTACACAAACAGAGACTAGGAGTAAGTTTCTTCCAGAAAGTAATGAGAGGAATTAAAAATATCATAAAATTACAAGAACCACAATAGCTGGAAATGTAAATGATGGGATGTCACATAAGGAAGGCTGAAGCTTCTCGCTCAGCTACAGCCAATACCTACACAGTCACTTAGCTAGACAGCCAAGTGCAGTCTAACTTTTAGCCTGGACAATAAAATAGTACTAATCCATTTAATTTTTATTTCAAAATGATCTATCACAAAAGCTAATGAGCAGCACATCACGCACAAGAATTCACCTTCACAATATATTGATGAAAGATTTATTTTCTTTCCCTAACAATGAAAAATTTGATCTTAAATCATGTAATCAGGACACTGAAAGTATTTATGAATGACAAAATCTTGTACAGATGTACATGACAGATGACCGGTAACTTTACTTTTTCCCCAGTCTAATTCTACAAGAAGCTACAAATGTCACTGTCAGTTTTCTAGCTAAAATGAGAATTTTGACACCACATCCCCCAGATCTCCAATTTTTTGCCCAGAGCACCACTTTTACCTGTCTTATTACCTGTCTTTCCAGAAAACATAGACATGCTGCAGTTCTCACTGCACAGCTTTTAGATCCCAGTTTGGGATCCCCTACCCTACAGTTGAACAGTCAGATTGAAACTGTTCTTTCATTAAATTGATAAATTATTTGCAAAAGAACTTATTTTATTAAGTAATTTATTATTCAGAGTTGTTAGAAAAGTTTACGCAACCAAAGGCAAGCTGCCCGGCTGTGTGGCAAAGCTCACATTTAGGCTCTTACTAGTCACTATATATGACACACCATCTCAGTCAGCTGGTATAGTTTTTATTCTTGCCACAACTTCTAGGAAAGCTGCAGTCCAGAAATCATATGCTGAAAATACTGAATAATGCAGTGCTCAAAATCCTGCCTTTGCATGACTATTTGAACGACAGACACA
>VXAL01007838.1:229977-269971 GCA_013399475.1 Chauna torquata | reverse complement strand
ATTTAAATATTTATATTTTAGAGGTATTGGTCATATTCTACTCCACTTTTAGGGTGTTTTATATCATCAGGAAAGAACCTAGCCATCACGAATAAATCAAAAGGCAAATATTGGAATATATATCGAAGTAAATTTAAAATCACAGAGGAAATAATCAAGAACTAAAACAGCACCTACCACCTCCTTCAATATGCAGTTCAAAATTTTTGCTTGCATTGATTAGTTATATAACCTGTCAATACAAAAATAAAACTATGGAGATAATTGAAACCAATTGAAATTTAACAACTGTTAGCTATGAGCTCAAAAGTATTTGCGAGTTATCTACAAATGAACTGCTCTGAACATGAAATAAACAAATATTTGAAATAAACAAAATTATTAGAATGTTATTATTCAGAAATTATCAATTTGATAATCAAAAAGAAGGTCACATTTGTTGACCTACATATTCAGAAAGAGCTACTTACTCATCTGTAGTTTCACAAAACCACAATGTATTAGCACTATATTTGTTACAAAGTACTGCATGAAACCTTGAGCAGTAAGCGTATCTTGATTAATTCAGACTGACAGACAAACAAATAAAACAATGACACAATGGAATAACATTTATCATTATATTTTTGTACTGGCACCTTTAAATTTAAAGTTTAAACAGGCATCATTTTATTGCTAAATGATATTTTGTCATAACAGCTGGAGAACAACCACAGTGGAAGACTCTGCAAAAGAGTATGTAAGGATAGCTCAAAAGATGAGCAGAAGAAAGGACAAAACACAAGCAAGAGGTCATCCCAAGTCCTAGAAGCAGCAGGAAAGATGGTATAGAGCTGAAAGTGAAAGAAACAAAGGAAGAAGAATATGTGTAGAATTGAATGGACTCCAGAGGGTTAGAACTAAAAGACACCCGCACTACAATGAAAAGGAAGAACTGCAAAGAGCTCTAAAGGTGAGCTGAAGGTGAACTTCAGGCTGTATAAGGCCAGAGATCAGATGGGATTTGAGACAGAAAATGTGAATTTAGTCAAACAGTAAGGGAAGTGATTTCCTTACATAACCCCTGAGAGACCTACAGGGAGTCATAAAGTGAATTAGCCAGCATTATACTAAACGCTTTCAGAATATTAATTGAGAGTATTTATTTTTAAAGGACAAAGCTCATTTGTGGAGAAGACAAGTTGTGTTTTGTTCTGAATTTCTGCCCGTTCTTCGCACACATCCTATAGTCTTTTTGCAATTCAGATACAGTCACAAGTCCTCCCACCTTTCTCTTCTGCCCCACTAGTATGGCATAATGGTCATTCTCATTTTAGATTATCTTGTCTGAGACACGATCGTATCCTGACTACAGTCCGTTCTCCCATCATTATCAGCTGTTAAGATGGCTTTAGGAATATATATATATAAATTATATATACAGCTACATTTTCTCATTTCTACATTTTTAGTACAAGGAAAGTAAATTTCATTGGTTATAGCATAAGAATACACCTTAACAGCAATTTCAAACCCATAAGTCTAATCTCTATCCACAGAAAAATAATGGAGCAAACAGTAAGACTCAAGAAAAAAGCCCCACAACTTCAGTGAATAGCAGAAACTATAACAATATGCACATTGATTATAAAATAGATTCTACAAGATGGTCCTGACTGTTTTCAGTGGAATATTTAGATCAGTGAATGGACAGAAAGAAAGGTTTTAATATAGCTGGATTTTAGAAAACCACTATCCAATAGAATCGTAACCTCAAAATGAGTCAAAATTAGTTTGGACAGCATTAAAGAATAATGAAAGCACTGTTTTCTGTAAAGATTTACTATAGATTAGAATAATAGAAACTGGAATTAATCTCTTCAATACAGATTTTATTGTCAGGGGCCAAGACAACATCACCAAAAAATAGGGATAAAGAATTTCACATGCTTTTTTCACCTGATTCCACAGACTTCTCTGTTTCTCTCCTAACAGGAGAAAAAATATAATGGTCAAAGATAAGGATCTCATGTTACCAATTTCAGAGAAATTTCTGTGAAGAATCCAGGCTAATAATTGTTATATAGTTATGGTTATTTGGATGTTCCATTCCTTTGAGTTTTGAAAAGAATAAACCATTTTTCAAGGAAACTTTCATCGTGAAAAACTGCTCACATTAAAGATACGGTTTCTGCTCAAAACCAGACAGACAAATAATCACCATCCCTACTAATTTAAACTTTTGTACCTAGGATCCGGGGACAAACAATAGCAAGGTCTTGAACCTAAAACATTAGAAATCAGTATCCCGCTAATGAGCTATTGGCTTTTCTGTTTTTTCCCTTGCTTTCTTTGATTAAAGAATTAGAAAAACATTAAGATCTTAAAAAAAAAAAAAAAAAGCCACTGGTCAGTGAAACTCACATTAGATACAAAACTGTGATACTAATAATATACTTTCATCAACCCACATACAGTCTCTCAGTATCTGAGAAGAAAATAATATCCAGAAATTGTAACATCTTCTTTAACTCTCAGTTCATTTCTTTATTTAAAAAACACAAATGCAGGACAGAACATAGAGCAAAATCATCTGTATTTTTTTTAAATCTGCTGATCTTCAGTTTCAGTGCCATATTTTGAGAAGTTTACCATAGTACATGTGAATTATTTCAAGATCTAGTTATACTCATTTTTTTTCTGTATTTATAACTCTCTAAAAAGTTAATAAAGTAATTTAATGACCATCACATTATCTATTTATTCTCCATGACTAATACCGACAAATCCTGGCAAGCTTCGTTTTGTCTGTTTAAATATGCTTATGACAATATTTATTAACTCTTTGTCTCATAACCAGGATTATGGAGCATCATATATCTGCAGATACTGAAAGCACCTCACATTTTATGAATAACCTATGTAAATGAGCAAGGTAACGGTCAGTGAGAGAAAGTTTTTGTCATTATGAAGGGAGAATCTTCCTTCTGCTCTCACTTCCAAGGTGGCATCCGTCTAAAATTGAGACCTTGAAGTGACAGAAATGATATAGACCCAGACGACTATTGCACATCAATCTCTAGGATTTTAACTTTACTTACATTCAATTTTCCTGTCTTTTGAGGGAGCTGAGAAAAACTTTCAAAGAAGTTACTTTTAAAATACTTCCAACTTCTTGATAAAATGAGCCTATTTAAAAAGGTGAAAGTGAAATACAGATTCCAGCATTATGATGATTAAAATGAAGAACAACTGAAATAAAGGACTCAAGTAATACTGCTAGATTAAAGAAGAAAAATAAAAGTGAACAGGAATTATTTGGTAAATGTTTTAAAATTAAAGAAACATTGAAATCAGAATTGTTTGCAATCATTAGTGTTGATTTCTCTTTTTTGGGGGGTGAAATGAACCCTGGAAATTTGTCAGTTTGACATACTGACAATTAAAGGAAAAAAAGTAAATGAGAGAAACAGAGCTCTGGTCAGCTCGTGCCTACAGCATTCAATCTCGAAAATCCGAAAGATGAGGAAAGCCATAAGAATACTTTTAGGAATTAACTGCATCTCTACAACAGGTACCAGAATCTCTAACCTGTTTCTTTCCCTTCTTACTGCCCAATGGGGACAGGCAGGAGAAATGCTGGTAAAAAGAATGGGAATTGCCAATAAACATTGAGACCAGAATTAGTGGCAGTTGCGTTTTCTCAGAAGCCAGGCATTGAACCAGTGAGGTTTTGAATATTGCTTTCTTACAATAATGGTTGTTATGATGACAACAGCAAATGTCAGACCATGAACCCAGTTAAAATACAATAATTGTAGCACAAGTAGACAAATAGACAAATGTGATTAAAATTTCTGTACAGTTTTAAGTTTACAGTATACCAGTATTTCTCAGTGCCAACCAACACTGTAAGGGCATGAAGTATGTATTGTTAGGAACTTTGTCAGTGACTAAACTGTCCTCCTGGCAGTAGCAACCCACAAGAGAAAACTGTGATTTCCTAACTTAGACAAGCTCAAATTCTTTGAGTAGAGGTAATCAGTAACAAGACCTTGACCGAGAGTTTACAGATTCAAAGCTCAAGTACTGCAGCACAAAGGCTTTAAACACACACCAGCGCTCCAAAGGTGCAGTGACCAGTTGGTGAATACAACACAGTAAATGCCAACACATTTATTTTGCATCTTATCCTTTGAGCTAATCTTTTAAAAGCATCCCAGCAAGCCTTCTTTATCTCCTGCTCATTACAAAAGTACTATCTCCTCCTATATAGAAACCAAAGGGCACTGATTTTGATACTGAGAAGAACCAGAAATATGTATATTGCTGTCTTAGGTGCTGTCTGGTCCCTAGGAGGGTGGCTCAGCTTCTGTCCCAGTGGGACGTTGCTGAGAGTCCTGCCCCAACTGTTCTGGTAACCTCTGCTAGAGCACAGCCCCAAACCCAACGAAGGTCAAACCATCAGCTCCTGATGGTCCAGGTTGGGAAGGCCAACTAGCTCCTGACTCCAACCTTACCAGTAGTTACTGCTGACCCATACCGTTGGTCTCCTGTATCCACATCTATATGTATTTACCGATTACAAAACAGAATATTTAACTCACCCATAACAAACATATTGTACAACTACATCATGTTTCCAACATTTTTCAAGTTCTAATTTCTCATGTTACTCTAAATCTTAAGCTGGAAGAGTTACAGTGTTGTAGTCATCTGATCTGACTGATTATATCACTCAAATGATCATCACATTTATACTGACAATACTTTATAATGGAATGTACTTCTTTCAAAGGAAAACTCATTTATCACTGCAAAGACAAACCATGACTTTTATACCTACATACTTAGACCTGAAAACAGTGAAATCTTAAAAAAAAAAAAAAAAAAAAAAAAGCTTATTCCTAAAAGGTATACTTTGAAATTTCAGACAAACACACAGACAACTGAACAATTTTCTGTCAGTTCAGTGCTAGAGGCACAGAGGTTGTAAGCAGAGGACAGCATACTTGTGCAAAGGACTTGCAAGATTTGAGTGTCATCTCTCATGTGCCTTTCTGCATGCATTGCCTCTAAGCAAAGAAACGCCTACTCAAACTGGTAAAGACTTTATATTGAGCAGGCATTTAAACCTTGAAGTGATCAGGAGAGAAGAGCAACACTATTGCTTCCTCCCACCAGACACATTACTTATTTCAGCAATAGAGAGCATAAAACATTGGGAAGGAAGCGTTGTACCCAATAACCACTGGAATATAGCCACTACATGCTTTGGTAAGAAATAAGAGGCAAAAAAAAAGTGCACACATTTCTATTGAAAATGTATCTTCTCACACTAAGAATATATAAAGAGGAAAAAGACATTTATAGAAATAACTCTTTACAAAATTATGATAGGAGAATGATACAAGTGTCTGATTTTAATAAGACCTAAAACCTCATGTTTCAAGACTGGATCTAATTTCTATTAATTAAGAGCAATGGAGACAGCCAAGAACTCTATAAGAATACAACACTACAGCATTTCTTGCATGTTATTTTCAAGGACCTTTACCTGGTCACTTTCATTTTCTATGTAAATGTTAAAAATAACTACATCTTTATACCAGAGTATTTACCAGGATTTCAAATTCATTCATCATAATAAACTCCTTCAGCAGACAAAACAAAAACACCAAGGAGCACAAACACTCCGTTCTCTATATCCAACACAACTGAGTAGAGAAGCAGCAAATCAGTGTTTCATTTTGGGAGGGATTACTTAAAAGAAATCAAAGCAGTACAGTAAGTGATGAAATGGATGGACTGTATGGCACACTGTAGAGGTTATTAATCCAGCAAACTGACCTAACTTTTCCAGCATTCAGAGATCCCACATATCAGATGACCATGCGCTGCTGGCCTCAGCAGTGCAGCAACAACTGATTTGTTACAAAAGACTAGAACATTCATACACAAGGCTGACAGGCTAATTCAGCTCCTGTGCTACTATCTCTCTGGTCAACACTGTCTCTATATTTTTTTGTCTCTTGACCAGTGCAGTGATGGGATGAACATAAAAGTTATGAGAAATTTCAGTGTCCTGCAACCTAATAACTCTCACCATTGCTAACATTTTTCTTGAGTCTGCCTCAATTTATTATTTTTTATTTCTTTCTATAAAAATGCATTAATGGTTTTTACTGGAAGCAAGTTACACTAACCTGTTTGAAGGTCAGGAAAAAGACTCAGCTTAATTTTATATCCTTAGTAACAGTTTATTAGCCAGCTACAGTGCTGATGGTAACTGACAATTCCCACAGACCTGAGTTTTCATTCAGTTCTGTAGCAATCTGTGAAATACCTTCCAATGCAAAGATTAATTGGAGCAGAAATAGCTCTGACTATACCATTTTGGTTCCTATCAAAATTACACTGCTTGAAAAAAATCCCCCCAAAACGCACATGATTTAGAATGAATACAGTATTATAGGAACAGAGAGCATATTAGATATATTACTCAGAGCTTCAGAACATGCTATATCTTTAAGAGAGTCCATAAGAAGAATTTCATGCAGGAAAAAATGAGAATTCAAAATGTAAAGGGGGAAAAAAATTGCAGTACAAAAGCTAAGAGAGGAAGTGCTTCCATGATGCTGGTAAATTCTGATGCTTAGAAAAAGTGTTTTGAATACAAAAAGACACAGTCATCCTGGCACAGAGAGCCACAGAGGTAATTATTTGACAGAGGGCTGGAGCTTGCCATTGGGCCCAGCAAAGAAGAGTAGACCATCATTGCTGGCAACAAACACTAAAAACTAAAAAGAAAAGTGAAAAACTCCAAGTAATCTGGAATTTGTTAAAGACAACGAACAAAAGAGGTTTAATCCAACAAAGAGAGCAGCAGCTGCTGAAAGCAGTCCAACCCATTATATCCTGAAGAATGGTTATGTCACATCCAGGATGCACATTAAATACTTTATCTGTACTGTCTGAAACCATATTTTTCATTCCACCGATCAGGTCCCAGCTATACAATTCAAGGTAACAAATATGTAAAGGAAAAATTTCTACTTATTTTCCTATAATTACCACAGATAACTAATAATTTTTCTGAAACCCTCAAAGGATGGGTAAGAATAGCTCACAAAAGTACACAGCAGAAGCAAGAGATTTTTCCTAATCAAAAAGCATGAGAGTTTCTGAATATGGGAGAAAGAGTAGTTCAGGAAAGAAGTAGTGAAAGACAACAGCACCCTGTACAACCTGTATCTGGAACAGTCACTTCTCAACAGCAGGGAAATTTATTAAAAAATGACAGTTGTGGCACTGAACGGCTTTCTCTCTGATTTGATACAAGCTGCTCAGCAGCTCCACTCTGCATCCTCCCTGAGTTCCATATAATTACAACAGTGAAGTTATGGGAAGAAAAAATATACAGTTTTATTTCCTTTATCAGCCATTTTTCTGCACAGCTTTGAGACAGTCTGAGCTGTTTCACTAACATGAATATTAACGTACTATATAACTCCGGCCAAGTCAGTACAACCACAGGTATGGAGCAGAGAAGTGAACTCTAGTAGAAGGTGCCACTTGAGCACAGGAGTGCCAGACAACTTCCTTAAATAAAGGCAGACAGCTCATTTAAAAAGCGGAATGATGCAACTAAAATGTGCAGATTGAAAGCTGACTTCACAATATTAACCTACTGAAAACAGAACACAAACAGCACCCAAAAATACAGAATTAGCAATTAAATACCAGTAACTGAAAATCATGCGTAAATTCTGTTTAAAGACTGATGTTTGTTTCTTTAAGTACAGACACTGTTTAAAGGTGAAACAGAATCATAGAATAGAATCATAGAATCATTTAGGTTGGAAAAGACCTCTAAGATCATCTAGTCCAACCATTAACCTAGCACTGCCAAGTCTATCACTAAACCATGTCCCTAAGCACCACATCTACACGTATTTTGAATGCCTCCAGGGATGGTGGCTCAACCAGTTCCCTGGGCAGCCTGTTCCAATGCCTAACATTCCTTTCAGTGAAGAAAGTTTTCCTAATGGCACAACTTGAGGCCATTTCCTCTTGTCTTATCGCTTGCTGCTTGGGAGAAGAGACTGACCCCCACCTCACTACAGCCTCCTTTAAGGTAGTTGTAGAGAGCGATAAGGTCTCCCCTGAGCCTCCTTTTCTCCAGGCTAAACAACCCCAGCTCCCTCAGCCCTCAGCTGCTCCTCATAAGACTTGTTCTCCAGACCCTCACCAGCTTCAGTGCGCTTCTTTGGACACACTCCAGCACCTTGATGTCCTTCTTGTAGTGAGGGGCCCAAAACTGAACACAGTATTCAAGGTGCCGTACTTTGGTGTGTCACAGTGCATGACGATTAAAATGCAAGTCAAATGTAGGAGATATTTATTCTCAATTCTAGTAAGTATTCACTGTGCTCAGTAATTCCCTGCCCTCTAAGGTTAAAGAGAACTCAAGAAAGATTCTTTTAAAGCACCCAAATGAATTAGGAACTTCAATGATTTTTTTAATACAAAAGATTCTGAAGATATAGAAGCATTTTTTTAAAAATTTAAAAGAGGGAAAAAAGGAAAAGAGAAAATTGGAACAATTCTCAGAAACTTCATTTGAAACTTCATCATTGACTCAATTGTCGCTTAGTATTCCAGTAGGAAATTGCTCTGTCAAGGGAATCTACGAATAGAAAGGTCTGAACAAAAAAAAAAACCACCACCAAAACCTTCATGAGTTGCTCAATTCTTATTACATCAGCTTGAGTGACTATTAAGCTCATTATAATAGATGAATTTCATGCAAGACAGGAATGAAATAAAATACTTCTACTCAAGACTATATAAAACGAAGCAGCAGTCAGGTGAAATACTCAAAATACTTTTTGCTAAGACTATCATCAGATTTGCTGAAAGTATTGAAGCAGGTGTGGCTGGAAGTGATCATCTGTAAGGACTGGTCCATCAAGCTCAATCCCTGAAATCACAGCAACTAAAAGCATTTGATCTAAAAGGATGCACTGCTTTTTCATGTGACATGACACCATGTCAAGTTCCACAATATGTTGTGGAAACATGAAACAGGCAAAATAATTCAAAAAGGATCACAAGAGCATGAGAGATCAAATTCATGAAAAAATAGTACTGTTTGTAACATCAAAATGACTCACGGAGGGGGAGGGGGGGAAGTACCCTTCATTAATTTAAGTAAACCTAAAGTTAATACATCATATATATTTGAATAAACTGAATTAGAAGATCCAAATATTGGCCACTCCATTTAAAATTATATGCAGCTGTTGAACAAGACAGTCTGAAAGTTAAAGGTGCAAGTCCTTGGCCATTCATCATTCATCACAAATAATCTTTTCAAGTTTTCTTTGGTTTGTTTTAAAGAGTTTATATAAAGATATCCATTCATCATTCCACATTTCTCAGTATTCCACATATAGATTAGCAGCTGGTGGTTAAAACCAAAAAAGGCAATCAAGTTATGTCCCAAAGCCACTGTATGCTTATTTTAAGGTAATTTTGGTTTTATGTTGCCATGTTCTTCAAGGGGAAATGAAAGATGTGTAGAAGAAACAAAAATGATCGTTGAGGATATTTTTGACTGCTCATACCAATTTAATAGCACAAATACTTTCTTTATGTGCAATAGTTGACTATTTCACGCTTATGTTTTCCAGAGATGGGAACTAGCCTATAACATGAAGAACTGGAAATGTAAAAACATTTTTACTAAAAAGATTAAAAGAGGGGGAAAAAAAAAAGAGCAACGCTTACAGAATGTCATAGTACCTCTAAAAGGACAGACTGAAAAGGGCAATAACATGACTGACTCCAATTCACTGAACTGATAGAATCTGCAGTCTTAAGGCTTTAACTAAAAAGCCAGTCTTCCAATGTGATACCATATATTAATCGATCCCATTCAAGTAAAGGATAAAAGTGTTCTGACTCCTTTCAGCACTA
Source organism: Chauna torquata (assembly GCA_013399475.1). Lineage (NCBI taxonomy): Eukaryota > Metazoa > Chordata > Aves > Anseriformes > Anhimidae > Chauna > Chauna torquata. Next base: position 260,011 of record VXAL01007838.1, on the reverse strand, counting down.
TATCCTTACAGAGTTCTGATAGTTTTGATTCTAAGAAATGGAAATGTAGTAAGGAAAGTTGATTATTAAAAGATATGAACAAATATTTTAAGAAATAGGTAAATCCAGCTCATTGTGAACAAAGATCTAGTATTAATCACTGTAGACATGTTTTTGTGGTTTTCTACTGAGTCCTCTGTGTTTTACTTCTTTCCTATATTCCAAGTTATTCAAAGACTATGCACCAGAACAATAAAACTGAACTGGAACACGACAACTAGAACAAGAAATTGGTATGAAATAGAAGACATGCTGAACAGCATCTTACTCAGGTTTTATATTATGATTTTAGGCTAACAGTCACCCCAATAGAAAACTTGCAAGTAAGAATCATACTTACAATATTTTGCTGCATACTTGAAAGCAAATGAAACTAAAAAAGTGCTACAAGAGTACTGTAATAAATGGTTAATATATCATTTTAAAACTTTTTGCTCATTGAAATTATGAAATCAATTGCAAGAAAAAGTTTAGAGCCATGCCTTTCAGTAACATAAATATATACATATATATGTGTATAAATGCATAAGAATCCAAACTAGAACTCAACATAGCATTATAAGCAATTATAAGCAATATAGCATTATAAGCACTAAAACTTTGCTAAATTGTTTTGTCTAATAATTCTATGCTGTTACCTCATTAGAGCTTTGAAATCTAATACGGCATTTTCACAAGAAGTTCAATGGCAGTATGGAGCCACATAAAGTTCCCAAAACATTGCTGTCCTCTTCAATGTCAATAAATGCATCTCACGTGAAAAATAACTGAAACTACATTTGCAACAAGGTGAAAATGCCTCTGTCTTTATATTGCAAGATCACAAATTCTAAGACAACTCAGAGAATGAGAACAAAGGAAATTAATTATATACTAAGGTCTTGATGGACCATGCAAGTCCCTTCTTAAGGATGTTACTTGTGTGGCATCAGCATCATGCAGGATCCCACCAAAGTGCACAATAAGCATGATAGTATATATAAGACAGTGACTGTGCAGAGGAGCTCATAAGCAGACTGAATAAAAATATCAGTTGCAGATGTGTCCAACATCACTGCAAAAAAAAAAAAGTGAATTCCATTAATTCTAACAGCCAAGCCAAAGTCTTAATTGAAAGACATTATTTTTTTCTGAAGAAAAGCGCAAACATCTGTCCGTTTGTGAGGCACATCATACAGCTCTCTAGAATTTGTCTCCGTACAACAGAATTTATCACACATTAAACCTGTCTGCACAGCAGGACATTTTTTTTGGTGGGCATAAACAGCTATTTTCTACATAGCTGACAGGTGTGGTACTATACTATGTAGAACCAAACAACCCAGGTTTTGGTGAGAAACAAGAAAATTCTACACAGTTATTACGCTCAAACAACTTTTAGCAGTTAGTTCTGAAACTCTGACTTTTTTTTTAAACTACATTTTACCAAAAAAAAAAAAAAAAAACCACCTCTTTCTTTTTATCCCTAGCTGTGTGCATGTTATTTTAATATTGCATGTCTGGAATAATTGCTGACATACAGCTTTCAAGAACGCACGCCATGCCCTCACCATCTGCTCAGGGAAGTAAGGCAGTAAGCTCTGCTTTTCCAGATTTACATGCAAGTATAACAGGAGAGAACATGTAGTCACTATTTATCATTAGATACCTTAAGTGTCCATCCACAGAGATAAGATTTCAGAAGATCAAATTTTTAGATTCTGCTTTATATCTAATAAAAAAACAACAGAAAGAAAATTTCTTTGATGCCAAAGTAGCTGTAGTGCTTACAGGAAATTTCAGCAAACAAATGTGAGAGTCTGAGTCACTTGTAAGGTGTATAAGGTAGACACAGCAGATTTAAGGAACAGTTTATTATATCTAGCTTCTGATATAGACTCACATGAATACTGCACAAGTTCATGATTTAAGACCTGATTACTGTGGACAGACGTATGTCACAATGTGGAATCTGAGGACTCTGTTCTCAAGTATTGACACAAGATTCACTGACATTTAAGATTCAAGTACTTTAAATGAAGTTTTAAACCTACTAGAGATTTTAGGAGCACAGGACAGTTCCAGCTGAAACGTGCATTGGTCTACCTAAATAGAAAAAACCAAACATCCCTTCCGAGTCAAACATGATGTGTACACTGAAAATTTTATTTTATTGTTGATATATCAAGAATACAGTACAACTAGAGCAAAGTATAGCAACATAGTACAACAAGAGGAAAGTAAAGCTTAATTTCATTTGGGCTACTTAGCTCCAAATCTATGATTTCATTGGTGGTGATGACCGGTGATAACATCTAAAACCAGCAGAGCACAACTAGATATCTAGATGCTGCATTGTGTTAGTAAGGTTAGTAAGAACTTCCACACCTAGGACACTGATTTACAAAAGAAGCAAGAAAAAAACCCAGTACAGATCCTAGGATTAGGATGCATTTATGCCTCAAAAATATGAGGCAGCAACATCAAACCAATTTTGTCCAAAGCATTGCATATATTGATATTTTTATACATGAAAAATATGGTAACTAACTTAAAATTTAGGGTAGAGATTAAGAAGTTACTGTGGTTGATGCGTATTATATTTTCCAGTCACAGACAGACATACACGCTTTATTAAAAATCTACCATAACACATTTGTGTTTGTGTATAGGTATAAAGACATAATTTATTTATTCAAAAAGTAGATCACATGTGTTTTATATCTGCAGTGATTAAATAGAAATTAGACAGTAGAAACAATCAGTGACCACAGACCATTCTAAAGATGCACATGAAGTTTTAATAATAGGAAAGTCAAGGGTGGTGGTGGTGGTGGTCTTCTGTTTAAGTTAAATTTCCCAAACGGTCAATACTTGAAATGTCCCTCAGAAGAGAATGATAATTTCAAGATAAACAAAATAAAGCTTGGTTAATTTAAAAGTAATGACTAGAATAATAATAATAACAATAAAGTATCAGTCACCGTGACAAATAACATTCTTCAGTAGGAAACGAAATAAGTCGACGCTCTGGTCCTGACACTCATTAACACTGCATGAACATTGGCTTTTGTTTGTTCTTCCAAAAATTACTCCCTTACTCCCTCCCCCTACCACACTTTCTGGAACAGAACAAGGACAAAAAAAATAGAGTAATACAATGTAGTGTAGGGATTTTCGTAGCATTTTTGCTATATAAACCATTACTAATTAAATTTGGAGAAATTTCAAGTGGAAATTAAAAAGAATTGTGATATCCTTGCATGAACACGCAGATTTCTTGGGGGTGGAGGTCTTAGTTTCATAAGCAAGTGTGCTTTTCACTTCAGTATAGAATATCCCACAGCTAATGCTTTAGATCTAATTTCTTAACGGTATTAGAAGGAGAGGAGAGAGAGCTGTTTTTTTAATGGGATTGGTGGAAGTGTTTTATTGTTGCTATGGTAACAAAAATCTTGTTTGCTTTCTTTTATCATACCCTACAGTTGGCCGATTTTAAGCTTTCGGACTGGACAATCAAGCTTCCTCTCCTACACATCAACAACTTGCCATTAAAAAAAAAAAAAGGGCTAAAATCACATCAGAATAAATTTGCTTGAAACTACATAGATTTTAAGCTTTTACAGGGCAAACTACAGTAGCTGATTGGGTCACGGTAGGATGTGTTTCCACAGTATTAAGTAAAAAATTGTGATCCAAATAACCTCTAAAAAAAATGTCTTTACCTTAAGGTTACAAATAAAACAAACTGTACCATATGGTAGGATTTCTGGTAGAGAGGAGGGCGAGGTCTTTTTTGTGTTGTCCCTTTTTACATCCCATTCTGAGATCTCCTGTAAAATTTGAAGAGGCAAACTGCCAAGTCTGTTCTTTACTACAGGAAGTCTTATGACTTTAGTGAGAAGCAGTGTGTCCCCAAAGAACTGGGGTCTGACTCAAAATATCACCAAATGTAGTTATAAGTGGCCTTCTACCCAAAAGCAGAATGCGTTAGTTATTAGTTACTGAAAACACCACTTTCTTTTCTTTTCCAGTATAAGACAGACACAAATAAAATGGACCAAGTCCAGTGAAGGGCCACCAAGACGGTCACGGTTGAGGTCTGGAGCACTTGCCCTGTGAGGAGAGGACGGTGGAGCTGGGCTTGTTCAGCCTGGAGAATTGAAGGCTTTGGATGGAATCTTCCCACTTAGTATTAGTCCTACTTCAGTACAATTAAGACTTTTTTGAAAACATCTTTTTTATTTACTTTTCTTCATAATTTGTGGTAATAATTAGAATATCTTCTCTAATGAGTTCTGCTGTGTTATCTTCTGAACACTTCTTAAACACTGTTTTAAAAGAAAATTTGAGCTGTTGGCAAAAGACAGAGAAACCTTGCTACTGAAGCACCCTTTCATCTGCATTGCAAAGTAGCAGCTAAGAACACATCTACTTGGAAATAAAACAGCAGAGGGATAGAAATCTCACAAGCCTAAAGATGAGGTTATTCTTCCATAAAATCTATGAACCTGAGCCCTAAGCACAGCTTTGTTCCACATTAATGTTCTCATTACTTCCACAGACTTACTAAATATTATGAAACATTAGAAACATTATTTCAAAGTCTAGTCTCTCTTCATGCTTGAAATTGTTTCCAATGCACTTTACAACTGCAAACTCTTAGTGATAGTTAGATGAGATCTCAGTGATGCAATAGGACTCTGTATGAAGGAGCTGTTAGAATTCACATGCAGAAACATGGGACCAACAGTTATGATACACCAGAAAACACAGATTACCCATAGATCATCTGAATCATTTCTCTCTCAAGACCAAGAAACTGACAGCTTGTTTGAATCAGACGCTGTATGGAAAAAATAAAAAATAAAAAAAATCCTACTTTTGAATTAAGAATATTGCTAAATATGCTCAAAACTGATTATAACTACTTTTGTCAAATACTATTCTGAAAATATCAATAATATATTTACATAAAAACTGGCATTGGCACACATTATTACTATAAAGCAAACAAACAAACAAAAAAGATATTCTAGGAGGAAGATCTTTATTGTTCTCCACTTAATACTAGCTTGCCTGAAATGGTTATTAAACTGCCTATACAAAGTTACTCTTCTATTCTAGCTACAGAAATTACTTTGGTCCTTCTGTTGCAGTTTCTGTTGCATTGGGGTAATCGCTCTGGGTGACAGCTCTGCCATTGGTAGGGTGGACATGTAATGATGACAAACAACTATTTTCTCCGCTACCATGTAGGTCTCACAAAATACAACATAATCATATCTTTTATTGGCTGTATGTGCCATGCTTCTAAGTGTGATCAAGACAGACCAGCCGCATGCCTCGATATTTGCTTTTTTCATCTCTTCACAGCAGTGAGAGTTGAACAGAGCAGTAAGATATTGCCAGTGCTTTCCAGTCTTATTTTGTGTTTGATTTGTTGAAGGAGAATGGAGTTTTAAAATCTGACAAAACAAATCAGTTTGGTGGCTGCAATTCAGATCTCATTCAGGTAGCAACTGCATCAATAAAACCACCAAAATTCAGAAATGTGGTATTTTCCTTAGGAAACTGCATTACGGTAAACAAGAAGCAGGTCCCTGCTCTCCTGCTGAGGTTTCTTCTCTTCACATCATTACAACGTATCAATAAAGCTGTCTGAGCACCTGCCTGTTGTTACGGGCTATAAATCCCACAGTATCACTGACCACTCCAACTTCTTTTTAGCAAAGGTCTGTTACTGATTAAATGCTCTGTGTTTCAAAGAGTTGCATCTTCTGTTGAAGATGCATAGAAACAGCAAGGCTAACAAATCAGGGACTGAAAAGTATTAGAGACAGTTTCTCAGGGTTCCTGAAAGTGCTTATTTATGCTCTTTAGGTCGCCGATATCCTCAAAATATATGAATTATCATAACTGGGAGACCAGAATCAGGGGGTGTTACTTTCTCCCAGGAGAATTCTTGCAAACTTTGAGCATATACCAGTAGCAAAGAAGGAAGAAACTCTACTGCACTGTGATATACTTCTAGCTTCAATCTTTTTCAGATTTGAATTGTGAGACCACATACGTAACTTTTTGATAAAGAACAATCTATGAGCAATCTCTTCCTTATGAACATACTTGAAAATTATTATGATATTGCCTCTTAATCATTGCCTCAAATTCAGTCTGATGAATTTCTTAAGTCTTCTACTGGTAATGGTTCCCATATTACAGGTCATGCTTGAAATTCTTCTCTGAATTCATCTCAAAGTGTTTACATTCTCAAAAAAAAGCATGGATATCTAATCTGGACATTAATACATGTAACAGTTACACTGATGTTATACAGAAAAGCCATATCATCTTCATGCTCTTACTTGATGTTTGTCTTCTAACCCAACAATGTTTATGGGATCAAGAGGCCACTTTCAACACAATCAAAAGCAGCTGAGAAACCTGCAGAAGATCACGTGAAATAGCACATAAGACGGAATCAAAATGACTTCAAATATTTCTTGCAAAAATTAAGAATTCAAACATCAACATATTTTACTTTTCCTGCTTCCCCTAATGTTAGTATGCACAACACTCATCTGACCACCTGCTCATTCAACAGTTTGTGATTCTCTCTACTAAGGACCATCTAATTGTACTTACACTCTCAATTAACAGAAGTATGTGGCATTCATGATTCTCTTCCCTATTACACTGTCTTTATTTATAAGTTTTACAGACTTTAAAATGCCACTTCAAATCTTTGCTATTAAAATAAAAAACTGTGAACAAACACAATGCTACTGCCTGCCTATCATATACTAAATATAAAGAGTGGAAGGAAGGTAGAGACAGTCTCTCAAATAGTGCTGATAACTGGCTTGCATTAAATTCTATCACTTCCTCAGCAATTACTTCATGGGACCATACAGACAGTTTTACCTTCACCTTATTTCAGTGAAGGAATGATAGTTTCTTTTTTTCCATTGCCTGTGCTATCTGGCGTTTATATTCATAAGTCAAGTTCCACTTCAATACCATTCATTACACTGCGATTTTCTGTCTCTCTGGTTTAATTTTTTAAATTTTATATGGAATCTCAGATACATGTAGTGTTAATTTCCTCTGCCTTCACAGGATGTGTGTTGACGGCAAGGCAGTCAGAACCTGCTCGATTACAGTTAGAACAGAATAGTTCAGTTGGACACTTGTGTTCTCCTTTAAAGCTTTTCTCTGATGGGGTCTCTTACTAGAACTGTATGTAATTAACAAATGTCTCTGCAATACAAATATCTACTGAACTTCAATTCTGACCTAGCTTAACCTGCCACATTAATTGAATTAAAGTGGTTCCCTGGAAGGACATTGTTTATTGATGAAATGACCTAAGCAAATGTTAGCTTGGCAGGTATCCATAGCCAATATGAAGCCAGAGAGAAATCTGGAGTGGAAAAGCAATCACACTGAAATTTGCTTCCCAGTTCCTTTTGAAATTAGGCTACTTGAGCTCTCAAACCTTTTGAAACATTTGTAATCCAATCCTCACAAAGGTTTGGCAGATACTCTGTGGTTTAGGAGCCCTAATCTGAATTTCCTGAAAAGCTACTGAATTCACCTGATGAATGTATATGCCCGTGCAGACATTGATATTGCCAGGGACTTCTATAAGAATAAAGATGCCTGTGATGAAAACAATTGTGGTGTAAGGGGTGATGCAATCCAGCTTGTAGGTTCCCCCGCACCAGTCCTCTCAGGAAAAGATACAAGGTTTAGGCGAAAGTACCAGGTGCATCCTGAAAACAATGCGTGCTTGTGCAGAGGAGGGTCCAAAAAGTGTCTCTCTCTTTTGACCACAGGATGCTGTTTCATGGCAACACAATACAGCCCAGATAGATTAATAAGTCTTTGATTATCAAATTACAAGCTTTCTCATGGCTGAGCAGGGACAATAACAGAAACGCATATATAAACCCAAAAACGACTAACTCAAAAATATTAGGAAGAAGTGGAATATTCATAGCAAGGAACAAAGAAAAGACAATGAACCTGTATGTCAAGCATCTAAGGTGATCACATACTAATCCAAAAAGTATTAGAAAGGTGTTCAGGCCTCAGATAGGACCTAGTCAACTAGCATAGATTACAAAACTAAGCAGATTTGATGAACAGACTGTATGAGAAAAAATTTGCAGAGCTGCCAAAGAATAGGGCCTTGTGATAATAAAGAAATTTAATTAAATAGCTGGCTATTGGGAAAGGAATACTGTCTGAAACAGATTGCTCTGCAACATATAGTGTCTTATGACAATTTTCTGATGTCTGTCATCACTTTTATGACAATATTTGTATGTAGCACAGGGGTGGAACCAGAGGAGGGTAAACAGTTTCTACATTTGGGAACAAAAGAAAGCTGAGGAGTTTAAGATTTTGAACTAAATTTCATTTCTCAGAAAAAAAAATACTGAAAAAAACACAATGAAATGAGTAAGAGCTAGTGCTTTCTTTCTATGACAAGATAAAAGGTTTTATGGAGATTTTGTATACTATCATTTGAGTTCAGGACTTTGATACTGCCTCATTTGATATGCTCATAAATGGGGAAAAAGTATAGCCTGGATGAAAATAGATTAGCACAGAGGCAAAGCTGCTTAGAAAATGATTCTCAGAAATTTATTACCAATGCATTCTCATCAAAATGAAGCAATACTTCTATTGAAGTTCCCTATTGATTCAGGCCTACTGAGTGTTTTCAATAATGATGAGGATGCTAAAATATAGAACATGACAGCTAGCTGGAAGGACATACCTAGAACTGAAAGTTATCTTGACGGTGTGAAACTATGCTTTGAAAAACAGACTGAAGCAAATTGCCCTTACATATGGACAATGTTTTGAACCCAGAGCCAGTAACCTTCTACACAATGACAGCGTGGAAACACTGGTTTCACAGAAAAGGATTTGGAAGTTTTTATGGCTCAGGAGCTAAACATAATTTTATGCGGCTATGAAAGCAGTACATTACATATTTGGGATGTATCTGATAACAGCCTGTAAAAGGTAGGAAATTATCCTTTACTGTGCTTATTGGGGTTAAAGCCTCACACAGAGTAGCATCAAATTTCAGGCATTTCAATGAAGATGAAGGTCAGCTGCAGATAGTTGAGAGGAAACAAACAAACAAACAAAAACTGAATGGAAATTATGACTTGTGAAAAAGAGAGGAGAGAAAATGAGAAAGAGTAAGACAAAGTTATGGTAAGTTTCCAAACACTGAAAGAGCTGCTGCAAAGAGGATGGCATGAATCAATTTTCCATGCCTAGGGATTACATGACCAATGGTAACAGACATAAATTGCATGAAAAAGGAAGAACCAAGTTAGTCCTAACGAAAAAAATCTAACCATGTGGAAAATAATACATTAAAATATAATATGGAAATTGGGATGTCTCTATCCCTGGAATAAGTCCCTTCAGAGGGACTTTGGCAGGCCACAGACATGGGCTGACAGAGACCTAATGAAGTCTGACAAGAGCAAATGCAACGTCCTGCCATTGGGATGGAGTAATGCATGCCAACTGCATATGGGGCTGCATTAGCAAAGTGACAGCCAGCACATTGAGGAAAGTGATTATTTCCCTCTACAGCAGTGAAATAATCCCTGTACGACAGTGAGATTCCACTGTTGTCCATGTGTACTTCTTGTATAAGACCTGCCGATGTACTGAAGTAAGTCAAATATGATTTGGCGCCTGGAGCACATGATGTACAAGAAGAGTCGGATAGCTGAGGTTCTTCAGTCTTCAGAAGAGAAGGTTAATGGGGCATCTTACTGATGCCTTAACTGCCTAATGGGAGGGTGTCAAGAAGAGAGAGCCAGACCCTCCTCAGCAACACACAGGAACAGGTGAAGGGAAATGAACACAAACTGCAACAAGGGTAATCTGCTTAGATGTAAGGGAGAAAAAAAAATTCACCATGGGCATTGTCAAACATTCCAACTGGTTGCCCAGAGAAGTTGCAATATCTCTAACTTTGGAGATATTCAAAACCTGGGTGAACAAAGCCCTCAACCACCAAATCTAAGCTGGCCATATTGAGGAGCTGCTGCACTAAATGACCTCCACAGGTTCCTGCCAGGTTATTCCATGGTTTCCAGTCCTCCTGAAATATAATTTATCAGGAATGACATAAGCACACTTGATTGTATCTTATGTCATAAGGGTGACTACATTACCTTGAACAATTCTGTCAGCAATATAATTCTATAATTTTCCACCTTGCAGGAGTATTTTGAGGATTTATGAGTTGTGAGATGCCCAAATACTAAGCAAGCAATTTCACAGAATGACAGAATAGTTGAAATTTGAAAGGACCTCTGGAGATCATCCAAGTCCAACCCCTGGCTCAAAACACAGTCAGCTACAGCAGTTTACTCAGGACTGTGTATATCTGATCCTTAGTATCTGGAATATCTCCAGGGATGAAGGTAATATCAAGACCATATGACTGCTGGTAACCAGTTTAGCCTCCTGTTTTGCAACTTCAGATCTCATAGGGTCAGTCAAGTTTGCATAGCACATATTTCTACCTGCCCCACAGGCATCTGAAGATGCCAAATAGAAGTGTCACTGGAAGAGTGAACCGATCTATAAACCAGGAAAATGCTTGCTACGGCCTTGACTCATTTTTACTTTTTATATTTATCATCATCACTTGCAATAATAATCCAGGGAATTTGCTAGCTTTCCTCAGCACGGCTGGAAAATCTATCTCAATTTTTCTGTACACCACTCCTTTCCCATGTACTCTGAATGCAGTTATTTGTCATAAACAAATAAATTAGCCTTAACAGTTATGAGTACACAGACTGCTTTCAATTAGAGGCAGCACCTTCAGACCCTGTTCACTCAGCAGCAGAAGGACAGGAAAATATTTCTGTTATTGAAATGCTTTGCTTGGGGATATTTATTTTAATAAACACAAGGTCGTTATGCTAGCATGAGGACACCACAGGTTCCCCCTAAGTGTTACTCTTTGATTATCCATCTTGCTATTGTATCTCTAGCTGAATTTTGTCAGCCTCAACTGAGCAGCTCCTGTTAAAATTAGAAAAAAAAACTCAAGGGAGGCCATTCTCATAAACAGAAGACTGTAATTCTGGACAGTTAGCAGACAGCTCCATATGCAGTAACAGCTCCAGCTACCTTTCTGCTGCTTGCACTATCAAGCACCTGTCACCTCACAGTATGCTGCGAGAGTTACATCTAAGTCTGCATACTAAGGACAAGGTTGCTGATGCCTTATTCAGCTTTTTTTTTTTTTTTTGGATGCAAAATGAAATATAGAAATAGAGATGATGGTCATTAAGGAGCTTTTCTTTTTTAACAGCTAGAAATGTTAGAATAATATTCTGACTAAATCTAGAATGAATAATTACATACTATTTTAAACACTCCTCTTTTAGTAGACTGATTATTAGACCAGCCATTAACACAGTCTTATGTATGTTTTGGTCCACTGCCACTACCTCTAATCATCAATTTGCTACAGTGCAAAACTACAAAAGCAATATGATGGACACTCATGTATGGTCCTAAAAAACATAGTAAGAAAGATCACTGTACCCTCAGTGAAAATGGTCGCATCGTTCCATCTTTTCTATGCCAATGAATGAAGAACTAAAGGTTCTTAAAAATATCTCAGAAAGACAGGATGTCCTCTATCAGTGGTGAAACAACCAAATAGTCTTTTTCAAAATTTGAAATGAAAAAGGAAACAAATATATCATTGAGTAGGGAGAAACAAACAAACAAAAGCACTCCCAAGCCTTCAATTCCATTAAGAAATCACTTAATAAATATCGAGCTTTTTCTGAATCTAAATATAGAGACTCCACACTCTATACGTTAGAAAACATAAAGGAAACCTTGTTATTGGCTTAGTGGATTTAATTATATTGACCTAACAGATACAGGCAGTGACTGCCTTCGCCTGTGTATTGTATGCCAAAAGCATACAAAGCACAAAGAACAATTCTGCTGTTCAGTCAATAATAACAGGCAGGGAGAATATTGCTACCATTAAGGATTTTTTTTTTTATTTTTTATTTTTAATGACTAACCCAAGAAAGGTTTAGAGAAGAAATTATTTCAATTTGAACAACTGTAACAACATGTGGCTATCTTCCTGTTTTACATTCATTTAGTAACATAGTGGTTTAAAAGAAATGATAGGAAAGGATGGTTCTTTTTTTCATTTTTTAATATTTGGATTATCAATCAAAATATTTTTTTCTATACTCAGAATAAAGCTCCTAATATTCTTAGAAAACAGGTATACCTTACCTGCTTCTAAGACCTACTGTTGCATATGGGGACATTTGGGAAATCATGTATATGCTGTGTGTCTGTTTCCTCAGGCTCAGAGAATGGTAAAAATCCTCTCAGTCACAGCAATGTACAAGAATGCAAACACATTTATGCTCCCTACAAAAATGAACAATAAATTGGCTGCAGCCGAAAGTGATTAATCTTTCTACTAACTTTGATATTTATTAAAAAAAAAAGAAAAAGTGTAATTCAGGAAACATTTTTAATGATCGTTCACTTTCAGACTGCCAAACACAATGGAAATATATATTCCTTTGTTAGTAACGAACTCCAGAATATCTGCTTTCTTAAATATTTTCTAGTTCTTTTGTGTCCTTGAGATAAATAACTTGCTCTGTACTTTTGGTGAAGACAGGCAACCAAACTTCCATTTTCAAATCCCATCATTTTTCTTATACACCCAGCTCAAAAACAGAGTCATTTTATACCTGGAAGATTGGATGAAAATGGACAATTCAGTCACAGAAAAAGCTTCTCAGGGCTCTGTGCTGAAAAGCTACTTATACAAACAGGTTTAAGCGCATTTCTCTCAATACTGAACATGCCCATTTAACGACACTTGCTGGAATACTTCACAGTGCCCAGAGCATCATCCAGAGCAAATGCAAGCCTGTGGTGTTTGCCATCAATTCCTACTTCCACCTGGTATGTCCGGTACACTGATTTAGGTCACTTTCTGAACTTAAAGCACCCTAGGTACAAATTGTCCTCTCAGTAACCCCAGCTACACAAATTGTTTTACAGTTTGCCTTATTAAAATCTCCTTTATTATCTGTTGTGAATTTTCCTGCGTCTGAAAATATTCATTATTAAAAATCTCTTCTGAGTCACTCTTATACCATATGTAAAGCAAAATTGTTTTAGCATTTAGTGTCTTGTTGTGCCAATTTTGCACATGCTATCTCCACTACGTATGATTATGCACATCCAGATACATTCATTCTTTTTTTTGTCCTTGCAGTTCCCATAGGTCATTCAACAGTTTTGTAAATCAAATGCTACAAGACCTAAAAAATAATAATAAAAAGAAAAAAAAGGAGGAAGCGGTTATGTCAACACTCAGTTTTTCGACGTAAACATTTCTCTTCCTTGGTTTGGTATAGACTTTACTACAGATCATCACTACATACATGTTGAGCCTGTCTGGAAACACATATCCTTCTGGTAGACATGCTGCTTGGCATCTGAAAGTCCCACAGATGCATTTGTCCTTCAGCAAGGAAATGTCCTACTTCGAGGGGAGGGGAGAAAAGGAGGGAAAGAGAGCATTAACTCTTTTTGAACTGCTGTACTACAAAATGACAAACCAGAAACTTAAATTAACCAAGATTAAAAATCAGAATGAAATGTTAAACTGTTCTATGTCTGTTCTTATAAACTGTTCAACAAAGTGTTGTACAGTACATAGCTTTCTTAATGTTTAGACCACAAGCTTAAACTGTGGGCTTTATTTCTGATGATGCCACTGTTGAAGTGCATCTCTCTCTACAGTGAAAGTCTCCATCTCAAAAAGCAATGTAATGCCTTATTTCTTCCACTCTCCTCCTACTATATACTATCACTCAGTCTTAACTAATGTCCATGCTCAGTCAGTGATATCATGCCTTTGCTTTGAGTAGATTTGCCCCAGGGATTAATTTAACCAAATTTGGAATAGACTTTAATATCATCAAGCACTAGGTGTTGCATAAAGAGAGGGAGAGGGGCACCTACTGTTTAATACAAGTTAGAGATTTAATAAAGAAATCCTGTGAGTAATCACATATTCCCAAATACTGCTGTGCATTTTCATTTAATAGTTCCAAAAGTAATTATTATGTAGCTACCTCAGTGTTTTGGAAAACATAACATGCAGCTATTTTGTGACTGCATGTTATTTTTTCATATCGACCTTGACACTTCAAGAGGTCTTAAAATATAATGAAAAATCAGAGATCCTGTGATTAAGCTGAAGAGAAGCTTGTGCTTTCAAAATTCAGCATTCAGCTACAACATTTAATAGCTCTTCAGAAAATTTTAGATTAAAAGACATTTAATAATAAGTATTTAATCAATCAGCAAAATGAACCATTCCCATTTCCTTTATCAGGCACATTATTACATTCAGGCATCACCAAAAACCTCTTTTTGTGTTGCTCTATAAAGCACACTATAAATGTCAATGCAATAAACAAAATATCAGCCTGGAGGTGTTCCGCCAGAGCGGAAGCTGGTGTACCAACCCATTCCTAAAAACAAGGAAGCAAGGCTCAAGCAAACTGCTTATGCTTTATGCCTTTCGTAGTTCTTCCATACAAAGGATGCACAGACAATTATTTGAGGACACAATGCACACTGCAAAAATAGCTCAAAATTAGGATTTCACTAAAAAATCTGGATGATACATATATGCTCTCAAACACAAACACACACAAAAGATTTATATTGCGATTCTAGTCCATACATTTTTTTCTAAATTACATCTATCAATGTGCAATTATACTTAAGTCTACACTAAAGAAGTAGAACTATGCTAATTTTGAATGACACTGTTCAGGACCTGAAAACAATCTAGCAAAAGAAATGTGGCATGGAGCTTGAATTAACTTCCCTTGTTCCCAGATACACAATGTCCACAGCAAGACCTACTTCAGGCATCTCCAATGAAACGCAAAATCAAATCATCAACCAAAAACGGTGTTTTTCAACCAGTGTGATATTTTATCGTGAATTACCAGCAGTGTTAAAACTTAAGGTTTTCAGCATCGAAGTACAGACCTTTGGAAGACACTAAGTAAATTACTTGAATAACTTGGAACTGCAAGACACTAAAACATTAACACAGAACCTAAGTATCACAGAACACTGTTTAAATCTATTTGCTTAGTACCAGCTGGAGAAAAGTTCTCTCTCTCTAAAACGTGGGCAGCAGAGGAACAGTATGAACTTCCTTTTACTTCCGCACTCTTTTCAACCCGCACGATAGGCAATAGAGGCAAGTACCTTGATGCTGTTATCAGGCAAGTGTTACAGAGCAATTCACCTCCTATCAGTGATCTAGCCTTCTTGGTCCTTCCAAGTCTCTTCCAGAGTACTGTCATATAGAAGTGACTGCTTCAGCCCCACAGAACAGCTGTCAAAGAGTCTACAGATTTCACACAGGCTGTTATCTGTCTGTGACAGAGCAGAAAATTTACTCAGGTATCAGTAATCCCCTGGCTGGCATCCTAACCCCTGGACAAACTCTCCCTGACAGCAGAAACATCACAGTTGTTCAATGAACCAGACAGCAAAAGGTGAACACCACAAACATTTTGCAACTGTGTTTAAACATCCTTTGTCTTTTTGTGAATCATTAAGACAGTGACTCTATAAAGGCACACTTCCTGTGGAGCATCCCAAGAGACAGAAACATATGTGCAGATGTGTGTGGTTGTCTTCACTCGCTTTATGAGGAAAGGGACTCCTCTGTAGTCTGTAGATGCTGGGATTTTTCCAGTTCCTTGGAATCAGCAAACTTGGTGCAAACTATAAATCGAATGTCACCTCCTCATTATCACAGAATCACAGAATCACAAGGTTGGAAAGGACCTACAAGATCATCTAGTCCAACCGTCATCCTATCACCAATACTACCCACTAAGCTACTAAACCATATCTTGTAGCACCTTGTCCAGGCACCTCTTAAAATCCGCAAGGGTCGGTGACTCCACCACCTCCCTGGTCAGGCCGTTCCAGTGCTTGACCACTCTCTGAGAGAAAAAGTTTTTCCTAATATCTAATCTAAATCTCCCCGTGCGCAACTTGTGGCCGTTACCTCGAGTCCTATCATTGGTTATGTGGAAGAAGAGACCGACCCCCTCCTCATCACAACCTCCCTTCAGGAAGTTGTAGAGTGCAATGAGATCTCCCCTGAGCCTCCTCCTCTCCAGACTAAACAATCCCAGCTCCCTCAGCCGCTCCTCATAAGGCTTGTGTTCCATACCCCTCACCAGTTTCGTTGCCCTTCTCTGGACACGTTCCAGGGCATCAATGTCTTTCTTGTAGTGAGGGGCCCAAAGGATAACTGTATTTTGTCACACAGGTAGAAATATGCTAAGACACAATGAGATGAAATGCCTTTATTTAGCTTACACATGGCATATGATAGCTTCCTAATAGCTTAATGTTTGTGAAGTTAATCAATTTTGCTTTCTTTTCTTTAATATTTTCTCATATAATTATTGAAAGGAATTGAAGAAAATGTCCTTCTGCACGTCAAAAATAAGACTGATATAAAGTTATTCTGTAATGCCACCAAATAAATCCAAACCCCAACCTTTTCTGTCTTTTGCTATTGATATAGCTAGTTTCCCAGTGAAAATAGCCAATACTGAAATTTCTCTCCTACAGCTCAGACATATACTACGTATACTGTACGGGCTACAAAAACGTATGGAAGGGAATAAAATATATTAATCATGTGTTACATTTTAATAATGATTACTTCTTGAAAAAAGTAATATGTTTAACCTGTAGAGTGGCAAGGACAAATCTCTCAATGTTAGATCCTTAAGATTGGATCAATAAAGAAAAACTTTATGTAGTTTTACCTGTATACTTGGTTCCACACAATGAGAAGCTAAATCTTCACACCTTCCTTACACTTACTTTTAGTAATCTCTCTAACAGCTTAATCTACTTCCCTGGAAGTCAGTAAGAATCTCCTAGTAAAGGAGAGAAAACCTCATATTTTGGCACACACTATTCACAAGTGTGCAATAAAGTCATTACAATGCAACACTAAACCTTAGACACATAAACAAGTTAAAAAGACTAAACTTCCCTGAAACCACTGTGAATTTCCCTTTTGTATATGTTCAATTATTATTAACTCTAATTACGTTACTGTCTTAAAACACTCATTAGGGAGACCTTCCTTTGTTATCAGCAGTTCTGAAAGTAACCGAAAACACTGTGTAGTTGTTTATTTCTGAAGGACTTGATGCAGTTATCCTGTTGCTACAGGCAACAAGGCCTGTCTCTTTGATGGCGCCTGCTTTTAAATGGTTGCTAAATTTCACTTTTGCTTGAACTTCACAAGCGCTTTCTACAACAATCAGCTATTAATAAAAAATCCTCATACTACACCTCTAAAGGAATGTAGCAAAGAATGTGTGATACAAAAAGAGGAGGAGCTAGGCAAAAGAAATTTTGCATTTCCCAGGTTTTGGCATCCTGTAAAAGTACAAAGCAGAACTGAAATAGTTTCTCATGATGGAATGCGGGCTATTCTTGTGGAGATGCTTTTCTTCATCTCAGCACTTCTATGTCAAAATGCGGATGCCTAGTATTCGAGCTGAAATGTTTACTAGAGCATCTGGACATGCTATTAAATTCTTAAACCTTAAAATTCACTTGGCAGGACAACAGGGAGTTCTTTAGGACTCAGGTCAATGGTTAAAGACATCACTATCATCTCATAACAGGAGATAATTCTATACAAATGTTATTAGAGAATCCCACAGAAAACAGTAAACATTATTAGATTTTTAATATTTATGGAGTCCTGATTGTATCATTTATGTTGAATTCTAAGATACTCAGCAAGTAAGAAAGACAATGATCCAATCTAAAGGTCAGAAAAGTGAAGGAAAAAGCATATTTAAAGACCTGAACTTTTACCTTAATAACTTAAGTTCGTTTTAAACCTACGAATAAGCAGCATCTTCAATTCAAACTAGATCTTATTTCAAAATGGTCTCCTCTCCTAGAACCACATTATGAACAATCTCACGTTTGATTTTAAACATTTGAAGTTTTCAAGGCGATAAGATCATTCCTAAGTAGTTAGTCTCTCACAGCTGAATTGACACGATTGCTAATTACTAGAGAGGAAAATCTTGGTACTCGAGATTCAAGCTATTTGTAGGTTTGAAAAATAATACATACTGTAATACAAATAATGGATTATACAGCCTTAGACTTACTACGTTCTTTCCACTGTCTGAAAACATTGCCAAGAGTAGAAATAAGAAGCTGAGAATTTACTGGGTACCAGGTAGCTTTTTTCTATGTGCCCACTCAATTTCCACTACCCAGCTTCCAAAGATTAATTTTGTAGCCATCATTTTAAAAGAATTATCCATACTAGAACATAAAAGACCAAAGCAATCAGATCTTTTAAAAGATTTCAAATTCCTATAGCTACTGCAGGAGTAATAGAAGAACGTAAGAAAAGATTATAAACAAAAGTCTTCACTACTTCCACAGGGGACTGCAGTTTGCTAAATCCTTTTAAAAATCCATCAGCTATATAAAATAACTAGCACCTAACTCATTCTGAGTCTGAAGATCATGCCCAGTGGGAGGTGTGGAGAACTTCTGGCTATCTTGATAAATTTTTGTTTTAAGATCTAATGACTGTTAAAAGAAACATTAAGGCACAAACCAATGTTCAAGTAGCGACACCTGCAGGTGATAATACTCCAGGCCAGAAAAATAATTCTGACAGGTCTGAATACCGCTGTTAAGCACACAACCACATTGTCTCCAAAATAAAACCGTGGATAATAAGCCTCTGATAATTTTGGTGGGGGTTGTTTGATGGTTTGCTTTGCTTTTTAATATTCCTGCTAAATGGATTGGAATGCGACTGGGGATTTCCACTCCAATGCCACAGAATCCATGCATCTCTCAAATCTCTTGATTTCACCAGTCATATTTTTGCAAATTATTAACAGTAATAACTAACAAGCTTTGGCTTGTCTTCCATTCTTCTCTCAGAAAAATATTCTATGAATACCTTAAAGATTAAAAATATTTTCAAAGAAATTCCTAGGAAAAGATGCTGTAAAAAAATAAACTCTTTCTTGAAAAATATGCTAACAATGCATAGTAGCTTACATTTGAGATAGTGTCATCTGGAGAGGATCCCTTCAGCAGAGCCCAGCTGCAACACAAGGAGGTTTCACAGACATCCCAGTACACCTCTTAGCTCCCTACACTGATAATCCACAGGGAAATAATCCTGTATATTAAAAGAAAGGCTAGGTCAAGGTTTAGACCTGCAGATCCTCCTTCACAGGAATATTTCTATTTCCTTGACATGATTGAATTTACATGTCTTGACCAATTTCACAAATGCAGAACTTATCAAAAATGGAGAAAGAAGGGTATTACAGATTTGTCTAATTCAGGTTATGAGGCAGGCCTCAAAATGCCTTGAAATTAATTAGCTGGGAGGAAGGGAGAAGTAAGGCACAGTAACTCTTCAGTCAGCTTCACGTTCATCTTGTGAAATACCAACCTCACATGCATCTGGAAGTTGAATAGTAGCTCAGATCCAACTGTTATGACCAAAACTGAACTGCCAGTGGTTAGAAGCAGGATAATAGTGCTCATAACCTTCTTGCTAGCCTCCCCTAACAGCAGGTAGATAATCAACATAATGAAGTTAAAATGCCGTATAACAGTAGCAGAGAACACTTAACTGAGTACAAAATCCAGTGAAGCGATGAGGACATGTGAAATGCACAATATAAAACCAGAGACATTACCATCCACGGAGTAGGAATGCTTGAGCTTTAACTCATATTCAGTTAGTAACTGACCTTCACCGTGTGAAATGTTACTGATACTAATTAGCAAGGCTACAAAACAGTCTTTACGATGTGTGGGAATATCATTCTTCTTTTGCACTGGGAAAACTGAGGCATATCAGGTTAGAATCCAACAACAGTAATATCAGAATAGCCCAGATTATACTTTTGTACTCAGGTTTCTTGTCCTATTATTAATTAATATTTGTTAGCAAGCCCTAGCTTATACAACATAGATTTTAAAGTACAGATTAAATATGCATAGTTTAAGTGAGGTGATCAGGAAAAGCAAGATGATCTTCTGGACTGTGAATTTTATGTAAAGTTGACGTGAAGACCTCTTCTGCTAGTCGGCAGAGGGAAGTATGTGTATATTATAGAAATTTAATGAAAATATTAACACACTAACACT
This sequence comes from Chauna torquata, assembly GCA_013399475.1. Classification (NCBI taxonomy): domain Eukaryota; kingdom Metazoa; phylum Chordata; class Aves; order Anseriformes; family Anhimidae; genus Chauna; species Chauna torquata. Next base: position 239,650 of record VXAL01007838.1, on the reverse strand, counting down.
TTATTAAACTTCAAGTTAATAAAGCTACAGATGAGAGTTCTAACTGCCTATGGAAGAGGTACGATCCTACATTTTAAAAGATGTTATATAAAGCGACCTGATTAAAAAAAATAATAATAATAAAAAAAAAGCAAGATAAAGAGGAGAGTGAAATCTTTTATAGCAAGAGGTATGAATCATAACAAGGACAGAAGGACACCAGTGGTGCTACGGACAACCTGATTGAAGGGTGCCCAGATGGCTTTGAGGTAAATACAAGTTCATTTCTGGCCACATAAGTTTACTTATCAATAGCAAGGCATGGAGTGAGTAAGCCTACTGTACATCCATCATTCACATTTCTCCATTTCATTATAGACAGAAAACACACTTACAATATGTCAAGCTGAAAAAGCTCTTGGCATGAACCAGAGAGGAAAAACCATAAAAGATCAGATATGAAGAAATACAAAAACATATAGAACTGGTGAAGTGTTTGTTTCTACCAAGTGTTTGTTTCCTTCTCATTGGAGAAGAAAAATGCACCACTTTGGGAAAAAAAAGAAAAAAAAAAAGAAAAAAAATCAACAAATATGTATATATATACACATATATAATTTCCATTTTCCTTATTATTGTTGAAAACTAAATTTTTTTTTTTTAAACTTCATGCCTCCCTGTTTCCCATCCAGGAGGACAAACATACAGACAAAATAGTTACGTTCTAGAATATATCTTCTATTTTTTCCTTCCTTGTCTTTTATTTTCTCAAGGATTATCATATGTACACTCACATAATGTAAGACTCTATGCAGATTAGAAGAGAATATTCTACCGAAGATGGTTAAGGTCAATTTTCCGGATTGGTCAGCAAAACCCCTACCTCACAAATTAAATTCAGAAACACTAAAAATACAATTGAATACAAAGATATCTTAATAAAAAAAGGAAATATTTCTCCACAATCTGGAATTTTACATTAACTTTTCTTTGAACAGCTAGACGAAAGTGATCATACCCTTTCTCACAAACTTCTGTACCCATGATGAACCAACACACAATGATTTTATGTAATTGATAACATAGAATTATCATCCTCCTTCATCCTTTTCCTTAAAGAGCAAATATAATTTTAATATTTTTTAGTATGGGGAGAGACTTTATCAGGGAATGTAGTGATAGGACAAGGGGTAATGGTTTTAAACTAAAAAAGGGTAGGTTTATATTAGATATTAGGATGAAATTCTTCACTAGGAGGGTGGTGAGGCACTAGACCAGGTTGCCCAGAGAAGTTGTGGATGTCCCATCCCTGGAAGTGTTCAAGGCCAGGTTGGATGGGGCTTTGAGCAACTTGGTCTAGTGGAAGGTGTCCCTGTCCACGGCAGGGGGTTTGGAACTGGGTGATCTTTAAGGTCCCTTCCAACCCAAACCGTTCTACAACTCTGTGATTTTTGTCTCAACATGGATATTTTCATTTCTTTGATACAAGATTTGTTAAGCTCTCATAAGATTTTCCTTCCTATTCCAAGTGAGTGGATCAGAGGAAAATGATCACAATAGAATTGGAAAGAAAACAGATCACTGTTTTTTTACAGAGGAACACACAGCATCAATGAAGTGAGAAAACTATATCACTAAAGAATGTAAACCAAAGGAAGAAACATTGTCATTTGCAGAAAGACAGTTGCACAAAAATACTCTTCCACAAGGACTTGATCCTATGCTCAGCAAAACTGAAAACGCAAAGCCCACAATCATTCTGAAGGGATTAAGGATTCTGGGTGAAACCTGTAGTCACAAGGAGAAGATCTGAAAGAGGAAGAACATATTGCAAAGATAAGCACTAGGGACCAGTAAGCTAATACTGACCATCTGGGACAAGAGGACACAACCATCTGTCAGGCTTTTTTGGAGGAGAGGCAAAAAGGACTGGGAAGAGAGCACCAGTCAGTCTTGACTGTGTCAATCTTGACATGAGCCGTGTAAGACACAAGACAATTTTTGTACGCATGTTGTAGTTCAATAAATGACCTGTTCATAATCAATCTTATTATTGTGAAAAGTAATTTTACTTAACAAGTGCAGTAATATTTTTTCCAAAGTTTATTTCAGATTAATCTGAGGAAATCAAAGGAAGATTTCCAATTTTTCTTTTTTTGCTTGTTTTGTAACCTCAGCTACATTTGATCCAAGATGTTTTTTATGCAGAGGAAGAAAATTAAGATTGCAATCAATGATGCATTTTAATATGCAATACCCCATGTGTTCATGGAAAAGTTTAGTACAAATGAAGCACATCTCTGAGAATAACAGCACTTCCCTACAAGAATTCTTGAAAACAAAACAGTTTTCATCAGAAAATTCAGTATTTTTCAGGAATGCATTGTTATGGGCAGAATTTCACACAGAACAATATTCAAATGAATCATCACATATTCCCATTTAATCTCAAGAACGTTAAAATGTTGTTTTGATAAGGTAAATATTAATCCTTAATATCTTCCCTGTAATGTCCCTGTGACACAATAAATATTAGAATTGTATGCACTAAGAAAAATGTTTCAATATTATCAAAAGAAATTCTTTAAAAAACAAGAACCTCAGCTTTTCAGCCCAACTTCGAACTGAAACGAACTGCCAGTGTGAGGGGGATTCCCATTGGAAATATAATTCAAAATTGTTTTAACTTCAGTGCGCTGTTTGTGGATAATCGCATTACACATTGAGAAACCTAAGAAAATGATGACTGTGAGCCTAAAGAAGCATCAAACATGGTTCTTTCAGTACTTTTGCAGCCTCTAACACACTTTTCAGTTTCAGTGGTGGTCTGTATCAAACAATGTCAAGATGCAATCGATAAGAAATGGTACCAAACGTACTGCAAGATAAGTTTCTTTCTGATGTTAGTTATATTTTTGGCATGTGTCACTCACTATTTTTCATATCTAAGTCATAGTCTTTTACATGTATAGGTGTTCATTGCTGAAGCTTTTTATTAGAAGAAACTCACACTTGCATTTTCAGGAAGAGTTAGGGAGCATATTTACAGTGCCTAATATTACAAAGTGAAGTTAGGACACTAGTCTCCCTTGGGTGCCTATGTAGTTCACAGTGAGCAAGAGACTTCTTCAGAGAACAAACAACTCAGACCTCCTCCATCAGGTTTCTGCTCACAGTCACCTGCTGAAAGATCCTCTTTCTCCTCTTACGTATAGTGAAGTTATCAGATACCAAACTAACATCTTTAAGAACTGAAGGCTCTGACTTAAAGCAAAAAGCAGCAAATATCCTTTCCTTTCTCACAGTTCAAATGTTCAGATTTCCACTCATAAAGAAACAAATGGGCACAAGAATTGGAAGCTGAGAGTCAGAGACAGACAGCACTGGAACTGAGAAACGTTTATCCACTCCAGCAGGACCAGGAGCTCACTACTGAGTCGTATTTCCAAGTTCAGCATTGATTAGCTATGACATGGAGGACAACTCCTTTAAACTCCCTGAACCTGATTTCAGAGAACTTGTTTTGCTTTGTTTCTCCATCTGCAAATGGACAATTTTATTTTCAGGTCATACCCATCACTACAATATACAGGTGAAGGGACAGAAGTACACCCAGGTGATGTTCAGGCTAATTGCTTGGTAATTGTAATGCACCTTCAGGACATGAAGTGCACATTAAGTACTGCAAGCTCTCATGTCTTTTAAAAAGAAAGTTACTAGTGCTTGCAAAAGCAAAAATAACTCCATGTAATTAAACAACTCAGACCCCTGCTAACTCTGCAGACATAAGCCTGTATGCCAGTCAGAATCCAGTACACTCAGGTCCAATCCTGCTGAGCTGTCCTCATTACAACAGGGCAAACAAACATGTTTTCTTTATGTTCTCTCGATAATTACATTTGCTCTGCCTCACTGAGGATCTCCTGCTAGCAGTGAAAAGCATGAAGTCTTTCAGTGGGTCAATCTCTAGCTGTTTTATTTTCATTTCAAACATAGCAGACACTTCTTTTTTTAACTTCCAAAGCAACCACCAGTGTAGTTTCCCCTCTTAAGCCTGTTCAGTGACAATGAGCCAAATTTCATATCAACTGCAAGCTCAGCAAGCAATTAATCCTACTTTACCAATAAGCACAAAGTAAAATATGCTTTTCTTAAGACTTCAGGTATTCTGTGACCATTATTACACCCAGAAGAGCTTGGAAGGTTCATAAAAGTTAGTGCAAGGATTTATTTTTTCTCTTGATCAGTCAGCAGTATACCTCCCCTTCTGAAACTGGTAGACTCAAAATATTAAGATCTATCTCTTAAAATGGGTATAAAAATAGATCCTTAACATGAGATATATGGACTTAAAACAACTTGCACTAACTCCAAGTGTTGTGACTGATTAGTAATTTGTCAATGAAAGGACAATACTTTCAAGTACACAATTTATCTGGGCAGTTTTTCAAACACTAAAAACTGTACAGGTTAGAGAACATACAGTTCATCTTCAGGCCATGCAGAGGAGCTGGAGTGGAGAACAACAACCTGACTTTGCCAAGACCTGGAATTTGTTCCACAGGTAATTCCTAATATTACTACACAACCCTACTATGCAACAAACCACAAATATTGTAAAAACAAAAAGTAGCATAAAACAGTTCTACAGAATATATCATGAATTTGACCAAAAATCTATTTCTGAAGTAAACTCCCTTTTTCCATGTCACTCCATTTGAATTCTCTGAAGAAACTCTGAGGATATTAACAAATTTTCAAAAAAACCATATTTTTAGTTAAAAATGAAAAAAAAATCCTACAAAACCCTTGAGAAGACTTGTGAATTGCATCTCATACTGCACAAAGGCAAATAGTGTAATTTATAAAAACTGCAATGCCCAAATCCTCATTACAAGGAATTGATGAAAGGGAACTTTCCACCAGCTTCACAAAGAGCACGGTCAGGTACTTACTACTAAGAAATGTGTGGGGATATTAAGTGGAAGAGAGACATTAACAAAAGAGTGGGTTCATCTCATTTCTTTTCAGGTGCCAATTTTCATACCATAGAATAATGAGTGTAGCTGTCTTTGCACAAGTGGGATGGGAAAATAAATCCTGAGACAGTATGTGAATTATTTGAAACTATAAATTTAAAGTAAAAATAGAGAAACCTAACACTTAGATATTCTTACTGAGCTCCCCATTGGGAGAGTGTTGGATCCTCCCAGCAGGGATCTTGCAGCTGAAGAAGGGTAAGTTCATTGCAAGGTAAAACATAAAACTTGCACAGAGAAGACAAGGAAGATTTTCGAAAGTATGCTCAAAGGAAGATAAGACGAAAATAATAATAATGTCATTTCATTACTTCCAGTAAAAATCATTGGACTCCTAGACAGTTTGTTTAAACAATATCTAAACACTTCTTTCACAGCCTTTTAGTGCAGCTTGCAGCTTAATATGGCCCAACTTACTTGAATCCTTGCATGTTCAATGTCTTCTCTAGATAGTCCCAGGAACTGAGCCTCAGCTTAGATTCCAGTGGTCACACATTAGCAATGGGATGAGCATCACTGAATGCACACACTGTCCAAGAGCACTGACATAAATTAAAGCTTCCCTACCAGCATTAGCCACTTAAGACTCATCTTGTATGCTTACAACAAGCAAAGTCTGGCTTTGATAAGCAATAAGGTAATACATCTTCTCAAAGCAAATTTTACTTAATTAGCTATGCACAGAATAATACATCTTTGTTCCCCCATCAAAGAAGAGGAGGATTGCAAGGCATGTTAAAAACATCTCTGCTCACCAAGTCTTTGGCACCACATCAACAAAGTTCTCACTATCACAGTCACACATTTGACCTTGGGATAAGCTTAGTGTTGACTGGTACCAAAGGGATTAGTAAATGCGCCATTTTTCCAACACAGTTTTCAATTACTTTGATGAGCAATTAAAATGCTAATTAAAAAACCATCCAAAACTTAGTACTCAGAATGTTATGAAATAATAAGCTCTTGTACAGTCACTGCAACTGGAAGCATTAAGAAGGTCACAATACAGCTGGAGTAGGAAGGTGCTAAAGAGAGGGGCTGTATTATGCTTGGGATTGTTTGCTTGTTTATTAAAGGGAAAAAGATACTTTAAAAAATACATTGCCAGGTGTACTTAAGTGCTGGGCTAGACCAAAGGTTTATATAAACAGTACCTTGGCAGATATTGGCTTGAAGGCAGAATTCATTACCCACATGAGACAGGTCAACTTGAAAGGAAAAAGAATGCATGTACTCTATTGTCAGCTTGCAAAGTTCAGAGTTCATCAGTCAAGTTCCAAAATAAACACGAAGTTACCAAGCTCACATCTCTCAGTTATCGAGCCCACATCTGCAATTAAGAGTGCTACAAATTTGTTTTTAACTTTCTGCTGAGATTCTCATAAAATTGTAGAAATTAAGTTAGCATCTGAAGAAACCCCTAAACACTGAGAGTCACAACAAAATTATGAAAGGTAGTGGCTCTGCCTTCACCACCGTGTGCCAGTTAAGATCTGTTCTGGGGGATGAGGTGGTACACAGCAGACGTTTAAAATGAAAACAAAGTGCTAAAATGAATTNTCCTTCCTTGCCATAGCACCTGGGAAGGTACTGGAGGAACCCTGAATTTCCCACGTACTGTGTGCAGTCAGTGCAAGAAAGGAGCCGGGTCCCGCTCACACTTAACTCTTCCTCATACGAACAAGACTTCACCTGCTCCTCCAGAACTACTTACTGAGATCTTGCACATCTACCACATCATGCTTTCCGTCGTAGCTATACATTTTTACCACCAAAGTTTTTAAAAAATGCCATTAAGTTGCATTTAATGCAGCAGAGGAGCTGAAAAACTTTATCTCAATGCACTGAATCTATCATGGGTGTTGCAACAAAGTAATTCTCCCTGAAACAATCTGTGACACCCAAAACGTATGACCATTAAAAGAAAAAGAAAGCAATAGCGTAGCCTCAGCTTCCTCCAAAAAGCTGCTATGTTTCATTAACATCAAAAAAACGTTTCTTAAAAAACACAGGTTCTTGTCATATATTCAACTACAGTTCTGCATTCTGTAAGAAGTCTTGATTCATGCAATTGTCATCTATATTTGTGAGGGTAAAGATGGAGATCCTTTGCATTGTTGGAAAGAACTGCATGGGTTCTCCTATGAAACTATTAAATGATTTTGCTTTTCTATCTTTACTATAACATCTCATTTCATCCAATGGGGATGGAGGGAGGGGCACAGGAATAACAGAAGAAGAACCAAACAACAAAAGACAGAAGAAAAGCCTTCATGACGCAGAATATAATTGAGATATTATCTCGGAAATGATTAGAAGAAAATCCTCTCCATACTCCAGTGACATAGCTGCTGAAAGTGCGTTCAGCTGTATGGCTACATGGACCCAGACACAAGGCCTGAAGATTTTCATGCCAGAGATCAGAAATCAGACACTGGAAGCAGGCATTATGTTTCAACTCCTCTGCCCATATTCTACTAACTGATTATAAATACTGTATTAATTATTATGGAAAGGTTTATCTTTCCTTTGGGGAAAAAAGAAAAAAGATAGAAAAAGTTAATCAATCATTAGTCAGAAAGACTAGTACTTTCAGAGAAAATACTGTCTTCCCCGAAAAAATCTTAAGGGAGGTCTAGCAGGTTTTTTGTGTTGCTGTTGTTCTTTTTGTTTCCCAAGAAGGTTCCAGCACCACATGAGCTCACATAGAAACTAATTTTATACCTAAATATACATAAGCAGTGACACTGAAGTAAACCAGCCCACAAAATGAGTGTTTAAACTAACTCCAGATTTAAACCTCTACACCATCTGTTAGTAAAAATACAGAAATTCTTTGCTATACAGACTGAAAACTAGAAAAAGTTACTACTGAACAGTCTACAAGGTGGGTTTTTTTCCTACTAAAAACATTATTCTACAAAATAATCTAAAAATGAAAATTAGAATCCTCGTATTACACTTTCCACTTCAGTATATCACTAAGACCTCCTCTGATATATAGATCTCCAGAGCTATACATGACAGCTGTTAAGAGGAGCTGATTATGCTGCAGGAAAGAAATAAACCTATTCTCTCTACTGGAAACTGCCAGGTAAAATTTGATCTGCTAACTGTAATTACCAAGACTGGATTTTAGCCAAGGCATTATGAACATTAACACTTCAAATTATGATATAGATCAAATTAACATTTCAAAGAAACATTACCATAACCATGCCATTAATTTTATTTGGATACATCTTCTGGAAGGGGAAAAAAAAAAAAAAAAAAAAGGTGAGTAAGAGTTGAGAAGAGCTTGGTAATGAAAGTTTCCAAGAGATCTACAAGTTTCCTAGTGGACAGGAAATAGAGAAGGGACCTGAAAAAGAATGGAGTGAGGAACAAAAGATAGCTGTGTCTTTTGTCATTGAGTTATGGAAGCCACAAACATTAACAAGATAGGTGAAATCTATCACTGTTAGTTNAAAAAAAAAAAAGAACTTTGCAATGTTATTTAAAATATTTCACTTAGCACTGAAATACCCAAAGTAGTAGTATCAGCAAAAAGAAAGACTGGCTGCAATCATGTTTAGGAAAAAAAAAAAAATCCCTATGGTGTTAGCTCTCTTCTCTCTTANTAGCAGAGTGTCAGAGGATTCTCACTTCCCTTCTACACCATAAATCCCTGTAATGCTGCCTATGAAGTGTTGTGGTACCTGCTAGTNCTCTTATTTCATTATAAATCCCCTTAAGTCTGCTAATTCAGCTTTAAGTCTCCAGCATCATTTATATTTGCCCATTTCCCAGCAGATTCTGGCTATTCTAGGTATTTTCCTTAGCAGAGTGTCAGAGGATTCTCACTTCCCTTCTACACCATAAATCCCTGTAATGCTGCCTATGAAGTGTTGTGGTACCTGCTAGTTAGATCACATTTCTTAGAAGACACTATGAAAGTGGTTTTACCCTAATGCAAGCAAATCAAATAGAAGAGATTGCATTATTACAAATATTTGAGAAAAGCAGTGGTTATATCGATTTGGACAGTGTGTGACTTCCTAATAGTAATGCCAACATTTGATGAAGAACGTGGAAGAAAGTCACTGAAAGAACTGACCAGCATTCAGTTTTTTAATCTGTGCTTTCATTACATATATTAAGGAACGATATTATATGTAAGCCAGCAATCATTTGTCTGTAAGAATACTGAATACATACCTCTTAACAGTACTAAGGATTGAATGAATCCAACTCCTGCAATAGCCCGATTTCTTATAACCCAAGTTAAACAAGGAACTCTGCTGATAGCTTTCAGCAGTATGAAACCTAAAAAACAGTAATAAGCAATTTGTTTTCATACAGTCGATGGCAGCATTCCACCTGAATGCAGAGGTACTTGGTTACCTACAGTTTATTTAGATTTTTCATCAAATATGATAAAAATACTAAGCTACTTGTTTTGAGATCAACAGTTGGTTTAAGAGTACTGAAATTTTTCCTTTCTTTCTACAGTTTCCTCTAGCTTTTCTTCATACAAATATTAAATTAGTTATCCCTCTTAACTATCAGCAAAACAGTGAATAAAATTGTGAATATGTAGATTCTCTGAAGTGCATCACTCACCCTAGGTCCACAGCTTCAAGGACGCTTCATCTGAAACAGCACAATATAATAAT
>VXAL01007838.1:196777-225554 GCA_013399475.1 Chauna torquata | reverse complement strand
ACTCATGTTGTCAGAGGTATTCTTTCTAAAATAAGAATATTTTAATTTTAACAATAGACTTTGCTTCCTTACCACATTTGTCAGATGTTCAGTTGATGTCTGAAAGTTATCTCTACTCTCTTTCTGCATGTTAAAAACTCTCTAATGTCCCATTAGCTTTTGTACACATATATTTAAGATTTTTTTTTTTAAAGCAATTTTACTTAGTTTTAGATTACCAGGATGCTAGTCTGACAGGAGACAAAAGTGCAAGACTGCTTCAAATGCAAATGGAATCTAAGACATTAACCTTTAATATTACTATTCATCAAAATAATAGAAATATAGATAGAAGATGCAGATCAGAGCAACCTTTCAAAAGTCTAGATTCATTTCATTACTGCAGGACACCATTTTTATACTTTTCCTGGCTATGAAATACGCACAATTACTACTTGCATAGTGGTGATTTTATTTAGATCTCCTCTCCCTAGTTTGCCTTTGAATGTCATGTGTTTTTGTTTCCATTTTTGTACAACTTCTGATTTTTCTCAAAAGGCATCTGATGATGCCATATTGATCTCTGTTTCTTATCTTGCCTCCACAGCAGAGGAGGAATAAGTTATCATTTTGCCTTTAACATAATGTCGCTGAAAACGGTCATATCACTGATAATCTGTGATGCCTAAGGTTAGTTTTCAAGAGAGGCCTATGGCACGGAAGTGTTACACACTTTAGTGTCAGCAGAAGAGGAAAAAAAAATCCCTTCTCATTTCAATTCATCTCAGTTCAGATGTTCCACCAAATCATGCATTTATCATATGCCAGGTAAAGTGATAATGATCTAACAGATTCAGAATGTAAACAATGAACTGGTAAGTAAATCTAGCTCTCATCCTCTTAATGGATGTATATTAAATGAGAGCTGTGGGGGAGAGAAAAAGATGGGGAAGGTAGAAGTAAAGGATCAAATACAGCATTTAGACAAACAAGCCTATTCTTGGTATGACTTAGGAGTACAAGGACTTCTGTAAATCCACTCCATGTAGAATAAAAGCTCAGCTGTGGAAGTAAGTCTCCATAGTCCAGAACAGATGTTCTTGCATCTTGTCACTGCATAGGACCCCCTTGGTAGACAGGCTGTCTTGTAAACACTTTTCCCATTTGCATTTCCATCAATTCCTCCTCTCCTCTTCAGAAGTGATCTTCTCCACCACTTACCTACTTTTCTACCACTTCACCTACACCAGTAGTAAAAGAACTGGACACCTCCAAGGTGTTGGTTTTTGTTTTTTGTTTTTTTTTTTTATATTTATATTTTAGCTAAAACAGTTAAAGAACTGCATATGAGGAGAATTTAAATGAGGAAGTGAAAAATATAACAGCTGGAAATCAGAACAAGAGTTAACTATACATCGTCACATTCATCATTCACCAGATTAAAAAGTTCTCAGTCATCTATTCAAAAACAACAGGTGATGTACAGACCAGCCATACCCCAAGCAGGGAATAACAAATAACCAAAGCAAATAAATTGCTCATTTTCAATGGTTCATTTCATGTCATTAGATGAAAATTGTTTGCTAAAAATAGCAGATATTTACAAATGACTAGGACAATCACAGAAATAGGAATATATTAAAAAGGAAGAGACTGCATTTCTAATTAATAGTACTGGTAATGAATAGTTTAACTAGTCTGACCTGTTATGCATTTTATTCCAAGTGACCGGACTTGCTGAGTCTGAAATCACCTGAAATGATGATTTCATGCCTTACTATACAAAAGGAAAACAGATCAGGAAGCAACAACAGCATTTACACAGCATGTCAGAAGTTCTGGGGTTTTCAGCCATCTGATATGAACATGCTTCAAGGAGTTCAAAGGTGAGGGATAGGTTTCAATCCTGTTGTGGTCCATGTTACATTATTTTGTGCAAAATTACTTTTCCGTTAATTAGTTCACACATACAGCCAGAGAAAAGAGTTGTTGCTCTAAACCTGTTGTTAGTTCTGCATCTTGTTTTATGGATCTCTAAGGACAAACCAGCTGCATATTGGATCAAGAAAACTTCTTCTGGAAAAGCCTTAATTTTCTGGTTGGTACTGCTCATTTTTTAAACAGGCAGATCTCAGTAGATACCTGATGAAATTTCTGGCCTGTTTCTCACCTGTCCTGCTTTCAAAGTACTGAATGTGCTTCAAAGGAAGTTTTCAGATAGCATGATGGATATACCAAAAGCATGATGCTAAACAGAAGATGAATAAAAAGAGGAAAATAAGGAAGAAAAATAGCTTTTTAAACAATCTGCCTGCATGATGTAGTTATTTTGACATTAAATACTTCTAGGTCTGACGTGAAAAATGATGAGTAAAACAAAATAATTTGTTAGACATGGCAACTTATTAGAGGAGCTTCCAAATCCAAGACATTAAATGCTATTATGTGTAAATGAAGTGCTAAAGAATGGAATTAGCAAATATGCCAAACGGTAACTATTTCTCATTTTAAAAATAAAATGCAACATCTTAGTAATACAAACCAGCTTACATTTTATTTATAGCCTATGCTGTACCATAAGAAAAGAATATGAGACCAGTCATACTGGTTCAGACCAAATGCTCTAGCTCAAGTAGTGAGCAGTCAAATCTCATACTTCCCTTGCTGTCTCCCAACATCTACCCATTGACACACAGCTTCAAGTCATTTGTAGATATTTAAGATGTAATTGATTAGGGGCATCAGAATTGAACATGAAATTTCCAAGACATGGGCAACCTTTGGATTTATACAATCACACAATGAGTTGTCCATTTCTTAATAACTCCTAACAGTTGGTTTGTTTTTCTGTTTCTTTTGATTTGCTACCTACCATGTACTAAGCTGATATTTTATGGGACTTTCTAGTAAAACCTCACAATCCTGCTCCTGAGTACTAACAATCACCTCAGAGTCTATCATTTTATATATAAATTTAAACTTACTTTTCCCTTGTGAATAATTTTACCTTTACCTACACCAAATTTCATCTGCCATTTTATTATGCCATTACTGAATAGCATAAGATTCTTCTCCAAATCTTCAGTGATGGTACTTTACTACCTTCAATTACAGACATCAGCAGCCTTGTTACATATGCCAAATAGCACAGGTCCCTGCACAAATATCTTTGGAACTCCACTGATGACTTCAGGAACTGATCATTTCTTCCTGCCCCATATTTCCCATCTGTTAATCATTGATCTACCTATTCAAGGATTTCCCTTCTTAAACTTCCTGCTCCTTGCTTCCTTAAATGCTTTCTCAAAAGCCTTTAGGGGATGGAAATAAAAACTAAATAAAATTAACCACATTGCTCTTCCTTCAGATAATTCCAGTACATTTGTACAGAGTGATTCACTTTACAGGAGTTAGGCAGACCCTTTCCCAGATTATTTATCCACAACACCTTTTGTTTTTGATACAGTCTCTAATAATTTGCCTCATGCAGTTCTGCAGGTCTTCCAGAAGCCTTGTTTGAAAATCCACATTTCGCACCTCACAGCCTTCTAGTACCTAGGCAGTAGGAAGCAAGACGACACAAACCACATTTATTGGTTACCATGAGGCATAGTTTGGCTATTTCAACCACGAGTTCCTTCTGAGTTCTTGTATGAATTTTGTCTGGTCTTGGCCCATTCACCTGTTAGAAGCACAGCCTCTACTGCTGACAAGATTTAGTCTCTGAAATGACATTTTAGAGCATTCACCTAATTTAAGCCCTCAAAAGCTGTCATTAACATTGAAAGATCCAGAAAGGATATAGAGCATCCCCCCCTCAGTAACCCCATTTTTAGATTGCTTTATTGTAAGCATTTTGTACTGATCAGTTCATGTGTTGAAACATGGAAGATATCCTTGTCCATAAGGACAGTGTTGGCGTTTCTCTCTTCAGCTTCACATGCCAAAATTCTTCAGTTATGTTTTGTACAGACTGCTCAATGTTGCTAACAAAGCTAGAAACAGATCCTATGGATCATTCAGTCTCAGTTAAGTTTCATGGATGAGACCATAAAAAAAATTCTGGTCTGTATCACTTCCATAATACTTTAACCTATTCATTTTCATATTTAATATAATAATTTAACTCAATATATATTTAACATTTAATATATTTGCAAACGTATGAGTCTCGTATCTATTGTCCAGAAATGAAAAAAGCTAATCACAAAAGGCATATTAGGCACCCAAGAAGGTATCCCAACAGTCTGGATAGCTGTTGCAATTCTATTCTAATCTACAGCAATGTTGGGCACAGAAAATAAAAACTAATCTTCTCCAATTTAAATTCCTTTGAGGCAGATGCAGAAATGGTGTTCCAACATGTATTGAATAGCCTGTTATTCTTCAAAGAACTGATTGAAGTGCAGATTCATTAGTACACCCAATCCTTTTTAGAACATATTTCCATAGTATCAGTTGAATAGACCTTACCAGTAATGAAACTAATCAAAATCATTAGTAGAACTGGCAAAATAGCTTTGGGAGACCACCAGCAAACATGGAAAGTCAAATATTTACAGGAACAGAATAACAGTAAGCCAGTTCCCTCTTACAACTCAGATTCTCTCAGGTCCATTGGATGTCAGCTGCATAATCCACTTGCATCTTCTCCCTTCCTACTCCTCTTAATTTATCAGTATCTCTTGACATTTAAGATATAGCACTGAATATATGCAATCTTACACATTATTAACCTGGCACCTTCTTGTAAAGAACGTATTTTGGCAAGAATAGTAAACCTTCAAGTATTTAACTCCTTCTACTCAGTGGTAGAAAAAAATACTTAATATTCATCCTAAATATAATAGAACCTCTTTTTATTATTTATCAATGCCCTGGAGCCAGGACTTGTATTACACATTGAAAATAAAATGCTGATCTAAGAGAAGAGACTACAGATTTAACATTGTGGGAAAGGAGGAAATCAAGGAACAGAAAGGAACATAATTTAACAAGTTAGATGACTAAATCCATGCCTAAAATAGCTCCACTGAAAGCAAAGTGACTATTTCCAGCAAGGGTGAATTCAGGCCAGAAATATCAGTTATTGGATTTCATTAGCAAACAGAGCTTTAGAGCTGGGAAAATTGCTTGGATCCATAGCAGGGGATAAAAATGATGTCTCTCAAGGTCACTGCCTCACCTTTCTGTAAGGGACATATTATGTCTGCAACATCCCTGCTGGACTGATTCCCATCTCCTCTCTGGATAAACAAAGCAAGGGAAAGGACAAAGTGTACTATAAAAAGATTAAGTGATGGAATTAAGAGACACAGGGAAAAAAAATATTGAGAACTCCTAGCTAGATCATCTGAAAGCCAGCAGATCAGACAATAACTCATGCAAACGCATTGCCCTTCTTCTCCAATTATACTAGGATGTGGTGAGAAACACCTGTTGCCACATTCAAGGAAGAACAGGCAGTGTTCAAACACTTTTTCCACGCTAAAAATAGAATGGTTGGGATAGAAATAACGGCACAGGTGGGGAAAAATCAGTACTTTTCAAAATGGTCTCAAGCTTGACTTACTAACTCTGCCACAAAAAGATTTCCTCAACAGAGTTTAGTATTCTGTATTTAGAGACAGAAAGAGAGAGAGAGAGAGAGAGAGAGAGAGAGAATGGATATATTGTCTGCTGCCAGTTATGTTTATAAGCATTGATAAGCATTGATGATTGGGAATATTTTAATTGTCTTCAGAAAGTACCATTCAGTTAGAAAAAAGGGGCAATAACTTCTTGTTTTCAGAACTCACCCTGGTGCAACCAAGGTTCCCAAACGCCTCTTTCTAAAATACAACTACAATTGCAGGCCGAGCAGTATTAAAAGGCTAGGGAAAAATATAATGAAACAAGATGTAAAGTATGATCTCTCTATGGAAAATTTGCATAGTATAAATGACAGGACAGAGGAACACTCAAATAAATTATCTACTTTTTTTTCCCCTCTGTAGTGGATAAATCATTAAAATAAGCTACAAAGAACTGTGTTTGGAGACAGCTAATTTGGTCATTCATTTATGAATTGGTCATCAGCCTAGATGTTTACTGTAGAGGTTTTACCTTGTGAGGAAATGGAACCTAGCCTGCTGACTTAACTTCTGAGTCTATAAGGAAGACAATTCAAAACTTGACAAGGAGCATGAGAAAAAGCTCATAGCCAAGACTCTACTGTAAAAAAAAAAAAAAAAAAAAAGGAATATATGGTAATGTAAAACCATGGCTTCACATACACCTAGAAAATATTTTTCAAAGAAAATCACAAAAACTAAGGAAGCATTAACTTGCTTTTCACTATAATGTCACAGTATGTCCAACAGTTATTACACCACTGCTATGTGTACATAAAGTTCAACTGCACAGTAGGGATTTAAACATCTAATAAATCCCCTGGTAGTACTACATTATGAGAAACATAATTTTCATTATCAAGGACCCTATAAAACTAGTTACATGTAAAGATGAATACAGACTAACTGACAACCTTGGAAGCATATAACTTAGATATGAGATAGTGATCTGAGTGGAAAAAATCTCAAGGAATTATATACTTATAGGAAGGATAAGGAATTACATACTTATAGGAAGGATAACTCAATAGTCACAAAATGGGGCAATTTTTACAGCACCAGGTCTGCTAGAGTCAGATGGGCTTCATCTATCTAGAAAGGGCAAAAGAATTCTAGCCCATGAACTGGCAGGGCTGATTGAGAGGGCTTTAAACTAGGTTTGAAGGGGGATGGGGATGAAACCAGGCTCAACAGAGATGAGCCTAGGGGCGGTAAGTCAGAGTTAGGGGTAAAATCAGCAGCCCAGCTTAAGTGCATGTACACTAATGCACGGAGTATGCGCATCAAACAAGAGGAGCTGGAAGCCATTGCGCAGCAGGAAAGCTACGACGTAGTCACCGTCATGGAAACATGGTGGGATAACTCGCATGACTGGAGTGCTGCAATGGATGGCTACATGCTCTTCAGAAGAGACAGGCAAGGTAGGAGAGGTGGAGGGGGGCGCTCTGTATATTCGGGAGTCTCTTGACTCTATAGAACTTGAGGTTAGTGACAATAAGGTTGAGTGCCTATGGGTAAGAATCAGGGGGAAGGCCAACAACGCCAACATTCTGGTCTGTTATAGACCACCCAACCAGGATGGAGAAGTGGATGAATTATTCTATAAGCAGCTGGCAGATATTAGAAGATCGCCAGCCCTTGTTCTTGTGGGAGATGTTAACCTGCCAGATGTATTCTGGAAACTCAACACAGCAGAGAAGAAGCAGTCTAGGAGGTTCTTGGAGTGTATGGAGGATAGCTTCTTGTTGCAGCTCGTGAACAAGCCCACCAGGGGTGAGGCCCCGCTAGACCTGCTGTTTACAA
The DNA here is from genome assembly GCA_013399475.1 of Chauna torquata. Lineage (NCBI taxonomy): Eukaryota > Metazoa > Chordata > Aves > Anseriformes > Anhimidae > Chauna > Chauna torquata. Next base: position 218,160 of record VXAL01007838.1, on the reverse strand, counting down.
ACAGAGAAGGGCTGGTGGGAGATATGGTGGTCAGAGGCCATCTGGGGTACAGTGACCATGAAATGATAGAGTTTTCAATACTCGGTGAAACAAGGAGGGGCACCAACAAAACCTCTACCGTGGACTTCTGGAGGGCAGAATTCAGCCTATTCAGGATGCTGATTCAGAGAGTACCTTGGGAAACAGCCCTTAAAAACAATGGGGTCCAGGAAGGATGAACATACTTCAAGAAAGAAATCTTGAAGGCACAGGAGCAAGCTGTCCCTATATGCCGAAAGATGAGCTGGTGGGGAAGACAACTGGCCTGGCTGGACAAGGAGCTTTTGCAGGAACTCGGGGAAAAAAAAGAGGGTGTATCACCTTTGGAAAACAGGGCAGGCAACTCAGGAAGTGTTTAAGGACATCGTTGGGTCATGCAGAAAGAAAATTAGAAAGGCAAAAGCCCAATTAGAACTTAATCTGGCCACTTCAGTAAAGGATAATAAAAAGTGTTTTTACAAATACATTAATAGCAAAAGTGGGGGGTAAGGAAAACCTCCATTCTTTATCAGACGCAGGGAGAAATATAGTTACCAAAGGTGAGGAAAAGGCTGAAGTACTTAACACCTTCTTTGCCTCAGTTTTCAACAGTAAGACAGGTCGTCCTCAGGACAACTGGCCTCCTGAGCTAGTAGACAGGGAGCAGAATAGCCCCCCTGTAATCCAGGAGGAAGTAGCTAGTGACCTGCTGAGCCACTCAAAAGTCTATGGGACCAGATGGGATTCATCCTAGGGTGATGAAGGAGCTGGCGGAAGAACTCACCAAGCTGCTCTCCATCATTTATCATCAGCCCTGGCTAACCATGGAGGTCCCAGATGACTGGAAGTTGGCCAGTGTGACGCCCATCCATAAGAAGGACCAGAAGGAGGATCCAGGGAACTACAGGCCTGTCAGCCTGACCTTAGTGCCCAACAAGGTTATGGAACAGATCATCTTGACTGCGATCACGCAACACCTACAGGATGGCCAGTAGATCAGATCCAGACAGCATAGATTTAGGAGGGGCAGGTCATGCCTGACCAACCCCATCTTTTATGACCAGGTGACCTGCCTGGTGGATGAGGGGAAGTCTGCGGATGTAGTCTACTTGGACTTCAGCAAAGCCTTTGACTCTGTCTCCCATAGCATACTCCCAGAAAAGTTGACAGCCCACAGCTTGGACAGGTACACTCTTCACTGGGTTAAGAACTGGCTGGATGGCCAGGCCGAGAGAGTGATGGTGAATGGTGTTGCATCCAGTTGGCGGCCAGTCACTAGTGGTGTCCCCCAGGGATCAGTGTTGGGCCCAGTCCTGTTTAATATCTTTACTGATGATCTGGATGAGAGGATCAAATCTACCATTAGCAAATTTGCAGATGACACCAAGCTGGGAGGGAGTGCCAGTCTGCTGGAGGGTAGAAGGGCTCTACAGAGGGAACTAGACAGGCTAGATAGATGGGCCGAATCCAATGCTATGTGCTTCAACAAGACCAAGTGCTGAGTCCTGCACTTTGGCCACTACAACCCCATGCAGCGCTACAGGCTGGGAACAGAGTGGCTGGAGAGTGGTCAGGCAGCAAGGGACCTGGGGGTACAGACTGACAGCAGGCTGAACTTGAGCCAGCAGTGTGCCCAGGTGGCCAAGAAGGCCAATGGCGTCCTGGCCTGTATCAGGAACAGTGTGGCCAGCAGGGCTAGGGAGGTGATTATTCCCCTGTACTTGGCACTGGTTAGGCCACACCTCGAGTACTGCGTCCAGTTCCTGGCCCCTCAATTTAGGAAGGATGTTGAGGTGCTGGAGCGTGTCCAGAGAAGGGCAACAAGCCTGGTTAAGGGTCTGGAGCACAAGTCCTGTGAGGAGCGGCTAAGGGAACTGGGGTTGTTTAGCCTGGAGAAGAGAAGGCTCAGGGGAGACCTTATCGCTCTGTACAACTACCGGAAAGGAGGTTGTAGCCAGATGGGGTTGGTCTCTGCCCCCAGGCAATTAGCAGTAGGAAAGAGGACACAGTCTTAAGCTGCATCAGGGAAGGTTTAGGTTGGAAGGAGGAAGTTCTTCACAGAAAGGGTGATTAGGCATTGGAATGGGCTGCCCAGGGAGGTGGTTGAGTCACCACCCCTGGAAGTGTTTAGAAAAGACTGGATGTGACACTTAGTGCCATGGTCTAGTTCACAGGGTGGCATTAGGTCATAGGTTGGACTCAATGATCTCAGAGGTCTTTTCCAACCTAGCTGATTCTGTGAAAATCTTATATTTAGTGAAGCCAAACCAGAATAAGATCTGATTATTTTGGAAGTGTAAGTTCCCAGTTAAGAACAAGAGATCACCAAAATAGACGATTACTGTTTGATATAAATCTAAAAGCTCACAAATAAAAGAGACTTGGTGTCACGAAAGGGTAAAACTGTAAAAGATAGAAGAGACTTGTTTCTAGTAACCCTTACTATATCTAGGAAAGGCAGGTAGGAAGAAGTCCTAAGTAGAAGCCTTGAAAGTATTATACTTTTATTTATCATTGAAAGTTCTTTGAATGTCCTTTTTGATGGCACCACAAAAAAAAAAAAAAAATCCTTTAAAAAAAAAACCCTTAAAAAAACCCCAAAAAATAAAATAGTTAACATTAGAAATATTGCCTGTTTTCTAGACCTTCACTGGTATCTGTGGCCTTATTCTGCATAATGTGTGCAGAATTCGCAAACTCAATGTGAAATATACTATTAATAAATCTATATACAATCCAAATCATAACAACTACCTATAATGTATGGACAAAATGCAGGTACTGAGCATCAAATTGGCTTTGTAGATATTTCACTGTGCAACCATCATTCTCCAATGCATGCAACATCTTTTTGTTGCATAGTACTTGAATCAAATTATTGTGAAGACATGCATCTTGCTGCAGCTGTATTCTGCTTTTACTGAAACCTTCCCTGAAAAGTATCTCTAAAAAGTCTATAATATTAAATTAGACCAACCTCACTACATTCATCATGAGATCATACTTGCTGTAGATGAAGAAACGAAGGTGCACAAAGGCTTTTAAATTTAGACACCACATTAAACATTTAGGCATCTTACAGGCTAAGTCACCAGAAATGCAGCTGTATGCTTTTACTAAATATCAGCTCTATGATTGTACACTTACATAACATCATGTCATACCACAGCGAGTAGTCCACTCCTCCGATTGGGCCAGGTTGCATGTTGTGACCTAGCGTAGTGTGAAGTGCAAGTGGAGGACTGAGGACAAACTGATGAGAATAACTGCACCGTCTGACCTCCCAGATCAGTGTTCTCTTCTAACCTCAGTCAGATTTCTCATGGGCAGCCTCAGCTAATCATTCTCTTCTGCATATTCACGCTAGGCAGAACACCTAGCACAGGTGTGGCTGAATTATCCACTGAATATGTGAGCCGGGAAGGGCTTTCAGCTCCTATTGCAAGATCGTGTCCTGGACACATACACAGAATCAGGACATGAAAGCAGCCCTTTACCCAGCTGGGTGTTACTCATGACCAGATTCATCTACTTACACCAGTAGGTAAAATTTAAGGTGCTCTGGCTCAGGAGAAGGAAAAAAACAAACCATTGTTAGCTGTTATTCTGAATACGCTGTAGTTTACCCTAAAAATACATGCCGCTTATTTGGTGTCTAAAACAGAAGAGCAAGCCAACACTAATGGTTGTTACTAATTAGATTTTTAAAGAGCTCACTGGAAATTTGTAGCTAAAAATTACTGTGCCAAACTCCAAAGATCTGGCCATATTTTAACTGCTTGACTGTGTGACTGCAGCAGACAAAAATAGTCTTAAAATGTGGCATAATTATTCAGCTGTGTTACTAGCTACTACTCAATGCTAATTACGCATTAAAAGCTAAGAGTGTTCTTTATGACTATTTGGTGCAATATTTATTTATAATGCATACCCAGGCTTTTGGACAGAAGGCTGCCTTATATGTGCTCCATAACTTCAGGGGGTGCAAAGAGGTCCCCAGATTCCATTTTATATATATAGGACTAATTTCTTCCTGTATACTAAATATAAGCAGTCACTCAAACTCATTTTCTGTTCTAAGAGATGTTCAACCACCAGTTAAAAGAGCAAGCTGACATGTATATCTGCTGTGCAACTGTCACCAACTCTGAACACACCTAAGAAAAGAGAATGAATGGAGGTATGAATACCTCCAACACCCTCCCCGTCATTGAATTTCACAAAAAGATACATGAAACAATGCAATGAATTCATACAGCTATCAGTCAATACATGTCTTTTCACAATGCAATTTCACAAAAGACAAGATTTTAACAAAAACATAACTGCTGAGTTTGATTTTTGCCAAGAATTTATTCTGGTCACTGTCAGCCACAACTAACGAATAGCTAAATTCCTGGAGAGAGCAGAGAAGGGGAGAGTGTAAAGGCTGCAAAGACTAACAGATGTGAGCATTTGAGAGCATATGTCCAATGTCATTTTCAAGGGCACCGCATCAAAACTATTAATGCATAGTAATCCAGAAGCAGATAAATTTGGGCAGGAAATATGTGGGGCAGGAATCACATTTAATAAACTTGCAAGTTGGCAAGAACCGCACACACTGCTAAGTTACTGTACATCCATTTGTCATGGTATTGGCTGGGACAGATAACTCATGAGAAATTTAGAATAAATGCAAATTAACCAAAAATAGCCATTTAGGTTTGTTCTGCTCATGATGGGAACTGATTTAAACCACAACTTACATGGTTTCAGTCATGCAGGCTAGTGCTTTTGAACTTAGCAAAACCAATGGGTAGCCTGACAAAAGATAACAACAAGCCCCTGTTTCTTTTATGCCAGAAACCCACACCATTTAGAACTGAAATAAACTGTTCTCATTTTCAACCACTTTTTTACCTTGAAACCTTCTCAGCAGACCTCTAACCTCTCCTTTTTCCAGAGGCAAAAAGACTGTGATGGGACAGCTGACACAGCATTCTTCTGTCTTCTCATGCCAAAAGTAACGTCTCAAAGCAAGCAGCTTGCGACACTGAGGGGAAGAATATTATACCACCAAACCAATCAAAGTAAGCAGATTAGAAATGTTGGAGGAGAAGCTAACTCGAAATCCTTGTTGGATATCTCATTGACCACAGGAATTTTGAGGCAGCTCAGAAAAAAATTGCCAACCTTGCAGTCTCTAGGACCTCTATCCGTAAAATTCCCACTCATGCAGATTAGCAGGTTTTTGCTAACAACAATTTAAACCTCCCTGCAGAATTACCGCTTCTGATCCATCACAATGCAACCTGCATTTACTGCACACATCCTTTTTCATATTTATATGAAGAATTCCATTCACCTTTTTTTCCTCCTATTGCTCCATACAAAGAATCACAGAAAAGATTTCAAAATCATTTGCAAACTGCAAAAAAGGAGTGATACAATCTCCAAATGAGATACTGTGAACACATGAAAGGTAAAAAACTATCATGGTAAATGCAACCTGTGTGTCTAGTTAAGAGCCCAATTTTGAAAAGGTGTTACAAATGCAATTCTCATTAGGTATGGCTGGAACTTCAGCCTCAGCAGCCAAACCTGAAGACTTTTAAAAGAAAGGTCACTAAAATGTCGATAGAAGTGTGCTATCTAAGTTGCTGATCTTGACAGAGCGGGGTTAACACACCAGTCTGTATCATACGCATTGTTGACAGCAGGTAACGAATGAGTAGAAGTGTCATTCAAGAAGCCTTCCAAATTTACCCTTTTAAAGTTAGACTTTCAAACCCGAGCACGTGCCATGAGGAACTATGCTACTTTTCACTTTGGAAGATGTAATACATGTCAAGCATTAAGACTAAAATGTCTTTGCACTTGGATTGTCTCCTGGCTCTTTCGGATAATGAATGCTGGCAAAAGGGACAAAAACATTACCCTACTACTAGCCATATAAAACTTTTATGGCAGCCATAATATACAAATCATTACATTAAAAGGACCACAGATCTATTCAATTTACAGTTCTGCTTCACCAAACATTTAAATTCCAGTTCAAACATACAAAATTTAATCCCACTCCTTAGCTGATCTTCCTGCCCAGTCTTTTAAAGTCAAAATTAGACTTGAGGAATTTAGCAGAGGAAGACTGGGTGAAGTAACTTTCTGTGAAATATAAAAGGTTTACAATTATCTCTGGAAGACAGGATGACAATGAACATCATGATGCTGAAGGAGCCTGGNCAGCATATAACAAAGAACACTTCCAAGATAAAGAAGACCCTCAGAAACAAAGGGAAAATATACCATTCGCTGATAAAATGTATACTTCCTTCTCCTCCACAGAAGGTAACCAGTTGTTGGTAAACACAGGTAAAGGAAGTTAGCCAAGACAGCAGGAACCAGGGGACAAGGAGGTGTCTTAACAGCAAAACAATAGAGTTTACAGCACAGGGCTAACACCTCATTTACACTTTACAACTGATTCTTCTTTTTGGCCACTTCTAATTCAGAAACTAATTAGCACAAAGAGTATTTTAATGTTAACAGAGGCAGACAAGCTTCAAAAAGCTGGCTTGCTTAATTTTCTCTCCCAATGTATCATTGTTAGCTGTCTTCCCTTGCTATGTTACTAAATCTGTTATTAAATTCCTAGTAAAACAGCACTACAAAAAATATAAACCATTCTTAATTCTTTTGTCTAATGCATGACTCACCTCAAAACCATTTCAACACAGACTAGCCCTCCCAGCCATACTGTTATCCTGCTCCTGATCACAACACAGAGCTTTCCTACACAACTCAAAGTCCATCTTCAAAATGTCGGCTTCAACACTGAAGAACTTTTCTAGGCTCCCTCCCAGATCCCTTTCCTCCTAGATCATGGAGTGGGCTTCTCCACCGAATATGTCCAACAAAACTTCCGTAATTCAGTACTGGCCTTAAAATGCTGTGAATTATGTCAAAACATAAGGGTTTGATTACTTGCTTCTCTTTAAATTCAGGCAAAATGATGAATTTAGCAAGGCAGACCCAAAAAAACCACCTCGTTTGAATTCAATTTCTGTAGGGACAGTTAGAGAAGAATTTATTAGGCCACTCAGCCAGGCAGGTGCATCTGTATTTTTTTTCTCCCAAATTGCAATATTTGTCTAAACACTTATATTTCTCTACAGCAGTATAATTTGTATTCTCTAAAGTCCTCATTTTCTTTTATTTCATTTTTTAAAGGACACAGTTGGTAATCATCTCTTGACAAAGGACCAGTTTTCCAAAACAGATGTACATGTTAGAGGGACTTCAGAAACACAAAACAGACAAAAGCAGACTGAATTTCTATCTTAAGAATGGTCCTATCTTAAACAGCATAGCCCTTTTCCTAAACAGAGTCATCGCCATATTTAAAGACTAGGTAGGTAGGACAAATTGCTCCTTGTCCTGCCCAGGGCATTAACTAACAATCCAGTCATTAATTCCTAGTTATTACCATGTTTTTGAGACTTATTGCTGAAGGAATCTTCTGTTATAAAATATATATAGCAGTTAGCAAAACCTCTATGTTTTTGGTATGAAAAGGTGTTTATACCACGACACTAATAACGTCTCTCTTTTACCAAACTTTGCACAGGGAAAGAACACAGACTGTGAGACACGATGCCATCAGCTTCTCCTCACAGACATGCTGCCCTTTTCATTCCATACACGTATATGCATTCATCATCTCAGGACAACAAATTTCAGCCAACACATGTAAGAACATATGCTTAGGTATCTGAAAAACAAACAAAAAACTGATCTTTTTTAATTATTATTTTTAAAGAATAAAATAAGCTCCCTCTGTTAACAACCTAACATAGAGCAAGAATGTTTAGGAATGTCTCAGGGCTCAGCATGTGTCAAATAGCAGAAAATTAATCTCTCCAACGGCACAAGGTAAAAGCAGGTTGAAATTCACACACCACATTCACTGCAGCTTTTGGGTCCTTGAACTTCGTTACTTAACAGTAAAAGTGTTAACCACAGACTCTGTGCATAGAGGAAGACACCTTACACGAGCTATCAAAAGTACTCACAGGCCCTTTGTGACAGGACAGGACACTAAGCCACAGGTTTGATCAAGCTGCCTGGGTCAAAGCAGCTAATAGTTTAGGATGGTCAGGAGATGTTGTAATGTTGAGTTTTCTATGCTCTCCCTCCACTCCCCACACAGTTAAAATGAATTAATAAGTGTGGGTGTTTGTTTGTTTTGTTCTAAAAATTCATTGGAGGGGCAGGGGAGACAAAGAGACCCTATTTGCTCTTGAATCAAGTCTGACTTGCAGCAATAATGAAACTAAAGTGCTGAAAATTCTTCAGAAAATAAAAAGATGATAGAGCTTATTCTGAAGAATAAGACCTACATGTAATTCAAATAAACACAATGAAAATAACAGGCTGCATACCACAGACAAAAGACAGCCCAAAGGCTGCGTAAGACATTTAGCCCACCATGAGAGTTTAAAAAGAAAAGAAAAAAAAAAAAAGCAGCATGCTTTTGGGATGAACAGCTAAGCAGTCAGATAGCTCAGGTATATTGGCCAACAAATAGATAGGGGGGCTGTGTCTTAGCTGGTCGCCTCACGGGGCTGCTCTCCATGCAGCAGATGTGTTGGCCCACAGGTTGGTTGCACTACTGTATCTTGGACCTTGCCTGCTTTGGGGGATAGTCAACAGCAGACAGCATGTCAAGTGTAAAAAGAAACAGGCAACTGGGGAGACACGGACTGATGTAGGGAACAAGATGAGAAGAATGGAGACGAGGAGGTACTACAGGAGGAAGGTAAAGCCTGTAACCTAGATCAGTGAGAGTATATAACAGCTCACCTCTGCATCTGAGTTGGAAGCCTTGGCAACAACAGAAGCTATATTGACATTACAGCTTAAAAGCTGTAATGGTTGCACAAAGTACATTTAGAGTATGAGGACACTTGACAAGGGAACAGGTAATTCTCTCTACTGTCCTTTTCCTGAAACTGTGAAAACTAAAGCTGTCATGCCTAAGCAGTGAGAAAAACAAGATTTTTTAAAGGTTTCCTAGTATCAGTATCAGAGCAGGACAACTGTTGTTTTTTGTTTTTTTTTTTTCTCCAGTTCACACAGTTGTAGTCTCAGTAGGGAATCAAATGAGTAGATGATCTTGGAGACTATCTGTGATCTTGGAGGCACTGTGACTGGTACAGAATGTTCTCTGTTGGTTTGCAAGAAAAAAAATATAAGAAATAGGTAGGGAAATCTTACCCTGTCTGCTGTGCCACTTCTCTAAAGATCACAGGAAACTCCAGCCATGGCATTTCACTTTTTGAACATTTGATCATGGAAACCTTAAATTATTTTTTAGTTTCACTTTTAGGATTTGTGAGAGTAAGAATTATTTCTTCTTGAAAAAAAAAAAAAGAAAGCTACTGCATTTCCCATGCACTCACTAAAAGCAAATTGAAAACACTACCTGCTGGTGTCCCGTTAGGGTAAGTCAACTTAGGTCATATCCACTTGAGCTAACAATACAGCGCTGTGATAAGCTACTGTCTTCTGTGACAAGGGTCAGCCCTACTGCCTCTAAAAGTTTTCAGTTTTAACTTAGATCATTCAGTAACATACAGCACAGCCCCACAAAAAGAACAGTTCTTTGAGTTTAATCTTACTCTGCAGGTTCCCAAAAGAAGCATCTTCCACTGACCTGCCGTAGCACCTCAAATGTTCTTTTTTTGTACAAAATGACTGAGTAAATGCAGAGCTTAATAGTCAGTTTCATTTTTCTCTTAAAGCTAGTCTATCAAAAAATTTTTACTTTCTTACACTGTACATATACAATAACCATAACCTCTATTACAAATTTGATCAAGATTTAATCACTTGAACAGTAATCCACAACACAGGAAAGACCTTCACAAATACAGATATTAAACTTTACCCAGGCATAATCATCTGAAACACTATGATTTTGTTTTTTACGGCTTGTCTTCATATTAAATTGCTCTCCCATACTTTCTTTCTGGAAAAACTACTACGATTTCAGTTTCCTTAAAGCTCAAGCCCAGCCTACCCTTTTCAGTTGTAGGAGGTGTCAGGGTGGGGGAAAAAAAAAAAAAGGAGTAAAGTTGTTTCGCAGCATATGTGATGACCACTTCAAAGCCATAAATCCTACTAAAGTACCTCTGAGAATAATGATCAGTCAAGACTTTAATCATCAGGAAGAGCTAGTTGAGAGAATAAGGAGGGTCCTAAGGGTAATAGCTGTAAAATGAAAGTGTCCACTGAGAGCATTTTTTTCATTACAGACAATTGAGCCATTTCTCAACCTTGTTTATCTTTAGCTTTTCCTGTTAGACCAGAGGGAGAGTAAGAGATATTATACCCATCTGCCCCCAGTGAAGTAGAAAGAAAAATGCTAGAAATGCTTTAAGATGAACAATGTTGTTTTCACAGATGCGGTTATGTACCCTTTTTCAGGGCAGGTTTTGAGGCTGAGGGCCTTGGTCCCTTGAACATCTAGCACCTGGCTGAAATCCAAGCTCTGTCCTTAGCCCAGGATGCACAGCAAACTTTGGATATCCTGCCATGCACTGCTGAGTACTGAGACACATAATACTATTATTCAGATTATCCCCAACAATCCCATTGTCTCTGAGTCTTGAGCTGATACTTCATGCTGTCTTTAGACTTAAATGCATCCAGTCCCAGAAGAGCAGGGAGACATGACAGACATGTAAAATTGTATTGGGTTTATGTGGTAAAAGTTGGGTAGCGTGGGGGCCACAGGGGTGGCTTCTGTGAGAAGATTCCAGAAGCTGCCCCATGTCAGATTAGAGCCAGCTCCAGCCGGCTGGCTCCAAAAGGGACCCACTGCTGGCCCCAGCTGAGCCATGAGCGACGCTGGTTGTGCCTCTGGGAGAGCAGATTTAAGAAAGGGAAAAAAAAACTGCTGCACAACAGCAGCTGGGAGAGAGAGGAGTGAGGAACAGCCCTGCAGACACCAAGGTCAGTGAAGGAGGAGGGCAGGAGGTGCTCTAGGTGCAGCAGCAGAAGTTCCCCTGCCGCCCGTGGTGAGGCCCATGGTGGAGCAGGCTGTCCCCCTGCAGCCCATGGGGTACCACATGGAGCAGATCTCCACGCTGCAGCCCGTGGAGGAGCCCACAGTGGAGCAGGTGGATGTGGCCTGAAGGAGGCTGCAGCCCATGGAGAGCCCCCGCAGGAGCAGGCTCCAGGCCGCAGCTGCAGCCCGTGGAGAGGAGCCCACACAGGAGCAGGTGACCCAGTGGGAGCTGCCACCCGTGGGGGACCCGTGCTGGAGCAGTTTGCTCCTGAAGGATGGACCCCGTGGTACGGACCCATGTTGGAGCAGCTCTTGAAGAGCTGCAGCCTGTGGGAAGCCCACGCAGGACCCGTTCGGGAAGGACGGCATCCCGTGGGAGGGACCCCACGTTGGAGCAGGGGAACAGAGAGCGGCCACGAAGGAGCGGCAGAGACGCAGCGATACGGGCTGACCGCAGCCCCCATTCCCCGTTCCCCTGCACCGCTCAGGGGGAGGAGGTAGAAGAGGGTGGATGAGGGGAAGGTGTTTTTAGTTTGCTTTCAGTTTCTCACTGCTCTAGTCTGTTAATAATAGTAATAAATTATATTAATATCCCTATGTTGAGTCTGTTTTGCCCGTGATGGTAATTAGTGAGTAACCTTCTTGTCCTTATCTCAACCCTTGAGCCCTTGTCCATCGTATTTTCTCCCCCTCTTCCTTTGAGGAGGGGGAGTGAGAGAGTGGTTGTGGTGGAGTTCCACTGCTCAGCTGGTTAAAACCACCACAGAAATCAGTCATATGGATCTGTTTTCCCCCAGCTTCTAAAATCTTATCACTATTTACTTACTAGTGCATAAAGAAAAAAGTTTAAAAATCCAGAATATAGAAATAATTTTCTGCTTCTTTGCAGAGCAACTGTAATTTTCTGTGATTTTACAGAGCATTAGATCAGGTTTGATTGGACTCATGGTCTGCCTTTTGAACCAGACATTGACTCTAGTGCAGCTCTGCTCCTGTGATGCTACCTGGTCCAGCCATTAACTCCTACCTTGCAAACATGCTGTAAGAATACTCTCTGACAGGGCTTCAGGCTTCTTGTTCCATTTAAGAGAGCTAGCCTTAATCCCTCCACAAGTTCTTTTTAAACTTTTCTGTTGTTGGTTGTTTTTTCTTTGTGTGTGTGTGTTTATTTCCTTTGTCTTATTCACCCAGTCCTATTCCAGGAAATATATATGAGGAAGTAGCTGCTTCTTGCTCAAAGAAAAGCACTAACATGCCAATTCCTTTCACCAACGCAGTCATCAGCACAAAGCCTTCTCTCTAGCCTTACTGTGGTGGGTTGGCTCTTGGCACCAAAATTAGAGTCATGATTCTGTACTCCACTGGAAAGTGATTTTCAGAACAATTTCTCACCTTTATATAGAATGTATTCATTTAAAACATCCATCCCTGAAATCATGGTGGCCCAGCATATGATACTGTCTTGTTTGTGAAGCAAACCTGATCTACAATAGCATCACATGGTGTACTGATTTATCACCTGCAAAGTTAAGGTCCTCAGGTGAAAGATTGCATGTAGATACTGGTACTACAAATGCGAATCTGGAGATTTTCTTTCCGCTGGGTCCAGTAATGACAATTTTGTCTGAAATGATTTAGCATCATTTGGTTTCCTCTTTCTTCTCCCTGCCAGTTTTTGCATAATAAATACCTTTGCATCTATTCTCTAGCTTTTACATAAGTCAGACAGCTGAAATGATTATGAAATCTGTCTCTAGCAAAATGATCAGATCCACAGAAGCCAGTAGTTTTTATAAACAGAGTAAATTTTTTGTTTAACTTTGCTGACTATTTCTTTATAATTTCCATTAATGTCTAGAACACCAATTCAATCAATTCATTTATTGATTATAAACATAAAAGACCAGAACTGATCAACAGTATGTTTTATCAACATTTGTTCTGTTACAGTTTAATAGCAAGTGAAATTAATGATCAGTGTACAGCATACAGTCTATGGTTATGCTGTAGTACATAGACATAAGAGTGCATGTGCACGCTTTCCAGAACATTTTTAATCCTCTCTACTTACTTTAGAAGCATGAAATGTAATGCATGAAACAAAATAATATTCTATTTGTCTGAAATTCTTATCCAAATTTGAAAAAAAAATTCTTTCTGGTAAAAGAGAAAACTCATTTTTGTTTTTTAAATAAATTCCAAAGTCGAAAGCCAGAATAAGTTTAAATTACCCTTTTGGCAGAAGAACTCAAACACAAAGAGTGCAAAGCTTTCTATTTCTTCAGGTTTGCCAAGTGACCAGTTTACAGGATTGCATCCTGTCGGGACATAGAAAACCATATGGTGGAAAACTTGCATGGCAGGATATGAACAAGTAAGTGAAAAAGGACCAGGGGAGCTGTAGTGCTACTCTAAATTATAATGAAAGATAAGCCAGATATATTTGGTAAAAATAGCAGTTCACAAGCTCCCTATCATTTAACAGCCCATTAAAAATCAGCCGCTGTGCTATCTTCTTGCACAAAAGCAATTTTTCAGATTAAGGAAAACAGAAAATTTTCATCACACCTCCCAAGAGAGAAAATAATCCAAAATTCTATAAGAGTCTCTGTTGTGTTATGTCTGGCAGGCTCCCTCATACTCTCTGCTCTTGCACAGCATACAGAAAACACTATCCTTTTAAAGACAAACTAGAGGAGACTATCATTGCAGTTCATAGAATATTATGCACTATACAGCAACAATATTTTGCGTACAAAGTCATTTAGGTTTATGAAAGAATTTGGGAAGGGCTTGAGAAGTCCTTTTTCAAGTATGATCTTAAAAAGAGAAATATCTCACAACCGCTCTGGTCTAGACACAAAATCATGATGGCTACCTTCACGGATCAGCCCTCTTAGATCATATTCTATCATCTGGCAAGACTTCAAATATATCTATGTCACACAACACTCCATCCACCCTCCAACCCCACTCACATACCTCAATTGGCAGAACAACTTCAAGTATTTCATCATAGGGCTTTATATCCTGGCCCATTTCTTCAGGATACTTAGAATAATAAATAATCATCTGCAGTAAACAATTTATAATAAAGATTTTAGCCTTTCTCCAGCACTGTTGAAGCCTGGCTGTTTCACGGTAGAATGATGGATCTTCCTCCAGTCTCCCTGCCAAACCAAAGATATCTTCATTTTCCAAAGTTTGTTTCCTGCCTGCTATTGGGGAAACTTTGAAAAGTTAAAGAGAAATCCCACAGGCTACCATTTTTCTTTTTTTCTAGGCAGCACTTATTTGTTTCATTTTCTGTGTGTTTATCTCCAGTTTTAAAGAATTAATGCCTGAGTAGCCTTTATGGTAAAGTACTACAACTGCTCATCCACCAGGCCGCTCAGTTGGCTGTGCATCCTTACAGCACCATCCCACTGAAGAGACCAGCCTCGAGCATTGCATTTGCAGCACATTGCTCCCTTTTATGTGCCAGGGAGGGAAGTTGATTGCAGCCCTGCCTATTTCAGAGCCAGGCAGGGACAAGGCACCGTAAACTAGAGAGTGGCAGGGAAGCCTTAACAAGAGTCCAAATCCAAACAGAAGGAGCAAATCAAACCCTTTGGGTGTATGCATTCTCAAGAAATTTGGATAATATTTTCAGCCTACGATGCTTGTGGGTCTGAAAATTTGAGAGCACGAAGAGCACTCAGAATAATACAGGAGAGAGAATTAAGTGGAAACATTCCAAATACAGGCCAAAAAAGAAGTGTCATTTGCATGACAGAGGATTTTCTTTGAACAATGAAGTGGCATTCATATTATTCATATTACTATTCATATATAAACTGCAACAGAAATTTTATTTCCAAAACCAAAATGTTGACATAGACGAACTGGCTATTTAAGGAACTATATAAAATTACTGTGCAACTAGTTACATATCCAGCATGTTCCCTCGCATCTCAGCTGAAGGGTACACATTAAATTAAGCACACTGATGGATTTATTAATTTCTGTAGTGCAAGGTATTTATCAAACATCTAAGATGGAAATACCCACAGATCATTCACTATGTGAAAGAAAAGATATTGTTAGCATGAGAGAAATCTCATCTTAATGAGTGACATTTTGTTCCTTAATGCAGTCTTAATTCCTTAAGAATAATTCTCTTTCCCTTTCTGTATCCAAAGGAAGTACCAAATATCTCTGCTGCAGCAAATTATGAACAAAAACAAGGTGCATAAAAAAAAACTTTGAAGATTCTTTTTTCTCCATTTTTTTCATGGGTGGTGTGGTATTTTAGGTAAGGTGAAAGTTCCATAAGTCCATCCGTGAAATAAATAAAATGTGCATACTGCTGCAGCCAAGAGGTCACATCATCCCTTAGCCTTGTAGCTAGAAGAGGCTGAAGTGCTTGTTTCCATCTACTGCTTGGTAATATAAACTGCTAATATGCATCTCAAGGGGAAAAATCCCTAACAAGAGCACTCTAGGTAATTCCACCACCTTGCAATAAAAAAACTTTAAAATGTCGATTATGCACTAGATTACAAATGGTCAAGATGGAATTATCCTTTCTTGGTGAGGTAAGGAAAACAAAACTAAATAAAAAAGAATCTGTAACAGGAAGAAAAGCCTCAGTCAATGCAAAATCACTTGGTAGGTATGAATGCAGTTTTTATTGCTGTTGTACGTGGGGGCAGGGGAGAAGGGTACTTTTTTTGTTGTTGTTCTGCTAGTGCTGCTTGAAAAGATGACAGCCTAATAACATCCACATAGAACTGGATTGCAAGTTTACATTACACAGCATGTGTTCTATCATTATTGCACTGTATGGTAGGATAATGGTTTTACTACACAGTGCCAGAGGCAGAAGATGCTTCTGAAAATCCCTTAGGCATCAACATCGCAGAGGACTAATCTAATTTTATTTATTTTTTTTTTATTATTACTTACCAGGCATACAAATTCAAAATGATTATTATTCAATAAGAGAAGCTAGAATTTGCAGATCTCCCTGACATGTCTCTCTAGCATCATCCTGATAAGGGAACATTTGGCAATGGATCAGTGCAACAAGCTGCCTGCTTCAAAAAAACAGCATATCAGTGCCTTCAGAAGGCATTAAAGCTAAGAGGAATCAGAAATACAAGTCAAAGTTCATATCTGTTATCTACAGTTGGGTTATATATGATTCCTCAGGTCTCAAAGCGAAGCCATTTTCAGTTACAACAGGAAAACATTGAAATTAATTCTAATGTGAAGGCTAGAACAGAGTGAATGAAACCAGAACCCATGGGAAGGGTTTAAAGAAAAAAAGTACTGGAAATAAGGAGAAAGAAAGACTCATTGACTCATTTGTTACAGTGCCAAACGTTTAGAATATGTGGGACTCCACTGAAAACCCTGATTATATTAAGCATATGATTTCTTCTAATGAAAAAACTAACACTGAGGAAGAGGGGGAAATACAGAATGCATTCCTACAAAATTACTATTTATCAACTATGTGTTTGTCACATGCACCCACACTCCGCTCTCCTCCCCACATACTTGTGGTTTTTGCTCAGATAAAGTTTTATCTCATCTGAGAGTTCAAAGGAATGCTTTAATCCCACTACAGCATGGGCAATTCGTCACCATATAGTTTCACAGTATTGCTGGTTCACAAACCTTTGCACCTTTTGAGTATTGTCACTTCATTTCTTTTTAACAGTCTAACAAGTTAAATACAAAGTGAGGTGCAGATGGGCTAGCAAGTAGCTCTCTCCATACCCAGGGCTCTCCTGGCCCCTTTCGGAAACTCAGTATTAGGCCAGATTGACCATGACTTTTGCGGCCCAGATGTGCATTTGCTACAAGTCCCCTGTAACTAACTTTCTGCTGAACAGCCCTCTCCTGCCATTGGAAGCTTCAGAAGCTCATCAGGTGTTACCACCACTGGGAGCTGATGAAGGCAGATTTCTGTTGCTTTTTCCATGGTGCCCCACAGCATGAAATACTTTCCAAATTTATTTAATCAAACTACAAGCTCTCCTCATTTATCAGCTTTGTGAAGACAGCAGTGCAGGTAGCCTGCTGTTTCCAGTCATTCCGGTTTGCTCATTCTTTCCTACACTAACCACAAGCACACTTCGATCTGCAAGGCACACACTTCCATCTTTCCCCCGTACAACTGGAGAACTTCAACAGCCTGTAATATGGCAGTTTGTCGCTCTTCACATGAAGGCCAATTTCTAACACTCAGATGGGTCTGATTTGCTTTCAAAACAAATCAGCACGGCAATTACCCCTCTTCTCTTTAAAAGCCACAGAACTGGAGGTTTTTTGGCCTCTCTTTCTGGAGCATGTGTCTGATGCAAAGATATCTTCTTTTTCTGCACCCCAGTGAGCTGCAGCCTTCACAGCAGGTTAGGTAGGGAGCTGGCATACAGGGCTTCTCAGACTTTTTGTGGCCCAAAAACCTTCTTGCTGGAGAACTGCAGAAAATTTTTCCAGTCGCAGGATGGTGAAAACATGTAACTTTAAGAAAGCAAAAGTTGTCTGGTTTCCCTGATGCTATTTCAACTTTTCACCTGTTTGTGACTTAGAGCTATAAGGGTCTTTTCTGTAGGTACTACAGTTCGCCTTCAAAAACACCAGTGCTTACAGAAGAGAGAAGTGATTCCTCATTTAGCCTTCCATAGGTGTGTTGTAAATGTTACCTTCAGTTCCCTACCCTTTCGATCTGCTTGAAAATCCAGGGTCTGGCCATTCTGTGTAGCTGGAAAATACTTAGTCACTGTGCAAGGTGGTGACATTCACCCTTCTGCAGTGGATCATCACAGAAAGCCTGGTATAAGGCTTCTATCAAATTCCTGTCAAATCTTCAAAACCAAAACAAGATTACATGTCTTCCTAACTTTTGCCTAAAGTATGAGTTTTCAGTACTATATTTGATAGTACTTTTCATAATTTTCTAATGTCACTAAAAAAAAAAAGCAACATTTAAATGGCTTACTTTTAAGGAAACAAACAAAGATGTCTAGCAAAATTATATTATTCATGATTATATAGGGCTCTGCCACTCAGAATATGCCTTGCTATTCCCTTCCTGAAATCACCGCGATCAGCAAACCTCAGACAGCAGCTCTCATTTAATTTATAGCATCCAACTTGATTCTACACACTACCTGGGTTAAAGGGCAGATATTGGAAATTACATGTAATTGATTGTAGCTGACTGAAAACAAGTTAATGTTTTGTTAAAACCAAAGATGTCCTTGTTCTGCACAAGGCTTGGCTTTACATTTTCATTCCTCCAATATCTGAATAATGAAGAGTATTAATCATTCAGGAATAAAAAAAAAAAATGCCCAAAACTTCTAGAAGGGAAGTAACAGCTACAAACGTTGTGCTGAGGATGTAAATACTCAAGGTCTATTGGCTCTGGAATTTAGATCCCTTCAAAACAAGAAAGCTTGTTGAGAAGTGTAATGCTTTCAGTACTATATAGATCGTTGTGTGTGCAAGGTGCAATGAATTACTGTGAATTAACACTACAGTTTTCAAGGTAAGAGCTAACTACATCAGGAACATACCACAATAACACACAACACTGCTGTAATAGTCCCTACTTAGTCTTTTGCCTGCTTACCTGAGCTACCTGCCTTTTCCTCACAGGTAGTAAAGCCATCAGGAAGTAAAGTTTCATTTGAAAAATATGAAAAAAAAAAAAAAAAAAAAGTAGCCATATTGGGCTCACTCCACCTGTCTTGTAAGAATGAAGGTTAAGCTTGCAAGGAGCTCAAGCTCATACAGTACAAAACCCTCCAACTTCAACCAACCAACCAACCAATAAGAAACAGCACAGATATGCTGAGGCATGCCAGTGAATTACTAATAAATGAGAAGTCAGCGTATGTGGTTCAAGACTTCGGGCTTCAGAACATTAACAAACAACTGGAAACTTTCCCATAATTTATCAAACTAACAAGTAAGCTCCTTTTATCTAAGTAAAGTGGGTGGCTAGTGTGGGTACAGCATAACACGAAGCTTCTAGAAGGAGCTAATGCATATTATGTTACTATCTCTTTCTTTTGAACTTGTTAGTTTCAGGGCTTCCTGAATCATTTGTTATATTTCTGTTAATAGTTGATGTGCTGTCACTGTATTGAAACTAGTACTGCCACCAAAATAAGCAGTACTGTTTCAGCGTAATGTTGTGTTCCCACACTCAGTGCTATTGATCTGCGATTTAGATTAGAAGCAAATCAGAGCAGAAACCAGTTTTGCCCTATTTGCTCAACTCATGGCATAGTTGTGACTATTGCAATCTCACAGTCAGTAAATGCTGTTTCAGAGATTCCAACCCAATTCCAGCCACTCGCTGATATTCTCAATATAGATCAGCAACCCCTTAAGTAAATATTTGTAGGAATGTGCTTTAAACAGAATTTCTTATAGTAAAAAAGTAGGGGAAATGAGAGGCTGCCTCAGAGTAGGATTCTATTGAACTTGCCAACAGAGAAACAAAAGACGTCTCGGTTTCCAGTGTGCTACCACTACTCTAATAATAACTCAGAAAAACTGTAAAGTATAGAACTCTGCCAGCAGAAATGAGCAAATAATGTTAATTACACACAAGCTTTTACTTTAAAAAAAAAAAAAAAAAACACCTCTGTTCACACTCCATTTTCTTTCCAGTTGTATATTCTGCTGAATGAGTTTATTGCTGAGAACATTTGCCAAAATTGTCTAAACTCATTTAATTAAAATTTGTAAAGTGCTCTAAGATTCATAAGCAGAGAGATGCTATGGAAGTAAAGTATTGTCTCAAACCTGAGAAAAATAAGAATTTACCCATTCACGAAGCGAAGTAGATTTTTCTCATTGATTTCAATGGGCTTTGAATGAGGCCTGATTTCCCACAAGTGTTACACGTTGCCTAGAAATTGCATGCTAGAGTAAACACTACTCCAGTAGTGTTTAACACTGAACTACAGTGTCAGATGAGGAATGTTTCCTTCTGTACATGGATTTAGGGATCTCCATTATTTTGATATGTAAGACAAATTTCATCTTAAAAGTATTAAGACTTCATCCAAGCTTAAGGTTGTTCCCTTATCTTAACAGAGATAATTGATTTTCTTATTTTCTTTTACATAAAGAATTCAGAATGATAATGAATTCCCAAATAATGCATCTGCCAAAGTTACAATTACTGGAAGATCATTGCAGAGATTTCTTCTTTTTCTGAAATACATTGCTATAATTTAGAGTTCAGTGGGGCTTTCTAAATTCACATAGAAAACGTGACACTGCCCAAATTGACAGCATCAAGTGCAAATATAGAGAGTAGAGAGCTACAATTCAAAAAAAAAAAAAAAAAAAAAACCCACGCAATTAATTTACACTCTTAAGCTGACTGCCCTCACTTTACTGGAGTAGTTACAAACCTCAACTGCTACTAAATTGTCAAGTACTAACGCAGCCATGTACTGGGTCTGATCCCCACTGTTCATTTTGATTTGAAATTCTTGGTATTTGAAGAACATACCCTGCTTAAGAATTAAAGAGGTATTTTTTCTTCCCTTGTTTCTTAGGATACAAGAGGCCTTTCAGATAGCTGTGTTTACACCACCTGGCCAGAATCCTCACAAAAAGATTTGTATTTTTTCCCTGAATTTCTGCCTCAGATGTGTCTTCCCCAACCTCCTATTTCAAATCTGTTGTCTTTGTTATTCAGCCTTAATTATCTGTTATTATGCTCTGTCCTTCCCCCAAAACCCTCCGTCTGTGACTACACATAAAATTTTCATTTCTTTCTTGTATGCTTTCCAGTCATTTGTCATCCCACTTAGCATTTTACTAACTCTACCTCTGCACTGCTGTCAATACCTTCCAATTTCTGTACTTGAATTGCTTGCCTTTACATTTCATACAAGACCAAACATACTACTAACTGTCTCGGTGACTATAGTAATTGTCTTTCAAAAATTTTTTTTTTTTCCCCCACAGTGAGGCAAAAAATTGCCAAGTCCTATGTATGAGAAAAAGAGGAGAGGAGCAGACCATAAAACAGCTAGAGAACTATCAGGTTAAAAAGACTGAGAATGTCTAGAAGTTTTTAAACCACCTGCACTAATTCAACATGAAATTTGACANACCTTCCAATTTCTGTACTTGAATTGCTTGCCTTTACATTTCATACAAGACCAAACATACTACTAACTGTCTCGGTGACTATAGTAATTGTCTTTCAAAAATTTTTTTTTTTTCACCCACAGTGAGGCAAAAAAATGCCAAGTCCCATGTATGAGACAAATAGGTGAGGAAAAGA
>VXAL01007838.1:180657-194058 GCA_013399475.1 Chauna torquata | reverse complement strand
GTCAGATGTTATTTCTAAGAATACTGATTCCATAAACTCAGTTATTTGTGTGAAATAAATTCAGAAAAATTTCAACTAATCTTATAGTCAACATGAAAAATGGCATTTCAAATTCTTTTTCCCAAATGTATCACCTCCCTCTGAATTTGTTGTTGAAGGGTGAAAAGTATTTCTAGAATTTCTGATTTCTTCATTATTTTCAACCCNAGAGGAGGAACAATCAGATGAAACAGACAAAGAAAAAAGCTCTGACCCAACCAGAAAGAGACAGAAAAGGTCTTTCTCTAACTTAAGAAGAAAATGTGAAAAAGTACATAGATTAATCTGAAGGAGAGGAAGCAAATATGATTTAAGTCTCACTACTTGAACTTGAGCAAGTTGTGAGAGGCAAAGTAAACTGCCAAAAGACAGCAAAAAGAAAGCACTAGCTGTAGATAGAATTTCACTTCTGAAGACCTCATAAGGGAATTAGAAGGGGTTTAAACACAAAATGGCTGATGGCTGGATGGGGAACGATTTGTGAATCCCTCTGCCTGTTGTAACATGATGATGACCTAGTGATACTGAGGACTTTTGAAGAATCCTCTGTTAAGGTATATCCAAAGTAAAAGACTTTTGTTTGTTTGCTTTTTAATTCACACTACAAGTCAGCAAAAAAAAAATTCATCTGAAACAAAATCTGAGACAAAATATGTCCCTAGTGAATGAAACCTCAAATAAACAAAATTAACATTACAAACCCAAGACAGTCACGTACCAAAACCCTCAAAGAGAAAAGCAAAATAACTTCAATACACAAGTACGTTGGATAAACAGTGCAACTAGACCCAACAGAAACACAAAAATGGGAACAAGCATCAGCTGTGGAATTATATCCCAAGATGTCACATGAACATTGGTCAGCAGACCTAGCTGGAAAGAGGGAAGGATCAGATTCACAGTCCAGTCACTATACGAAAAAATTCTGACACACAGTGAACCCATTGTTCCAAGACATTTCTGGATTCACCTGGCACCTTTGAAATTTTTAGCCGTGTCCCATTTGACACAGAATTCATGAATCCCATCTGTACAATATGTACATGCACATAAGTATCCCATAGATATGTACATGGGAACTCGTAAACTAGACATACCCAGCTGCCATCCCAACAGATGCTCTCCAAAAACCACATGAATCTCCAAGGTGCTTCGCATACTCCTGTGAGACACTGTGAAATTCAGGAACTCATGTAAAATAAGGCAGACAGACAAATGATAATAGACAAAGATGATAATTTCTACTATCACTACCACAATGAGTGAAAATAAACTTTTCTAAGTCAAAAATTGTTCACTGAAACTTAAATTTGAATGTGGAATTCAAACACTTAGAATTTCCTTTCATGTGGCAAATACTCACCATATAGAACCTAGAAGAGTTCCTATAGGAGCCAAGGCCTCATTTGCATCCTTAAAAAAATTAGAGTTACTAGGAAAGCTCAAACCTTTCCTTGTAAATCACCAGCTATTCCCACGTGGGAAATATGATTACTGTAAGCAAGAGCATTATATCACCAGTTTCCAGTGCAGAGTAAAGTCAGCATGAGATTTTCTTAAGAAGAAAAACTACCTCACACAGGAAAAATACTTAGGGAAATGAAGTTCACTGCATAAAAGAGACAGCATGCAAATGGAACAGAAGACTAACGAGTACTTCGGGATTTGACTTGAAATTGCTTGTAGCTGAAATAAATGAATAAACCTGTTACAAGGCATAATTCCTCTGAATCTGAAGAAACAACTGTGAATGGAAAAGCAAGAAAGGAAGAATAAGGAGTTTAAAGACCTATGGGAACCTCTCTTATTCTCCTCTCTTCTCCCAGCCACACACAAAGAACTTTCCACCCATTTCAGCAGGAGAAAATAAAGCAAGACAAAATCTTCCCACACAGATTGCAGAAGCACTCAAAAACTGGCAGTTTCAGTGCATCCTCCTTACTGTCTCTCTACCTGCAAAAAGGAGTGGCAAAAATGAAGAAATTTTTCTTTGAAAACAATAGCAACTTTTACTAAGATAGAGGAATGGAAACAAAAATGCATCCCAATGTCAAAGCTCAAAATCTGATTTCAGTTATAAATGTTTCATCTATAATTTATATTTCCAGCAGTCAGCATTCAAGATGGGTCGCTCTGAATCAAGGCAAAGGTCTGCCATGCTTTGCAACAATTGCTCCACATAAACACCCACCCCTTTTGAGTTTATGTGATCCTAGTTAACATAGATTCTAAACCTCATAAATACAGAAAAATTGCTTTAACTCCTAAACCAATGTTGATTGATCCAGAAATATATGGTGAAAGCTCAAAGTAAATGTCTCAGAGGCACTTACTGGCCACATGCACCTCACAACAATGTCAGGCTGTGGCAGGATCTACTCCTTTCAGGCACTTTCTAAAAAAAACCTAAATTGCTTTTCTTTTTTAGTTTCTAATTTTAATTTCAGTATTTAGCTTCATTTTTGCTAATATAATTCAATATTAATGTAACTACTAGTTACAGAAAAACAAGAGAAAAACTAACTCTGCTCTAGTCAGAATCCAGAACAGCAGAATACAGATGTGTCCCAGTTTTATTACCAACAATCTTTTCCAAGTGGCATTTTCTAACAGTAAGATCTGAAGCCTGTTAGACGGCCATTCATGCGTTCTGATTAAGTGCAAATATATATATACATATTTTAAATCAACATACTGACCACCCATACACCCAAATACAGAGGCATGCACATGAATATGCATTCAAATATATTGAAAATCATTCTGTACTTCAGAACAGCATTTCTTACATGCAAGAAAAAAAAACATCTTTTCCACATCTGGGGGAAGAAATGCAAAAATAAAAAGTAAACTAACTAGGCAGGCATCAAAGTAAAAGCCAGAATTAAGCTGTAGGTATCCCACACATTCACCAGACCAACAAATTAATTTACCAGAGCCGCTCTGACTTCTGAAGGCTTTTTTGCCCCCCTGTGGCTACAGCTTACATCATGTACCTGTAAGACATGGAAAAGCCATTGGCCACTGTCTTAAAGTCCTAGTGCAAGAAGCTCCAGCTTTCTCCAGGCATCCGTATATAGCAAGCGAATTTCCACCAAAGGATCTAGGAATCAATAGTATAACTGCCTAGAAAAGTGCATTTTTAGTGTTTTTTCAGGGGAAGATGGTGAAATTGTAGATAAACTGACCATTTTAGAAAAATCCATGAAACTTTCTTAGCAATGCATTTCTGTGGCTATTGTGGCAAGGATAACTCCACAGGGAAAAACAGTTCAGAACAAGTGATATGAGATGGACACAGGCAGCTCCAGATCACATGAGGGATAAGAAAAGAATCTGGTAAAGAATCTACACTGATCTTCACGAATTTAATCAGTTGTCTTTTAATCTGTTGATTTGGGATTTCAGCTCAATCACATCACTTTTATTGAAGCCAATTCACTTAGAAAGGAAACTGGATATTTATACATCACTTTCAAGTTTCACAGTGTTGTCCACAGAACAGACCTACCCCTTTCCCCAGTCTCACATGGCAACACAACTATATTTAAGCAGCGTCTAGAGTTCTCACTCCATCCCAGACTGCTACAATGCCATCTAGTGATTCTGGAGCATAATATGTCTAAAAGAAAAAAAAAAAAAGTGGCTGTGTGTTGACAGCATTACACTTTTATACTTCTAACAGGGGAAAAGGCAGAACAATAAAAAAGCTGTCAAAAAGCAGCATACTGTAGACAGGGATTTGCTCATGTATGGTATTTACCAGGATATCTGTCAGTGAAATGCAGTAAACCTAATATATCCATTTTTATTTGTACCTCTTGTGAGGTTAAAATATTACTTACTCCATTACATCCTCAAACACCATTTCAAAGGATAAAATGTTCATGGGAAAACAGCTCTGTTCTGAAAAGAACTAAACAGTGCTTTTTAAAAAGCCCTTAACTATGATACTGAGAATTTTAAATCAATCCTTTTTAGCATTAAAAATAACCTTCTATCCCAAAACTACACTGACTGTAGTTCATTGGAAAAACATTTTTTTTTTTTTTGCCTGTTTTCTGTTCTCTTCTTGTATTTCTGCTTTGTTCACTGCTTTGTATCACATGCAAAAAAGGAAAAGAGAAGCTGGATGGAAAAAAAAACCTGCAGCAGTGGAAATAGGAGCAAACACACCATAAAAGCTCTGTATTTTTTTTGACTTGCTTTTCCATTAAAAGAACATTCATGGAAAATTGGAGCAAAACGAAGTGCTACCTGTTAAGTTTATATTTTGTAACTCAAAATACTTCTTCTATAAGCATTACTGTGGGCCACAGCAGCAAGTGAAGCAAGTTCAAACTGTGCTGAGACATCGGTTGGGAATTAAACATGGGTCAGAAAAGCTGTTCTATATTTTCTATTATTTTAACCCTTAATATTGAAAAGAAGAATTACCTTTTTCCTCGGAGTATTGCTTGCATCTAGAAACAGAACACCAGGCAAGGCTTATCACATTATTAATGACAAAAATGGCTGATAGGGGGAACCTTTGAAATCAGCGACACCAACGTCCTAAAAGGACTACAAGCAATAAACTTCAAATTAATAGATCAATACATCCAACTTCTTCAGAATGGCTCAGGATTCAGTTCTTTGCATAATAACATAACACTGAGGCAAGGAAGGAAGGAAAGCTGTAAGCAAACACATAGAAGCTTACCTGAAACCTGACATCAGATACAGATAGAAAAAAATGCATAGGGCAAAATAGAGTATGGAAAAGATACAGGCTTCTTCCTACGAACAGTGTTTGCTCACATAACCAGGCACTCTTTAGACCCTGAAACTAATGTAAGGTTTTGCTATATTATTCTCATAATTACCTAATTACTATGCAACATTACCTACATCCTGTTGATATAGTATCCTGACATTGCCTTTGAAATAAAACATTCTGCAGGAATGTACCATCTACCTCACATATACAACCTGTATTGAATACATTCAAGGCTATCCAAATATATTAAATATTAAAAAACAACAATCTGCTGGATGACTCAAGAAGCTGGGGGAAGGCGAAGAGTTGTCTGAGTCACAGAGATAATTCGACATCGTGCAGGCAGATCTTCTGTTCTATTAACTAGAACTGTGTAGGATTTAATGATCTGAATGAACCTTGTCTTCATGAAATGAACTCAAATGTCTTCCTAAAGTGGAAACGTACACACATCTGTCAAAAGGTAATCATGACAGTACATGTGCCACATATACTGCATGCAGGCATAGGTTGCCTATATTCTGACAACCGAAAAAATTCAACAGCTATAAACACCAATTTGGGGGTAGAGGGAAGAACCAGCTGTGTTCACATTTGCTTGAGATACATTGAACCAAAGTAACAGGAAGACAGCGTATGAAGAAAAGATTTTTATATATATTACAACAGGGAGAGGGAGCATATCCATAACAAGGTACTTGCTATCATTGGACTGAAGCAGATTGTGGGGGAAGAAAAATGTTTGATTTCACTGAAAATTTACAATTCAAAATACATTTTAAAAATAGTAATGCTATATTCTTCATTGATATGACTCCAATGATTCCAAGGGATTTGGGAAATCTTGTGGCTAAGTGACAAAATTATACTTGTGTACTTACTGAGAAGAAGTAACAAGTTTGCTTATTTCTACATTGAACAAATGCAGAGCAAGTCTATACAGCTATATGCACAGGGTTGTTCTTTTATTTTCTCCCCGAAGACAAAGTGTCTTTCTTTCAAGAGAAAGTAATCACAAAAAATATTTGATAGATTTGGTGACTTAAAAAACTGTATTAAAAATTACATTTCTAAGCCTGAAGTTGATGTCAAATTCATGATTTATTGATGACAACATCTAGAGAACTGCCGCAGCTTCCTCATCAAATGTTAATGACAAGCTGCACCTCTAGCCCAAAACTACTTTTCCAGTAAAGCAGTTATTCATAATGCAAACACAGCAAGGTGACTACAATTTAGAATGAAAAGCTAGAGGAGCAGAGCAAGAAAATCCATTGCCAGAAAGAAGAAAAATGCTGGACTGAGCATCAAAGAGCTTACTTCACACACATGCCACATGATTATTTATTATTATTATTCTGACATCTTCAACACCTACTCTGCGTGTCTGTTCGTGACCAGAAAAGTAGAAACAGTAATATTTTGCTGATTAGAGCACAGTTGTCTCTAGCCCCACAGGTAACACACCTCCTTTGGGAAAAAATGGTCAAAAACAGAATGAGATTTTTAGTACAGTAATAGCCTTCTCTGGAGGCTCAGTGCATCAGAACAATGATACTTCCATCAGTGTAACATAGGCTAGCATCATCCAAGACAATCCTTCAGTTCAACTCACGAGACGCAAGACAACATTTAGAATTAAAAACTAACATTTCACACTTAATTGCACAGCAATTGCCACAACAACTGACAGTAAGTAACCATAATAAACGCTGCATCAATTGGAACATACAAAGCTAGCGCGTTTCTACAGGTTCCATAACAGGCTATTTTTGACTCTGTTACTTCAGTTATATTTCAGTCTACCAGAGTCAGTTATTACTTGGCATTCACCTAAAACACCTACGACTTTTGACATAAAGCCTTCTACACTCTTCTGATACCTATGAAGAAGTAAACATCTTGTTTGACCATGTATAACAAAGTAAAGGATGGAAGAATAAATAGCAAAAAAGAAATGTTAAAATGTTACTAAATATTACTTATATTATCATAATGTCCTGTAACTTAAAATTACAAAGAAAAATCTATACAAAATGAAGAGAATTCAAGAGACAGATATATAAAAGTGATTAAAGATATGGGAGTAATCTTATATGAAGATACAATAATAAAGTATGGATAAAAGAGTATTTCTTCCAGGCAGAAGATTAATAATGGACAGTTACACTAGCATACTTCCTCCTTTCCCTCCCCCCAAACAAATCACCCTTCCACTGGCAACAGATCTATTTCAGATGGATCAGGAGATCCTTTATACGTAAAAGATCAGACACTACCCTGAACACTCCTGCCACCCTGGCTGGAGTTGTGCCAACAGTGGCAATTTTGGTAAATAACTTAGCAAAGGAAGGGGGTAGGGCAGCACTTAAATGGGTGCTACCTCTGCTCCTTTATGTGGGTAGCAATAACGTGTACACGCACACACGCTACAGGTTCATCAGATGGTACCATTTTCTTAACGCAGAAAGATATGGTACAAATCATACCATATGATAGAACTTATTAGCATTATGTGGTGTTCACTTCTTAATGACAAGCATTGAACAAGCAATAATAGGAAAATCCAGTTTTCTTATCAGGATAAGAAATTTTATATGAATGTGCATCCATCTTCCGTCAGGGGAAAAAAAGCATTGCGTAGAAGCATGGCAGTCCCATGGTTCTTTTACTCTTTGCACCTCGAAGAAGGAGAAACCCATTGTGAGCAAAGCTTTGCCAAAGCTTTGTTGCAGAAGGAGCAAAGCGGTTCCTTGGTGCTCAACAGGCAGCATGTTAATCACCTGCTGCAAGCCGGGGAGTGAGCAGCTCTGATAGATTCCTGCAGGGAGCACACTACCAAGCACGGACAGCGCTACATGCTGTGCTACAGCTTCACTCACGGGTTGCTCTCCAAGGCACATTTTCAACATGCAAAAATGCAACTATTTCTCTTGATGAAATTGGTTTACAAAAAATGAAACAAAAACAATAAAGGCAGAACAAAGGATGAATGAGAACAATTATTACTGTGATAGGAACGATGACTCAGATTAGCTTGTTGATGAATGACAAAAGCTTGATAGCTGAACTCATTGTGTCTTCACTTTGTTTACTGAATTTGTTCAGGGGCTGTTCAGCTCAAATCAATTTGTTAGGAAATGAACTTTAATTATTTGTTTTAAATCAATGTAACTTTCAAGCTGCTTCTAACAACTTTCCAGCACTCTAAGGAAAAAAAGGTGAAAAAACCTTTACTGTTAATAGGTCTGCTAACTCTAAAATCATAACTATACAAACAGTGAAACAAAAGTATATTTTAAAATGTGACCAAATAATTTCACTCCACATGAGACACTGGGTTATGTGACAGAATTACACAAGCAACAATAAATACAAGGTATCTTATAGGAGCGGGTACTAGTAAGGTCCAGAACCAAGCACAAGCTGCCAAAATCCTTATCTGCCAATAAAAGGGTCCAGCTGGAAAGCTTTGGAGACGCAGACCTTAAAGGGCAACGCTAACAGCGCCACCAAGATACAAGGTGGTACCCATTCCAGAAGACATCAATGACCTAAAACAAATTCCTTGATCACAGTGAAACCTGCAACAGATACTGAAAGGAAGCTGTAAACCCCAAAAGCACATCAAACCAAGTAAAAGAATACAGTGAAATAGGAATTTTCTCTGTCTGTTGAGTGCAAGGATTGAAAACTACTGACAGTTTGTGCTTGCTAGCCCAGAAGGCTCTTAAAACTCAGTTTGTAAACCCAGAAAATTTCTCTAATTTCAGAGACTCTAGATCCAGTTATATCCATTAAGGTTGTGTACTACAAAACATCTGCCTTTCACTTTGTCCTCTGTTACTCCAAAAGCAGTAACAACTCTCAAGTGTCACCTCTGAATTACTACTTGACTAGCTAAAGAATGGCAGCCTTGGAACAGAAAATTGCAGTGGCTGCTGATAAGTTAAGCTGAAATATATAAAAGACTGATTTCCATTTTTTTCCTATACTTCTTCACACCAGCAAAAAATTAATGCATAGCTCTCTTCCTGAGAACGTGAATAATCAAAGCACACAAGGACAGAAAATCCACCCCAAAACATCCCCTCAATCTAACTTCCGTTCAAATTCTAAATGTAAACGAGTTTGCATAAAAAAAAGTGTAGTATCCCACAACCACTAGATTTTTCAAGAAGCCTCCACACATCACAGTGAATTAAAAAATGACATAAAGGTCAGCACGAAGGAAGCAACAATGATCTTTGGTTTACCCTTACTTTCACAGTCAACTTCCACCAACAATAACTTCATCACTGAAGCCTCTCCTAAATTTCATCTTAAAATATCCCTCCTCATCTCCAATCCAGTCCCTGTCATTTCCTTTATCTCATAATGTGGTTATTCTACATGATTCATAACTGTCCTGTGATTATTTCAACATCTATGGGAACAGAGCTGTACTGAGAAACAGTCAGCTTAACAGAGGTCCCATTTGCTGCTGCCTGCTACTTAGTCATTTTGTCTTCCATGAAATTAGGATTGATCAAATGAGCAGAATCTAAACCTCTAAGTAGGAGTTTGAAAAAAGCAGTCTCTCTCTTGTCTCTGTCGACAAAGAGTCATTGCTCTTTCTACCCTGCTCCTTTCCCCGTACACATTAAGCAAAACATGTTTTCAAGGATTTGTCATCGTCATATCATAGTGCTATCTTTGTCCACTGTTGAAAAAGAACTCATTACTAGGTGTGGTTACAAGGCTCCTGCTCTGCTCTTTTCTCCCAGATTAGCACATAACACACAATACATATCACCGTGCAAGTGTTCTGGGCCTCAGAAACTGATAGTGCTTTAAAAGTATTCATTAGTTTTTATGCCACCACGGAGAAGAATTTCACATTTCACAGATGGAGGAATCAAGAATGAATGATCGAGTCACTTGTCCAAAGTAATATAGTGGCAAATTCAAGAACAGAATCCAAGTCCTCCACTATATTCATTAGGCCATATGCTTCATCAACAGTTAGTATCAACAGAAACTCCTTTTGCAACTTTTTCTGTTTAATGAATCTTTCTGATCAAGTCCGATACTTACGTGTCCCATTACAGAGAGAATAGATTATTTCTTCTGTGCTAATGAACTGCAATCTTGATCTGAAATGACAGTACTCAACTAACAGTCAGGGGTTTGGATTGCTTGCCATCTGTTCATTCATGTATAATTTCAAAGGGAAAATCATCAACTAAGCTAAATGAATAGTTTTGTGATTTGAACTTTGTAGGTCATTTATCTTTAAAGGTTTAAAATAATTTGGCTATAGCAAGTATCACATTTTTATTATCAAAGGCACAGCATAAGCAATATTTATTTTCCACACAGTTTCAAATCCTGAATCCAGGCACCTTTCTAAATGCTCAATATCTGCAGCTCCCACTGATTTCACAGTAACAGTGAGGGGTCAACATCTTTTGACTTCTTAGAAGGACAAAAAAAGCAGTATCAAACCAAGTAACAGTCTGGTAAGCCAGAGATTTGCTCATCAAATTGTAATGAGGGTACTGGTATATATTTTTCAGAATCTTACCTGCCCACTTATGCATTCTTTTTATTATCTGATTCAGGGACACTTTCTTTTTTGCTATAGGCACTATTAAGAAAGGTTTAAAAACAAAACAATATGCTATAAAAACATTTTATCAGCTCCACTCTTTGGTATTCTGTTCTTCTACTCTTACTCCACGAGTTACAGACAGAACTTTTTTGAAGATAAGAAATAAAGTGATAAAGATTTTAAAAAGTTTTCTGAAACAGGACACTGCTTGTGAGTGTTCAAGATACAGATAGTAAACATGTTGATTCTGACTTTGTACTTAACGGGAACTCTGAAATACAGCAGCAATGGTTGAAGAGCAGTAGGGTATTAGCATTCTCCTGAAACCTACCTCCACTACTGGGCAGTGATCCTAATGGGAAAAGGCTAAG
Source organism: Chauna torquata (assembly GCA_013399475.1). Lineage (NCBI taxonomy): Eukaryota > Metazoa > Chordata > Aves > Anseriformes > Anhimidae > Chauna > Chauna torquata. Next base: position 183,296 of record VXAL01007838.1, on the reverse strand, counting down.
CAGTATTATGAATTTATCAGTACCTTTTGGCTTATCAATCCAGTTTTGAATGAGAGTAGTAGGGATGGTACTTATTCAGAAACAACTAGAATTTGAAAAGAAGTTACTAGCAAAGGGAAATTTAAGGACAGCCTAGTCTTGAAGAAGATTTCTGAGGCAATCAGTACTATTTCCCTAGGATCAATTTTTCTTCAGATTAAAGGGTCTGAAAAAAGAAAAGTAAAACTAAGAATGATTCTAGCACAAATATTTTGATTTAACCAAAGCAAATTAAAATGCAGGAGTCATAAACTAACCATTCAATCTTTAACTGATCAACATAGCACCAATTAAAAGACTTTCTTTCATTTGGTTTCAAAATTAAGCATCAGAATTAAATGGGAGTCAGTAACTCAGTAAAGTCAGACAGAAACCTATTAAGTATGTTGGGGGAAAGAAAAAAAAAAGAAGAGGAAGGTGTTAAGTAAAAGTGTTTGGAAGTGTAATCAGTCAAGGAATACAGTGGGACTTCCAAGAGTAAGGGTGAAAGGGTAGGAATTTATACTCCTAATAGGTTTGTCAATTAGTTTTTACAGTCAGACTGGATGGCCCAGGGAATGCTGGATTTTGATTCCCCCCCCCGCCCAACTTATCTGTGTGAAGCTGTGCTTTTAGTATCACAAAGTCAGGACCTTGTTTAGCGACTTTGGATACTGAGCTTAGCTTAGCTATATTGAGGAAAGTAACCAGCTAAGAAACACTACAAAAACTGGTTCTATGGCTGGCATTTTAGTAATGGTAAGATTGAAGCATGCCACAAAGTAAACATCCTCTCTTTAATACCTCTTTTGGAAACAGTTCAAGCATTCAGGCACATAGTTTAATCATGCTGCCCAGAAGCTGAAATTCAGACAGGCTTGACCGGGTGGCTTCATTCAGAACCAACTCTGTTCACAAAATCAGAGATTATACAGAAATACATTTTGCAAATCAATTGGCAATCGAGGTAAAATGGAAAGGGTGTCCAGGCAGCTTTATTTCACTACCTGACGGAATGAAGAAAGATCTTGCCTAACAGTGTTTCTATTTTCCCTTTACCTTAGGGGGCCTAGCCTAGGAGCTCATTGCCCCAATTCATTATATTTCCACTATTATTATAGCCTGACATCTTTGACCATTAAAAAGCATTTATCACTATAAATTATGAAGTGATGCAAAATGAAGCAATGATCCATTTCCAACTTGATAACAAGACTAGCTGGAAGAAATAATGATGGTCAGACTGCAGCTGAAATGCCTGGGTCTCTAATGATCCAAGGAGTGCATTATTCCCTTTAACTGGGCTACCCAGCCTCCTCCTTGGGGTAGTCAGGGATGAACACTAAAGAGTGCTTTGGATTCTGTTATAAAATGTAAAGTAGCATGACAGTGAAGTGGCTACTTAACCTCACTACTCGTAACAGACTTCTATTACCTCCTTCCCTTTTTTGGAGAAGCAGCACAAAAGCACACTATTTCAGTACTTCATTACTTTAACTTATTTATAAAATTGAAACTAGGTAGTCAGAGTTCACATATCCACATGGAGAAAAGCAGTGGAAGTTCCCTTCCTTCCAAAAAGGAGAAACGTGTTCAAACATGAATTTAAATACTGACAGATCTCCCTGAATTTAAAGTATTGTGGAGAAAATGCTCTTTCCTTCACAGGCAATATTTCTTTTTACTGTGAGACAGTAAACATCCTTTAATTCTAAGGACGGCATGTAGGTTATGAGCTTTTCCTCATCCTCATTCATTTCTGTTTTTCTTAACTGTCTCAAAACAGCAACCAGATTCGTTTATAAATCAAAGTAATGAATTGTTACACTTATGTAACTATTTCCACTTTAATTAAAGTTTAGAAAAAAAAATGAGGCACCCTGGGTATATTATAATGGACAATGAAGAGGAAACTGTAGCATAAGTATTCACTTTCCATACTTCTTGAGGATTATCTTCCCTATACTTGCTCTAATTCAGCCTTCTCAGAATTGCTGCTTCCTCATCATCCTTTTTCTGTCCAAGCTTTCTAAGCAATACAGTTCATTCAAGTGATGCCTGTCTGTCTCAGGCCTGAATGAAGGTGTTTTTTGTTTGCTTGTTTTTGTTTTGTTTTTTCTATTTGAATTTTTTTTAAATGAGTCTTGCAGCTAACACATGCCATTTCCAAATGCCCTCCCAAATCTAAAAGAATAGCAAGAATCTTCCTTTCACAGAAAGCCAATGTTCATCTTTGTTGCACCACCACTTTTTTTTTTCTTTTTTAATGAGCAATACTGGATTCTAAATGTATAAAGCACAGCAAATCATATCTGTCATTTGCATCTTTTATCTGCATTTCATTTAAAGCTATGCAGTATTAACATCTACATTAATTTGCAATGAATGTAAAGCTATTGCCAAGTAAATCGAGTTTTGGCAATTCCACAGCCCATTCGATGCTATGCATTCTTTCTCAATAACCAAATAGTTTGCTTGTATGGAAACAGATTGACTTCAGTGTACTGGGCGGGGAGGGGGGGTAGGATTTCCCCTCCATTCATCTTGTAAGACAGCACTGCACCAATTATTACCAGTGACGCATTGCTTAGAGCACAAAGCTCCACTAGAATACAGGAGCT
>VXAL01007838.1:161849-176403 GCA_013399475.1 Chauna torquata | reverse complement strand
AAGCTTAGAATAAGGTTTCCATCCTCACCCTGCATTGTCTGTCAGCCACTTAAAATATTTTTGTCCAAAATTTTGCATTATTGTATTTTTAGCTCTTGTCACTCTGAGTTTCCATTCACGTTTTATATTTTTCTATTCATTACTTCAGGAACACATCATTCACCTTTCCTCCAGCGTTCACTGGGATTTTCATAGATGCAAGAAACAACAATCGTTGTCTCTGTCTACTTCAAATTTATCTTCTCTTCAAAATGAAGTCTTCATGTATCTGTCCAACGTATGGACATAACACCCTCAGGACAAGTTCCACAACTGAAGCACAGCTTCTGATTGTCTTCCCCAAGCATTATCTTAAGTCTCCACTCCCAGTCCTTCTTACTACCAGATCTCCAAAGGTGGAAGCAGACACCATGAAAATGAGACTACTACACGGAGAAGAGGCCAGCTACCTGTCATGTAACCTGTATCGCATGCTGCCACCTCCTTAATTCATCCTTCCTTGCCTTTCCTCTTACTGCCATCTCACATGCTAGGAAGAGGCTGTTTACCTACCATAGCTGACCAATTTCATTACACTTCCAACTGTGCCCATTTACCATTTTTCCCCACACTGTCCTTCCCCCTTTTGGAGGGTACTCATCATAAACATTACCCACATTGTTTCATTAGTGAGCTTCACGTTCCTCTTTTCAAATGCACGGACATCTATCATTTTGTTTGGTATAAAGAAAATGCATTGATAACAGGCCACTGTGAGCTTTTATCACACCTAACAGGCAGACCAACAGCAGCCCATACTTCCTTTGCACTTCACTACAAGCATACATCTTTGTACTATAAATCCTTGGTAGCAAAAATGAACCATTTTTGTATGTAATTTCACAAGGTCTAATGTAAAGATCATGATATATTAATTTGTTGGCAAAAATTATTTCTAATAAAATAAGTCCCAGAATGAAGACCTGTAATGTGATTGCATTCGATAACTCTAAGTTTGTGCAAGATAGATCTATCCAAAAGAGAAAAAATTTAAAGCTATGACATAATAAAACTATATTCTTTCATTACATCTGAATCAGAGTACGAGCCTCACTGTTCCTGTATTTTGAGTTCAATGAATTTTCAAATCCCTAGTTTCGAAATGTTGATTTCCAATTATGTAATTGGCCCCTTTAGATATATAAAGAAGAAAGACTAAATGGTATATTTGATTTTATTTCCTGTACCTAATAATAATTGTATGTCATTTTGTCTATAGTGTAACAAGATACGGGACTCTACATAACGAAAATGTTCAATTTTAATGTTTTTGTTCTTTTTTTTCTTCTGAAATCCTTCATGTTACATTGCCCTTCACTTTAGTTTTTACACCACACCCAGCACTAAGCCTTATGAGTTGTAACATAAATCATTTATTTCTGTCTGCTTACTAGTCTTCATAAACACGCTAACCTAGCAATGCATATTGCATATCAAACGTAGCTTCAGCTTTTGCCCATAACGGTCAAGCAGCTGAAACCTTGCTATAGCCTTCTCATTCTGTCATTTCCTTTATTCTTAAGGACATATAAGCTTCACAACAAGTTTAGAAAATGCAGCTCTGACCCAGATCCAAAAGAATTTACTAATCCACTTTTACATGTAGAAAAAATACATACTTCAACAGAAAGTATAATTTGCACTTATCCATCTTCTAAACACTTCTATGCTACACAATATAGTTGGAAAACAAATGAGGCACAACTGCCCTTACAGCTACTCCTNCTTTGCTTTCCTGCAAAAATAAGCAAAATTCAAGGATCACATCTAGGCCTTGTTACTTGTGCTGAGTGGTAGTTTGTTCCTCAATTAGTTTTGTATATTACTCAAGAACAGCATTACTAACTGTGAGCAGTGTTTTCTAATTTGCAATTTGTGAAGATCTTGAAGGACAGGCAAGAGCAAAGCAAAAATCGCATTTTTGCATTGGTAAGCAGCATGACATGAACAAAGGCTTGGGAAAGACACTTAAATATGTTGCCCTGTTTAGCAGGTGGCTTAGACCCATTCTAACTCTGTTCAGGTCTTGAACCCTGAGGGAAGGGGCAGATTTTCCACACCCTTCCCCCAAGCGAAAGCTGCAATTCAGTCAACAAGACCAGTTTGCTTGACTGTAGCTTCCACTATCTGTCCCACATTGCCTCCTGAGCTCTAATGGAAGGTCCAAAGCCATCCTATGAAAGCACACCCTGCAATTACTGCAACAAAGACTCAAAGACATTACTTTCAAAGTCACGTTTTACTTTTTCATTAGCTTCAGCATACAAAGTGCACAGAAATTCTGACCTTTTTTCTGCGTATCAGTGTTTGTGGAGTTGTTGGAAAGCACTTAACCCTTCTGACTGAGCACTACCATTTCAGTACCTGTTTTCTTTCACGTTCATTCAGTATTCTTTTGCTTCTAGATTCAGCCCTACAAAAAGTCTACTTATTTTGCTTTCCCCGGAGCTAGTCAAAACACTTTCTTAGCTAAATGGCCTTCCAACCAGGAAACAGAAGTGGCTCTTCTTAAAGGTTTAACAGTAGAGTATCAGGTTAGCATGCCTGCTCACAAAATATTACACCAGAAAACTTTTTCCTATTATACACATGCAACTTTACGTTCAAAAAGTGACACTGTCTTGTTTGTCATGCATGTGATCAAATCCCACTTTTGGGGTTATCAAATAATAATGCAAATCCCAGAAAACACAGAGGAGGGGAAACAGAGCAAAAAGAGGATCGGGAGATTATTTTTACAGGTACCAGAGTGTTTCTTAGTTCCATTAATTTCAGCAGGACTTTTGGAAATTTAGCACTTTAAAAAAGGCAATAAAATATTTGGTGGTAATTAAACTTGTCTGCCTCTGTGTGGGCAACATGGATGGATTCCTAATCTGTCACTAAACTTAATCTACCTAAAGTTGAACACATACTTATTACAAATTTACGCAAGTAAAGCATGCCTTGTAGAAAGAAATGTAAGGACACTTCAGATAATTTTGATTGCATTTCTGGTTCTGCTGTGCACTGAGTGCATGATATTTTCAAATTCTATAAACACTAATTTTCAAAAGTTTGGCATGAGGATACATAGCTCCAGCTGAACAAAAGTTAAGATGCTTAAAAATTCTAAATTCCTGGCTATCACCATCTCACTGTGCTAAGTAACTGAAGCATCTTTTATTCATTCCAAGATCTGACATAGTAGAGCAATGAATGTCTTAGGAAAACTTTAAAGAAATAGTAAATTGCAAAGAAATACACAAAGCCAGGTAATGCTATATTACTGTTAATTTAATCACAGTACTAGCTACCTCCCCAAGCAAAAAAAAAAAAAAAATCTCAGAACTATTCCAATGGGAAGAAAGAAATGAAAGTATTAAAATAATCATCATGCTTCAGTGTCTGTGCTTATATACTGCTTGGATACTATAAAAGTATCTTGGAATAATATTGTTTACCAGCTTTCATTCCACTACATTGAGTTCTTCCAAGAATACCTAATATCAGTCTGGCTACACTTAGACTAAATGGGTGGCATAGAGGTAAGGAGGAGCACTGACAATAACTGCATTCAGTAAATTCTGAATTCAACATCAGAAAAACATATGCTGCTTAGTGCTTATCCTTATTTAATGTTGATATCTAGAAGAGGAAAGGAGGGCAAAAATGGTGACTTTTTTTTAGGAGACAGTTCTCTGACATCAAGGTAGAATATTCAGAGTCAATGGTAATAAGTTAGTCTCAAGCAACAAAGCAACAGAAAGAAAGGAGAAACAACAGAGAAAATAAGGAAGAGGAGGACTTCTGGAAGTATGCTAATTGCAAAAGTTGAATGGAAAATGTTAGTCTACCACTAACAGAAAAATGGCTCAGTACAGAAAAGTGAATTCCTTCCGTTAGGGAAGGGGGGTGGTTAATGAAATCTCAGAAAGTCTGTTCAGCTCAAGCTGCAGCAATTGTAAATGCCAATTGTAAATAAATATGCCTCATGTTCAAATTTTGAATAAGAGATTTCCTATTTGTTTAGTGGTAATTAGAGGTACTAGGCTGGCAGCATTAAGAAGTTTTCCAGTAATACATGTCAGACACAGCCTGAATAATGGCATGACAACTTGAAGTGTCAGAAGGCTGGGTGCTGCATAATCTGCAATATAAACCACTGAGGTATCTTGTGTTCAGTAGTGTTACAACTATTTTCCACAGATAGATGTAATGTAATTCCTCTGTCTTCAGCTGGATTTGTAAACAAATTCTGCTGACATGAAAATGTAATTTTTTTTTTTAATCCTCTCTACAGTAGAAACAAGGATCCCCTCCTCACCAACACTCCTTTTTGATTCTTATTATCACTGCATGTTAGAGATTTGCCGATAAGCAACACATCTATGAAAAGTAAGTATTGGAGAACATTAATGGGAATTCAATTAATATTCAATTTAATTAAAATTCAAATAAATTAATAGTCTGAAGTAGAAAATGGAAACATTTTAAATACTGATTGTTTTCTTTACAAAATAGGGTTTGAGACACCATACTACTTTGCATTATGAGACTTTTAAAATACATTTATTTCATTCATAACAAAACTTATTTGAATTTTACCTAAATTAAAAGGACAAAGTTAAATTGAGAATATAAATAAAAACAAAAACAAAAAAGAGTTGACGCCATGTCTCAGCTCAGGGGTGAGGACAGAACTGTTTTGGTTGATCCCGAAACAATCATTTTCCTTCCAATATTTTTCACGCTCATTTCATTTTACACTCTCAGACTGGGCATATTTCTTTCCTGCTTTGCTACTATATTGTGCTGACCCTCTCTGCCAAACTGCAATAGGGCAAGCTACCAAGAGAGTATTTGAGCAAGCTGTTAGCAAAGAGAGAAAAGCAGAAAAAAGCAAATAAACAATTACTCTCCTGACACCTGTCCTCCAAATGAAATAATGGGACAGACAAAACAGAAGTATGTTTTGTCCTGAAACCTTTACATTATCCCTTCCCTGGAATTTCTGATACTTAATATTTCAGACCAAGATTTTTTGAAAAAGTAATAATCTCTCACTGATATCAGTGAGAATTCTACATATAAACAAGGAACACCAAAGATAAAAAAAGTGTTTGTGAATAATCTAAAGATGAAGGCCAATCTTGCTATTTTTGAAGGCTGAGATGCTTATAACATGCTAGGTTGCAACTGCAACCTGGGAGTAAAAACTCAAAAGGAAACTGCTGAAAAATACAGAACAATCTATCAACAAAGCAAGAGGAATCTGCTAAGTAGAGAAAGTCAAATTGGTCCCAAGTAATTCACACAGGATAGATTATGATCTGTTATGACAGAGAATTCAAAATGATACAAGAAAAACACCTAGACAGAAAATCTGTGAAGCCCCAAAGTCAAAGTCCCCACAAGCAGCACATGGCACTACACATGCTGTGACAAATAATGCCAACAAAAACAATGCTCTTCTGTACTGTGCGTGCAACCCACTCACCTTGTGCTTTACAAACATCAGTCCCACCCCCACCGCTTAAGCATAAGAGCCCTAAGCCAGCATGTGTCACCAAAACTAATCTTTTCATTGATCTTCCAAGAAATATCTACCTCCTCCTCTAAATCTGTTCTCTCATCTCTATATATCAGTGTTGTCAACAGTCATACACAAAAACATACCTTAACTACTTCATTGGTCTCAATCATTTTACACGAAAAACGCTGTGCCCGATTTTCTGTTGAATTGCATCTTTTACAGTCATTTCAACTAACACAAAGTAGGTGTAAATCATTACTTTGGTCATTGGGGAATTTTTCATGTTATTTTTAGTTATTCATGTCATTTGTAGTTGTAACTACACACAGAACAATGGCCAATCAGCCAAATACACAAGTGAATACTATTTATTGTGTTTAAGGTTAAAATTTTGTAACCAAGATCTATTGCGTGATAGGTCATTATCATGCCCGCCCACTTAGTAACAATCCCATTTTATAACAAAAGTGATGCAGAGTAAGACCTCAACTCCCATGTATGCTCAAAAGCATTTAGTGTAGCCATAGAAAAAAATCAGCTTCATACAGCAGGAAGATAGTCACAGAACAATTTGAAAAATACTTCAGTACAGCTTTGAAATGTGGAAACGTCCACTCAAGTAGCTGTGACCATGTTTTTAAGAAAAAAACATGTTGTATAGATGTTGGATGGAAAGTTGACCTGAAACTGGGGTGTGAGGGCAAGCGAGATAGAATTCGGAAAAGACCCCTCACAGCAAGGATACAACACATGACTGAATGCTTTCTGGCATCTCTTGAGTATCCCTTGCCCTCCACCCCAAAACAGCTTTCTTTAATTTGTAAGAACACTCCCTTTAAAGTAACATGAAGCATTTCTTTTCCCTCTTTATTTCTTTATTTAAAAAATAAATAAAAATAAAAATAAATGGATGTGCTTTTTCATCATGAATGAATGCAGCTTTTTATGCCAATGACAAAGTATTAAAATAAACAGTATCCCCCCAAAGTGTTGCAAGGTCATGAGTTGAAGAGAGGTAAGATCACAGATTTTAATCCTTTTCCTCAGCCCCCACTGCAACTTTTATTACAATAGCCTGGTACAAGTATCATGTTCTACTGTGTTGTTTTAGTTTCTGAACATATACACTGCAGACAACTGAAGTAACAGACGTCTTAAATTTATATCCATTAGTTTAGGCATATTAAAAAAAAACGACTAAACACAAAAGCATACAATAAGTTCATGCAAAGATAGTTCATATAACGTCATTCTTAAGACCCACCTGTAACTAAAATTCTTCAAAACAGACCGATGTCTTCTACAGTATATCTCTAATTAAAAATTAGGAAGTATTGTATGAAAGACTCTTTGAAACTAAGAGAGAGGGAAACATAAACAAGCCGTATTTCCTGCGTGATAGAATCAAAAGTTGATGCATGTTTTCTCTGCTCAATTTTCATACCACGCCACTCTCTCAGACACCCTAAATTTTAGGTTACAGAAAACACTATTTCTTCACTTTTCCTAGTACTACTCAGTTCTTGCCCTGGTCCAGGCGCTCTTATTTTAGTAAAAGCAGATGAGACTGTCAGGTTCCATTCTGAGATCTTTCACTCCTACTACTTTCCTTCCCAAAGTCCATATGAAAATCACAAATATACTATCTTTGTTTGAAAGGTTAAATTCTAAACCAAAACTGAGAAAATCAGCAAGTTTTCTAGTATGTACTCAAGTCTTAAGGAGGAACACATTGTTGCTGTGTTTCTAAAACTGATGAAACAATTCAGTAAATTGCTAAAACCTCAACACTCTTAACAAGGGCCCTGTGGCTGTGACAGGGCAAGTCATGGGGCCGCACCACGCACAACAGTTTAGCAGGGACAACTAACAGAACAGCCCTGGTTTTAAACACCGTGTTATACACCAAAGCGTGTCACATAGGCAGTGTGGCAAATGTGACACCAGCCACATTTACACCAGCATGCTTAATGCTACAAATGATACAATCATTCAACCCACTCCAGATCAACCAAATGCAGAGAGAGAGGCAAACTCCTAGTAGGTGGCTTTACTGGCAATAGTCCTTAGATGTTAGCAACGCATAGCCTGTGACAAAACTCATTAATTCCATTCAGCAAAGACATGCTCTGTGAAATGAGGACGCACCAATGTCAGAAAAGCCCCAAGAAAAAGACTGTTAAAATGCAACTTCTAACACTAAATACATAGCTAGCAAAAAGATAAGTCTTTGAAGGGATGAATACTGTGACAAGACTCAGAAACATGCCATTTGAGTGTCTTCTCAAAGTTCATTCAGACTGTGCAAACCCCTTATATTTAAACAGTTCACCCTAGAGTGAACCACACCACAAAAGAAAAAGCAAAAATTTCACGCTTTAGTAAAGCAAACAAGACCTTACATTTTCTTTGTCCACGATTAATTAGATTTTATTAGCATACAAATTACAGTGAGCACTTTCAAAACTCAGAGGGCTTGCACTGATCATGGGGCCCTGAAAGACAGAGATGAGAAAAGAAAACTTCTCTTAAAAGATCTGTGGGTTTGTTGGCTTTTTTTTTTTCCCCTCCAAACTCAAACCTGGTTTAGAGCACATTCCTACAAGCAGTTGCATTGCTCTGTTGATTGTAACAACCTGCAGTGGTTGGCAAAGAGCCTCAAGGTATGCCAGGATACTGCCCATCCCATGATACAGATAAGGATCAGTAAGCCACCCAAATCAGAACTGTGAAATACCGTTCTGTTTGTCTGCTTTTTCTAAAGGATCGCGCAAGAATTCTGAAGGGGGAAGGGTAAATTTTTGGCATTGGAGAGTAGCTGGGAGTGGATAAAGCAGCAACTAGTGAAGGTTTGCTTGGTTGAAGAGGGCTCATGTGTATATCAACCATCAACCAACATGTCTGAACAAAAGGTAATGACACCCTGGTGCACGATGGGCCTCAGCTGCGTATAGCGGTATTTCTTTGCTAGAAATACGTTTATCAGTTTTAGAATTATTATCCACAAATCAGAGCTGAAACTCAGTAGCAGTACATTTAGTACTGCCTCTAAGGTGAGGAACTCCGCGATCAACTCAACTCCTTTAATTAGTACTATGTAAAACAAACCCCCAAAAATATAAATTACTTCCCCCCCTCCATTTCCTGAGGTATGCTTTCTGTTTCCTATTATTATTATTATTTTGTGGTGGTTTTTTTGTTTTTCTTTTTTTTCTTCTAATGGTTGAAGCTGGATCTATATACATCATTTACCTTACCTTGCGCTATAAAACTTGATTTCAGCTTGTTAGGATAAACCACAAGAAGACAGCATATGACACTATGGACTTTGCAATGACTGACAGCTAAAAAAAATTAGTTAATAGACAGTTCCTTAAGTGCAGCATTCCCCATTCTGTCTCTTCATTAAGCTAGTCAGAACATACTCTTAAGCTGCTTTTTTTTTTTGCCCCATAACTCATAGGATGGTGGCACAGTATTTAACTCCATGTTAGGCCAATATTGTATTTTTGTTTGTTTTCTCTTCAATGGTATAAAATTTTTCACCCTACATGTATATTTGTTTGTTTTTCCTAAAGCAAATTAAACACTATAGAGGAAAGATTCTAGACAGCAACCTTAATACTACCAAAAATTTAAAACTTAAGATCAAACTAAGTACCAAAATTCACATTTAAGGCACCTACAAAAACATTCGAGTTTCATAATAATGAGCAGTATTAAGTCTACTATAGTGGCAGCTGCTGACTAAGGAGATGCAAATACTACGCCAACTGCTTACCTGTATAAAAGGGCATGTTAGGCAATTATTATTATTATTATTTTTTAAATCTTTGTCACAGTTCAATATCATTAATTACCACCCACTTATGCAGGTATTCTTCATTAAGTAGAAAATGGATGAACTATTCTTACCCAACATCAGTGACCTATTTTCAAAGGAAGATGAATACAGATGCCACATTACTGTCTTAATGGAGGACTATATAGATGTGTGGTCAGCTATCAGTATCCGCCTTTATTAAACCTATGAGAAGGAATAAACAAATAGGAGTTCAACACATAATCAGTTTCAATACTATATACTCTACATGCGCCCTCTGGGCAGGGGAATACCTCTCCTAAAAGTTTCCCTCATTCTAAGGTGAAATTTCAAAGAGAGAAACAGCCCTTAACAAGCAGTAATTGGATGATGTAAAATCAGCCTAGATGAAGGAGACGTGATTCACATCACTGCCCTAAATTTCAAGTTAGAGTCATAATATCCAAAGGATATTTATTTTCGTTGATGAGAACACTCTGCCGATGGGCAGGACTGACAGAAACTGAACCTCAGGCTGGGAGACACTCAGAGACCCAGACAGACACCCAGCCACCGAGCTACTCAAGGGTTTGATCTTTCATCTCTATTAATATTCTGAGAAAAATTTATAATATTTTGAGAAAAATAGTTTTAAATGGTGGTAATGGCCAATTTCTTGAGGATTATTATTTCATTAGTTATTCCACCTCAGCATTTCTATCTTGCCAGAATTAAAATGTACTGTATGATACTGTTTCTGCAGATGCATACTTCTAAATGAAAACGTACTGTGGAGACCTTGTTTTTAAGGCATTTACATTGTTGGAATGAAAACATTTTAAAGGCTTGGCCTCTCCCTCTCCCATGTCTTTTTTCAATCTAGTTTTGAATCCTGCTTTCCTTAGCTCCAGGACACCCACCAGCACACCTTGCCATGTTTGGCACATTCCAAACAGGATCCTCTCCGAGCTGCCTGCATCTCTCTACTGCCCGGCCAACGAGGGGATGCAATACTGCATGAGGCCCCGGCCTCAGCACTGCCAGGTAAAGCCAAAACACCTCAATTCTTCCACAAACACCAACAGGTTTGGCTATCCTGCAACAGCAAAACATTTCTGATTTATCTACAATACCTCGTCTCCCATAACTCCTAAGGTATTTCTCTTACATACAGCACTGCCTAACCACTTAGGTATTTCATTCCCATGTATACATTTTCTTCCCTCACATGTAGCACTTTTGACTTCACAATTTTATGCTTCTAGGTCATTTTTCTCCATAAATATTAAGAAAATTTTACATTCTAATCCTGTCTTCACCAGCATTCAATATTCCTCCCAAGATGATGTCATGTACAAGTATATTAATTATTACTTCTCACACACTATTAAAGAAAACTCTGGATCAGAGGAATTGGAAGACCTTCTGCTTCTTTAATTACTTGTAAATATTTTTACCACCACATTGCCTAGGACATGGATTATGGTCTCACTGTACTAAATGCTATGCAACAGAAAGGCATCCCCTGGAATACAGCATTTAGCTTAAGCATACACTGAGACAACGCATGGATACAGGCCAGCAACCAAAAAATAAGCCTTTCAAACTTTTTTTTTTTTTAAAATCTCAGCACATCACTGGTCTGAAATAGCAGAGTTCACACAGCACAAATCAAAGAAAAGCTACTGAGGGAACTGGCAGCCTATCCATTACCACTCTGCAACAGCCAACATACGCTCACTTTCTTTGTGCTAAACTTCTAAAGAAACATCTCTTGTATTTGTAAATGCAGAATTCAGGTGAGAGATTAGCCCAGGCAGTTGTGTAACAGATAGCATACAGTATAATAACAGCAGATTTTGTGCAATAGAGGACAAAATCCAACTCAATAGAGTTGGATACACCTAAGTTTCTGTGAGGCACAAACACCATGCTGATGCACAGCTATCACAAAATGTGCTATGCCTGTAAGTGGGCTGTATTCCCTTTCTCCTTTGGTCAATTCAAACTTGCCATAGTGAGGCTCTTGTTTATGACAACATGAAATATCTGAGAAGAAAAGTTTGTGCACATCATGATGCTGATGCTTATATACGCACCCAAGTAATACTTCAATTTCCAGCACACAAACTGCTCATGTAAGGAGTGCAAGCATGAATCATCTTCCACTCGGTGAAATACCTGCAGTACCCAAGCTATTTCAGCAATGTACCACCTTGGGACAAAACATTAGGTTTGCTTAACAGATTCCATAGATATAAGCTACCTCATAGACATACAACACATAGTCATGTAGTGCAAAGAAAGCTTTTTTTTTTTTTTTTTAAATGGAGTCCTACCAGAAGTTCATTGCTACTTGAAAATCAAAGCTTATGATCACAATGCTTATAATTATGAATAGGGTGGGTTTGTTTGTTTTTTTTTTTTTAAAATTCCATTCCTGAATCGTTATGTAGAGCACCAATACACAGAGCAGTTGAGGTTGGAAATCACCCCTGGAGGTATCTGGTACACTGGACAGGCACATAGCAATTACAACCTGCAAAATTAGCCCTTTTAGACGCTAAGATAAGTAAAGGAGATCTCGGTCCTTCACTCAGGCACTTTGTTCATCACTCATGCTTCAAGAGATGATCCCAGCATGACACCTAGTGGCAGCAGAACATTTAACCCCGTGAGTGCCTCTACAGCAGGTTACTGTTTCCAATAGTCACACCTATTTTTTTCAGGTTTTAAATATATTCTAGCTTACTTGCAGTTTCTTGGATGCATTGAAAGAAATAAAATCTTGAGTACGCTCAAAAGCAGGAAACAGCTTTGTTTTCTCCATTTGCAGCCTGAATTAACTAAGACATATCAAAATAGCCTTTCTAAAGTGCTAATATCTGAATGACAGTTAATATCCACTTACAAGCTACTTGATCATAACTTTTTTTCTCAGTTTCTGATCAATGTCTAAGGAACAGGAATTTCTTAACTAAATGACCTTAATGAGTCTGTAAGTCCCTCTAAGTGTGTAAACACTATGTATACACTTTCTAAATATTGCTTTGCTTGCATAGCTTGAAATGAGGTCTACAAAAATATGTAGGCAATTAATTGCCAACATCTCACTAGGTCAGGAGATCTCTACTCCTTCTCGACTTCGGCCTCAGTGTCAGCGCTACTGGTACAGTTGAAGAGACACAGGGCCTCTAAACCCTTACTCTGTTCCCCAGTCCGCTCTTCCTTCCACCACCATGTTTATCAAGAATCAGCAGGTCAAGGTAAAATACCAATATTATTTAGAAATCCAAGTTTCCATGTAGATGATAGGATTTAATGTCTGTAATCTAATTATCCATTACACTTAGAAGGTTAAAGGCATTGATGTATCTACGATGTAGGCGGCTGCTAGCAGAGAATTACAAAAGGCATCAGAAGGAGTTAACAAAGAATTGAAAGTAATAGAATTAGGCTGTTTAAAAAGAAATACTATATTTAGCTTTGAACTCTCAAATAACAATGTACATTGGGATGGAAGTTCCATCTGAATACGGGTGTGAATTCATAATTTACTATGGTATTCCTAAAACATGAACCTCTACCCTCCATCTGTGTCTGCAAAGAAGGGTAATGTCTTTTCAGTATTACACAAGAAGTGAAGTTCATCATTATTTGTACAGTCACCTAAACTATAGTTTGGATGCCTGGTTCTTGGTTTCAGGAGCAGAAAATCCCCAAAGTTTCCTAATTACTTAGAATAAATGTTTGATAGTTCACACTAGAACACAAGTTTTTGGGGTGTTTTTTTTTTTCTCCGCATTGTTGTTTGGTTTTTGTTTTTCCATTTTCTTGCTTAAAACAAGGAAGACCAGCAAGCAAATTCAGCTACCAATAATAAGCCAGAATAAATTTTCAGGTGATAGTCTGATAGATTTCAATTGATATAGAAATCAATTTCAATGAATTGAACAGCCTCGGGGAACCTCAGACTATCAAGATTACACAAAGTATTCAAGCAGAAAAGAAGACAAATTTAACATCTTGTATTTAACTACCCCTTACAGAAGTATTATAGTAAAGATGTATTTACAGCCCCCTAGGCTGACAGCTATCTTTCCATTTGGAATTATAATTTTTTTGTTTTGTTTTCCTCACACTTCTGAGTGCAACTAGATTGAAACTACAAAGAAAATGATAGAAAATTTGAAGAAAATTTGACACAGTTTTAATTCTGAGCAAAGGTTTTGGTAGTTCTTATTTTCCTTCTAATTTCCATAAAGAAAGATATAATCTACTAGTCTCTCGCTTGCGAATCAAAGCTTAAGTTTCTTAAATAGATGTTGTTATTGCCAAAAAAGGCCAGACAGACTTTTTTGTATTCTGAAAGAAAAATAAGTGATCCCTCCTTTTTTTTTTTTTTGCCAAATTCTACATCATTGCATCAAAACAATGAAGTGCTTGTGACCACAGTTACTCAGCCTTTTAGTCACTACAGTCATATAAGCTAAATACCAATATCAATAACAAGGTTCTAAACAAATAAAAAGCAACTTTGCACCTACAGTAACTTAACACTGAGCTGACAAACATCTATAGCAAAAGAAGTATTTTCTTTTAAAACAGAAACCACACATGCAGTCTACAACAGAACATGCTATTATATATAAACTATAGTTTACATACAGGTGTCATAGGTATTACCTCTAACATATAGAGATGATTTCTAATGGATTGATTATATACACATACCTACATATACACACACACATACAGTCTCTCAAGATTGTAACCTTTTAAACACTCATGATATTGTCTCTTACAGTGCAATATCTGCTTTGTTTCCCAAATGGGATTGTGGCATCCATTTTCTATCCTTTCACAGAAAATCATTTATAGAATTAACACAGTGGTGTTATCTCCAAGATCAGTATAAATTTGATACATTCACTAATTATAAGAATGAAAAGAAGCTTCTTACACAAAAATTGCAGGTCATTATTATTTGACATGCAGCAACCTTGCTCCTGTCAGCCAGCAACAGGCTATTACAAACAGGTCCTATGTCTTCTTAAAAAAAAAAATTAAAAATTAAAAACACACACCACAACCACAGCAACACAAACGGAAAAAACAACCATAACAACATCAAAAACCACAGCAGCACTAAAGCAATGCTCATTAATTTCATTAAATTTCCAGGTCAGAAGAGGCAC
>VXAL01007838.1:135608-161796 GCA_013399475.1 Chauna torquata | reverse complement strand
AAAAAAAAAAAAAAAAAAAAATCAAATTTAGGGAAATATACTCTTAGATTGCAGTTATGTCCTGAAGGCTCAAGGTTCCTTATTAGTACATGCAAATATAGTAATGGAAAGAAAAAAATAAACTAAAATATTCCTGGAATAAGCAGCATTTTGCTATTTTCCTCTTCATTAGTCTATACAACCCCCCCAGACATTAAGTCTGTAAAATAAAAAATAACAAGTAAACTGTTTTTTCGTTTTACGGGTGTGGGTTTTTTTTGTTTCGTTAGAACGCTAGCATTTCAAGGCCCTTAAAAGTATTTGCTAGGTTACACGACTGCGTGCATCAGGCTTATTTACCCTAATTTGCAACTGTCCTGTGCAGGAGTAGGAGGCTCAGAGAAACACTGTGCTGCCTCAGACTGGCTGCGTTCTGAAGTTAAGGTGGCTTCATTGCCCAAAGACTGAAGGACAGATTCTCCTCTCAGAGCACCTCCTCCAGGTACAACACCCCTTCCTACAGTCTTCAAGAGAGGCTTAAGAAAAACAAGAACATAATCAGTCAATCTATTAGTAGTCTAGTGCTGCACACAGCCAAAAAACACTTGACATTGCAAGGCTTTTCAGTCTGACAAAGAGTGGCATAAAAAAACTCAATAGCTGTAAGATGGAGTCATTAAAACTCAGACTTTAAAAAAAAAAAAAAGAAAAGAAAAGAAAAGAAAAGAAAAGAAAAGAAAAGAAAAGAAAAGAAAAGAAAAGAAAAGAAAAGAAAAGAGAAAAGAAAAGAAAAGAAAAGAAAAGAAAAGAAAAGAAAAGAAAAGAAAAGAAAAGAAAAAAGAAACAATGCAAATTTGTAGTAGTAAGTGAAGCTCTACATTGAGACAGATTACCAGGGCAATAATAAATCATTCACAACTTCAGGTCTTTAAAGCAAGGTTGGCTGTCTGTAAACAAGATGCTACAAATGTTAGGCATACAAGATACAATCACAGTAAGAAATTCTATAAACTGGAGAGAGGATAGATATAAATAGGCTTCTTAATCATCAGAGAAATGAGATGCTAACATTTCAGCAGGAGTATTGAGGCCATTTTATACTTGATAAGTATATGAAAAGGATTTTCAAGCAAGCTTCTTATAAAAGTGAGAAATGGTTTTCTTGACTCCGGAGGTTCCTTTCTTGCCATATGCCAATGATTTTAAATTTATTCTTGTCTTCTTTTCTTGAGAAATTACAAAACAGTAATTATTAAAAAGGAACAATTTTGCTATTTTTATGGATATTGAAAAAATTCCTGGAGGTTCAAACAACTATTGAAATCCCCAGTGAAATATTCTGCACAAGCAGAATCTACTTTGAAAGTATACAGATGAGCTAGAACGAGTTTAGCAGAAAGTAGGGGAAGAGAGAAATATAAGCCACGAGGATAAAACATCAGTGAAAGTCTTTTGCTTCAGGTCACATATTAAGATTATGAGAACAGCGTTATGTACCCTGTATCATAACCCTGAACAGTGGCCAAGGACTGATGTTTAAAGGTAAACAACAACAACAACAACAAAAAGCAAGCGACCCTTAACTGATTCTGATTCTTCCCCTGAACACTGCCTCCAACAGAGAGAAGGGAAGTTAGGAACAGAACCCAAACCTTCTCATTTCTGATCTGATGCCTTAAAAACAAGATCTGCACAGTGCACAATTTTTTTTTTTAATAAAGAACAAGTATGTATCTGCAGAAAGTCTCATATAGTGCTTTTTAATTCTGATAAGACAGAAATGCTGAGATGGGATAACTTATGAAACAACAATCCTCAAGAAATTGGCTATTACCACCACTTAAGACTATTTTTAGTTCATTATTTGAGCTGGTTGACTCTCTAATAAACTTGCTCAATAATTTCCTTAATTGGCCATTTTTAATTTATAATTTTAGCAAACTACTGAGCTGGCAAAGAAATATCTATTCAGATAAATTTCTTTTACTTGAAATTACTGCCAAGTGATTTTACCATCTGGACATTTACCTCCCTGTATCAAATGAGTCACCACCACCAAAATACTTAATTAGTATCACATGAAGAGTTGCTTGAAGAGAAAAATAAATAAGAAAACTGAAGTCAAATTTTCACAAGTCCCTAAGCAAGATATGAGCTATAAGTCCCATTTTCAGATGTCACTGTTCCTCTCATTTACTTTAACTGAAACTTAAAGTAGGCACTTAGCTGAAGTATTATAGCTTAATGAACTACCACCTTCGATTTGTGCCACATTAACCAATAAAACTCATGTTCTTAGACTGACAGACTTCTCTCCAATCTATCTAGACTCCAAACAGACTTTTTGAAGACACCATCAGTCTCCCACATCCATCAGCCAGCCATTAGCCAGAATTTACCAGCTTCACAACTCAGCCAGTTAAACACAACAAAATAACAGCTCAACCACTTCAGATACCTGATGTCCCAACCATATTCCTTGGTTATTTAAACCGACTGACCACATTTAGTGGACAAGGAGCCCTCCTGAGTGATGTTCTATTGACTGCATTTTTCAGGTGCAGCATTACCAGAATTTCAGAACAGACAGATGTGGCAGTAAAGCAATTTTCCCAAGAGACAGATCTTTACCTCCCTAGTTTGGGATGGTTTGCACATTTTGAAAAATAATTATTATATTTGTCCCCAAGACAAAAGAGGTAGGCATGCCATTCACATCTGACAAGAAAAGGCAGCTCCTCTACACGCTCCTGATTGGAATCTAGCTCAGCTCAGTGACAGTTTTTTCCTCACCCCGCCTTGGCAGGGAGCGGAAGGAAGTGCTGTTGATGAGCTGTGTTGGTGTTTTGTTTTGTTTTTTCTCTTCCCCAAGGAAGCTTCTTGTTTCAATCAAATTTCATTGTAATGATTGTTGCTACATTAGAGCTTCAGTAGACAGAAACTGCTGATCTCATTTAAGAGTGGCTTTTCCAGACCATGGAGGAGGATGCTGTCAGAGCAGCGACAAAGGAAGATCGAGTTGTTACAGCCACATCAGTACCTGCTTCAAGATAAAGGGGTCATCACCAAAACCCACTGAGGTGACTGTGTACAAGTAATGTGTTACCACTCAGTAAAAGCAGATCTGGACCATTTGGATGTGTCATTGCATAAGTCATCAGTTCCAGTTCTGCATGACCTACAATACACAACACTTACCAGTAATCACCAAACTTTGAAAATACTGTTAAAAGCAAAAAATTAATTTTTTTTTTCATAGACAATAACAGTTAACTTACTGTACAACTTTTTTCAAGCATCCTCATTGCTCAGGTAAGGCATTGAAACAACATTAAAGACAAAAGCTTAATAGAAGTAGTTATTAATAACAACGTATAAAAAATTAGAAAGGCAACCTTCTGATCCATGTAATAAAGCAGTCCTTAATACATAGGATTGTAATAATTAGCTTAATTTATCATCTTTAATAAAATTATTTTTCAGGCTTGAAATAAAAGACAAATTAAAACTTTCTAGAGGTGAATTGTCTCTCCTTCATTATGGTCAACGGCACAGAGTAGGAGGTTTAGTAAGTTTCTATAGCATATGCTGTATACATTATTATACATTTATACATTAGTATAAAACCATTGTTAAAAAGTTCAGATATTATAATGACAAAAAAATGAGTGTGGATGAGATGCTTCAGATAGTTGTGAAGTTTAATCTGAAATTTCAAGATACATTAACCTCTGTTTTTATTATTTATCATTTTAAACTTAGAGTTTGGATGTCCTGGGTGCTATAAAGAGATTAAAAACAAACAAACAAACAAAAAAACCCCTCAGAGTTCATAGATAAGAATACTGAAATCACTGGGGTATCACATCCTGGGCTACGCTGTTTCTCCCTATGCTTCTAGAGATGCCAGACACCTCAACCATGAGGACCAAGGGCCAGGCCTGCCCAGGGTCTAGCTGCAGAGGCAGAAGCCAGGATCCCTGCCCATGGCCTAATTCTGAGGTCCGAGAGCACCGTCTTGTGGGACAGACACACAGGTCTCAGACCAGAAAAGCTTTCTTAATGAGGAATAAGGTAAAAATGCACCAGACTACATCAGAAGATCTCCTCTGTGATTTTATCACGGCCTTTTGATATCCCACTGATGATCTGGGAGCTTAA
The DNA here is from genome assembly GCA_013399475.1 of Chauna torquata. Taxonomy (NCBI): domain Eukaryota; kingdom Metazoa; phylum Chordata; class Aves; order Anseriformes; family Anhimidae; genus Chauna; species Chauna torquata. The sequence goes on along the minus strand of VXAL01007838.1, from coordinate 157,656 downwards.
AAGCCTTGAAAGACCATACTTGGATTTCCAGGCTAAACAGACACCTGGTTCCCTGACATCACTGAGAATCCCTCTGTTTGGGGTTGAGTACTCCCCTTTGACCCAGAAATACCAAAATCTGGCATGCTCCAGAGTTCCAATCGGTCCAAGGCTGTCTGCATCTTCTGACTCAGTGGTTTGCCAGATGGGCAGCAAACCAAGCCAACTCTCACGGTATATTTTTAATCACAAGTTCATCAAAATCCTTGTATTTCTATGAAACGTGAATACAAGAATCCATAACTTTTTTCTTAATAAAAACCTTCACAATAGAAAATTCTTAAACAATTCAATAGCCAACCCTAATAAAAGCAGGCATTCGGAGAACATCAACAAACTGATGAAAGTTGGAGATAAATTCCTAATTAATCTCAATAGGTCCTAGACTTAATAAAGGTTTGCACTGTGGTGAGTAAAACATAGAACAGAAGGAATTTGGACAGAGTACCTTTGGAGGAGAATCAGAAGGACTCGTCTGGTTGCTGTCACAGCATGAGGGACCAAGCTGTAGCAATCCTGAGAGCTGGGAGAGGGACTGGAAGCACCCCAAGCCTACACCATGGGGACCAGGAAGCTACAAGGTCGAGTCTAGAAGCAAAACCCAAACCCACAACATGTACAGAAGCTACTTTGTGAGAAGCTGAAGTAATTTTACTAAAAAGGAAAAGGTCAAAGATCCAAGAATATAAATATTTTGGAGTTTGGAAGATGCAAAGGGATTCTACTTCGGAAATATTTGTCTTAGTCCTTGCACTTGGATAAAAGAAATACAAGAGAAAAGACTAAATATTGAAGGTGTCATGCCACCTGGGAATATCAGCCAGGACTGTCCTTTGAGTTTAATTTTAGCCTACCTACATCATGTCCCATTGAGTGCCCACACTTTCTGTACTTAAAATCAGTCTGAAGAAACTATTTAACATTAGTATCTACAACAGTAAGATCCAGATTAAAATTCAGGTAATAACTTCATCCAAACAGATTTTTAACACAACTGTTCAATATTATATAATTTAATTTGTCCTCTTTCCCTGTTTTCTTTTCTGACAAGTATGTGCAAGTCTGGGTTCCAGGCAGAAATGTGTGGGTTTTCATGCAGGATTCATCACTATAGTAACCGAGCACAAACCACCAAGTGTGAGGTGATTTCTGTTTCCCTCTTTTTTTTTTCTCCCCTTTAAACTGACAGTGAACTGGGGCACAGAGAGATGATGACTGAGATTCTCAGAAGCTTCCACACAATCTCAGTGACATTTGGGTGTATAACCCTTCCAGAATCCATCAAAAATCTCCATGTAAATGGAATCACATAGAAAGTCTCTGCAATGCTTTAAACACAACTACAATAAGAGTAATGCTGTGCCTAATAATTTTACCAATAGGAAGCACAGGATGGATGAAAAAATGTACTCACAGGTTTTCTAGCCTCATGTTCCAGATTAAAATTTGGACGATTTTGAGATGTCACAAAACATATCAAGGACCTTCAGTCACTAGTTAAACAGATTATAAAAAGCCTGAGCCCAACAATTTGAAAAAAAAAGCCAGGGATAAATATTGTCTGTCCTTTGTAATCATTTTGAGAAAACATTTTTAGCAAAAGATTTTTATCTCACAAGAAATATTTCCAAATGTGATGGTCGTTAAAACAAATACATAACTAAGCCACTGAAATCAGCATCCAAGTAAACATGTTAATTGAAAGATCATATTCATATATATATATGCATATATATATATACACACACACATCTATATATACACACACAGATATAATTTGTAAAATATTAATGAGGGTCTCAGGCTGCTCTTTTCAGCTTTTTCAGAGCTGAAAGCCATTGCTTAGTTTGTGTTATAACTACAACAGAACACATTTAGTGTTTGTATTTATTCATCAATCTGCACTGTTATTTGGATTCTATTGTTCTTCAAACAACTATGGACATAGAAATCCAAAAAAATATTGTGGAATCTATAATATAACGAACAGCTCTCTCTTCATTTAATTGCTAATCTTCCTGAGAACATGCACTGCACTGAGGCAATGGAGCAAGTATCAGAAGCATGCTGCAATTGGACACAGATTTCTCTCTGCAGTACGCAGCTCTGACAATGTTTGACATAAAGCAGTCCAAGAACTGAATGACAAAAATAATGCAGAGCAAACAAGTTCTGAGTCTGATTCATTCATATCAATTTTAAAATGGAAAATAGTGTAGATTAAATGAGTGTCTGGTAATCACAATTCAGTCAACATTTACATCAGCTAATATGATACATACACCAGTGCAGAGAAATGAGATCTTAACAATCATAACAGTAAGCTTCGTCTTGAACCAAAATGAAATTGAACATGCTCATATAGTCATTAAACACAAAGGTTTCAATTGCAAACGTCACAGAAATTGGCTAATCTCGTTATTCAGTTTCCACCCTTTACTCAGAATGTTTTGCTCCTGCAAGCTTATCAGCATCGAAAAAATGTAATAGGGTAGGAAGATTCGTACTTTTATTTGTGCAGGTCAATAGAAACCATCAGAAATAGAGATGGAGATGTTCAGGTTACCTAGTCCAGTCCTTTACCAAGCAACAAAATATTTTAAGAATCTCATGACCATTGGCAAAGTAATTTCATTACAAATGAGCCAGATCTTCTTGCTTCAAGCAGACAGCTATCCACATACTAAAAACAAAATCATAGTGACACCAGATCCTGCTTACAGGACTGAAATCTCAACTGAGATGACAAGACACAGTAACGATAGGACATATGCAGATCTAATGAAGAGGCAGGATGGCAGCAAAGCTACAGTGCTGTTTGTTCATGGCCTACAGATTTGTGTTTAACAAGTTGCTATAGAAATGTAGAAATGGTGTCAGGTCTCCTACATTCATCTCAAGCACTTTTCTCCTCAGTTCTCATGAATTTTTATAAACTGTATAAAATTTCTTAATATGAAAGCCAGCAACAAATACCATTATACCAAAATGCTATTTATTTTCAGTTTCATCTTGTGAGTTATAAAGTAAATGAGAAGAAAATGAGGGAAAACTGCACTGTTATTGATTAAATAAAACTGAGGATGGAGAGAGCACTCAGTCTAGTCTGATTTCTTGTCTATCACCGATCTGCCTTTATACTGAGCTCAGTAATTTGCATTTGATGAAAGTTTAATTTGTATTTAGCTAAGGAATATTTTCTAGAAGTGATATAAATGACATCAAAAGATGAAGAAATACACCTTCCATGACAGTTTATTCCAGTGGTTAACCATGTCAAAAAGCACCCATTTCTGATTTAAATTTGGCTGGCCTCAGCTTTCTAGGATAATTATCTCCTTTTATCTCCTTATAAAAGGAGAAAAGAATTTCTTCTTTTCCCAGCAAGATTAGAAAGCCCTACAGTATTTTGTAACAAGACATTTATTACGAGCAAGTAGTTCAGTGTTATTTCCTTGCCTCCCATTGAAAATTTCCAGCAATGAGCATACTGATCCCACTAACCAGAAAGGGAAATGATTAAAAACATGAAATTATGAAAAGAATAAAGTAAAAACTGAAAACACACACACACACAAAAAAAACCCCACACATAGGAAAAACTTCTCCAGTTGACTAAAATGAAAGATTAGTAACAAAAAAAGAGCTCTTCCTGGAATGAGCTGATATGGGGAAGATTTATCTATATAGGTTACATGAGATGAGCACAGCCCTAAAAACTGCCCTTCCGGAGAGTACTTGGGAAGGAAAAAGTAAGCAGCGACTGGGTAAGAAGTTTCAGCCCATATGAGGACATGAAGACAAAATAACCCCTCCCTAAGAAGAAAACCATATACTTGCTGAAATGGTTTGGGAGGAACTGCTGAAAAAATAAAGAATCGAGAGTCTGCTGTCTGCTCCCCAAAGGCAGCAATTGGCTAAGATGGCACCAGCTAATTAAAATGGATTCTCTATTTTATACATACAGGAGATGCAAGAAGAGTAGATTGGGGCAGACTAATGGGGCAGAACAGCAACAGCTATGAAAAAACTGTAAGGCTGAATTATCACCCCAAGGACCAACCCATAAGGATGCAGAGTTCTGTCACGCTAAAAAGAAGTCTTCTGTGTTCTGCCATAGGATTTTACTATCTCCAGTATTTGTGGAATTAAAAACAAATGAAAAGCTTATTTTCTGTAGTAGCATCTGAGGAACACAAACTTTATTCAGCATCAGGATATATCACAAGAAGAAATTCATGAAAACACTGACTCTGTTAACAGCTACACTGTGCTTATAAATAAGACAATTGCACAAGAAAATTTCTAACATATAGAAAACATCAGATTAACGCCCACCCCCCTCTCCCCTGCAAAGAGAGGTTCTGACTAATGAGGATAGACCTAATTCACATCCACAGTGGCAGCTGTCCTACAAGCAGATTCACCGACTCTCAATAACGTTTTTCAAACTAGTTTCCGTAGCAACTGCCACCTCATACTCCTGTCCCCAAAGCACAAAATATCTAATAAAATAATAATAATAGTAACAATAACAACAATGCTATCTACTTCCACAATGTTTATCAGAGGAGTAGGTTAGATTTCTGCTGGGAAACAAGGTTGATTCTTACAGTGGGAGATCAATCTATTGCAAACACATTATAATGTATTTTTTATTATTTATTTTGCTTTGTGAGATGGAAAACACAAGCATACAGCCCTCTAGAAAATTAAATCAGAGCGAACTGTCCTTTCAATTCAAACCATTTGCTGCCATTGTAGTAATGAATTTCAGGAAGGAAAACGGAGAAACATATAAAAGAGAAAAAGGAAACACAGCAAGAACAATCAAATAAGCTATAAGTTTCACTTGTTGGTCAGGTTGTGCCCATTAGGAATTGATTTAGGCAGTCCTCCTGACAGGTGTTGAAAGAACTAGGAAAACCTGTTAACTTTTCAAGTAAATGATGCCCACTATCAAGATCAGTGACATCTATTCTTCCTTTGGCAGCAGTGATAAAGGAGTGCAGTATTTTCTGACTCTTAGAAAATTCCAGGAGAGTTGTAAAAACAGATTCGTCTGCTACAACTACTTCAACAGGGCATGTGATTTTAACCAAGTAATACATCTGCTATAAAGCCTAGCAGAAATGCCACTGTACAATACCATAATAGTACCTTATATTGCTATCACCTCTTCTTATTCCCTCATGGATTATGCATGACCCTTATATGCTTCATTATGATTGTAAAACTGCTGAAAGTCTGTGCAAGTCTTCTCTCACAGTAGACAGATTAAAAACAGATTCACAGATGTCTTCAAATGTACTTAAAGGGGAGATACTCTTGAGTTATTCCAAACAGAATGTGATATGGAATTATTCAGTGCGGTTCTATTTAGTATTTGAATATTGATTATTGACATGAAAAAAATATTCTGTGGTACAGCTTCAAGATGGTGTGGACACCAACAGGATAGTAATAATGAGAATGGGCTACTTTTAAAGAAAAATTTGAATTTATGAAATTCAGGAAACAATGTCCCTCACCTCCCACACACTTTTTAATAAAACCTGGCATAATGCAACATATTTAAGTATTTGATGACAAACATGGATTGCCTTGAAGTTTTAGGCTCAGAGACATTTAGGGTCACCACATACCCTAACCTACTACAAATACATTCCAAAAAGTTACTAATGTTCTTGAACGCGCAAGAGAGGACCATTAAGTGTGGCAGTCAGTAATCTTCTTAATACTTTGTACTGGTGTTCTGATCAGTGCTGCCGGCATTCAATCCTCCAGAAAAAAACAAAGAAGTTCTGAAAGTAAAACTACCACCAAAAAATGACTCGGGGACTGACAAACAAGTCTTATAATGCAATGGTAGAGTCCATTTGATCCAAAAAACAGGTTGAAAAGTGGTTTCATATCTTTGTATACAGATGTATGCATGGAAAACAGACTTGTAAGGAAGTTTTCTCTTCTTACTAGCAAAACATAACTGAGAAAAACTAAGTCTTGAAACAAAACACAATTTCCTAGAACTAAGTAAAATAACACTTAAATAGACTAAGCAGTGAAGGGACAGACTTTACCACTTGCTGTCCCTAGAACCTAGGGATATAACTGTCACGCTGTGAATCTGGGAATGTCTTGTTGATTTTGAGATATAAAAATGCCTGGGCAGAGTAGTATCTTCCATGCCTGTGATTACTGAATCTATTAATTTTCTTGATTATCTGTCCTTACAATTATTTGTATTGTCCTGGTTATGCTCACAACGCTAGCTTTGTGTTCAGATAAGTATCATTAATATTTCCAGAGTTGGAGACTTATGTGTATATTCAAGGAGGACACAGCTCTGATCACAAAGAGGAACTGTTCAGTTACATACTCAAAAATTAAGTTAATCATCAGATTTGGTAAGAATACACCTGTAGTAAAGATGACTTTCCTTTATCTCAGTTTGGAATACGATTATCAGTTAATCAATATACCTCAATGGCGAAGCCTTGCATAACGGTGATACCATACTTTCTCCTGGTCTCTGCTCATCTCACGCAATAGTTTTGATTCACTATAATATGACAGCCCTCAGGAAAATAAAGCTATTGATTTCTCCATAAGACTATCCACACAGAATTTAATAGCCTATAATAAAGTAAGATGAAATGGCCAACTAATCCTTTCCTGATTTAAACTATGTAACTTTTATGAAACACCAGACCATTAAAATAATATAGTGCATGTGATGGAAGCCCTAAACTACTCTCTTCCCACACACTTCTAAACACGCAGCTCAGACAAGACTAAGGCTAAAATACAGCATTGCAAATTCTGTGAGGAAAGCTTTGCTTCTTAATCGCATGCAGAAAAGACATCCAGAAAACTGAAAGCAGCAATGAAGGGTGATGGGGAGAGGGGTGGAAACCAAGGGAGCCATGGGGCAAGCTCAGGTCAGCACCCCTCTGTGTGGCCCCTGCACATTGTATTTTAGCTTAAAGACTGTTTAAATATTCAGAGATCAAATCTGCATATGCATCCACGGAAGCAACAATAAACAAGCTCTAAAGTAATCCTGCTCCTTAAGAAAGCATGAGCATGTCTGAAGCTGCACGCTTTGGCTATCAGACTGGCTGCATCAGCACGATGCTCACTTTTAGAGCACAGCTGTGTTTTGTTTCTACAGAATTCACTACCAGTTTCCAACACTTAGTGCCACCCCAGGAGGCTAAGTCTAGGTGACATCTCTGGCACAACCACATTCACAGAGCAGTATATGCTGTGCTGAAGTTCTACATATCCTATTCCTTCCCCATGGTTAACAGTATGTACACGTTTACAGAGACACACAGCATACATGGGTTGCATTGAACATATGCTTTTGTTGGCAATTGGGCTTCCCATGATGTTGTGGATTCAGTCTCACAGAGACCATGTTTCCCGTGTTAAATCTACGCGAGCTTAACACTGGCATCCCTGCAATCTGCTAATCCTTTATTTTTCTCCCCAGTCTTCCTCCCCCCAGTTACTGTGTAGGAAGGAAAAGGGAAAGAGATGACAAGGCGCAGGTTGTTTTGGGGTTGACTTGCCAAACCTTCTCCAGTCTCTGTACAAAAGCACCAGCAGTGTCTGCATACGTGTCTGTTCTTTCTCTGATACTGCTTTGTTACAAAACCTTTGGCAAGTCGTTGACATCCCTGTACTCTTGTTGTATCATCTGCAAAACTCAATATTAAAGCTTATATTAACGTTAATATTAAATGCTAACTCAGATTCACGCTAGTATTAATATAAGTTTATATTGAAGCTATTAACTTTTTCATATAAAACATTTGCAGATATACTGTAAGGATATTTTAGTTAATAATTAAAACACAACTAAACTTTGCTCTAAAGTAGAGCCAAATTGTGAGAAGTGACAATATATCCCTTCTATCTCCTTCTTGTGTGTGAACAGCTTACTTCCTTAATTAGAAACAAACTCCATAGTACCTTTTTTTTTGATAGTTCTGATACAATAAAAGGCCAGTTCTGATACAATAAAAAGCCATTTTACCACTAAAACAGTAAATGGTTCTAAGATCACTGTTACTACTTCTTGAATAGATTATCTCCACTATCCCATCAGCTATGGCAGAAGTACATTGCTTTGTTTCATTTTTTTTGTTACTTTTTTTTTTTTTTAAGGAAGACAGTTAGAAAATATGTTCTTATGCAGATCACAAGAGAGAACCTGGATTTTATTTTAAACCTACTGCAGAAGGAAACCCAAACAAGAGGGAAGACTGGTGGCAGCTCTGTGCGTCATCTCAGCTGCAACAGACGCACGGCTGCTCTGCACAGCTACAGACCTGAGCGGCAGACATGATGCTGACAGAGCCACGCACACACCCGAGCTAGCTGCGGTGCCCAGCCGTGGCATGCTGCCTAGCCGTGTGCCAGGCTGACTCTTGGCAGGATACAAAGTGCTCTCACTCTGCCTCAGCAGGCTGCGAGGGCATCGCTGCCGTACAGTGAGCCAGGGGAAGGGGGGAGGAGGAGGAGGAGGAGGAGGAAGAGCAAAATTCCAGCTGCACTTGCTCACATAAGAGCTCCCTGTTCAGCAGCCTTGGAAACAGCCACGGCACCGAGTTCAGAGGAAGCCTGCACAGTGCCAAGTTGGCACCTGCTGGGGCCGAGAGGAAGCTGCTGGGGAAAAAAAAATCTAGAAAGAAAAAAGTGGTGCAAAAAGTCACAAGCCAGAAGAAAGTTAAATATTGAAAAGAAGTATGGAAAACGGACATTAAGAACTGCTTTTGCCCTAAGACTGGTGTGGCTGGAGATCCTAGCCTAAAATAGCTGAGAAAATGCAGTCAGTGCTGTCTCAGGTATTGATCTTGCTGAAGGATACAAACCAGGCAGAGCACAACTTGGTGGATGGCTACATGAGGCAGATGGGAGGTTGAACTAAATCACAGGAAGTAGTGCCAAAGATGCAGAATGCGGTGTTCACCACCACATAAAGGAGTCATTTCACTGGCAGCTTTATCTTCAGGATAGGTATAAAATAGAATTAAAGCTCTTCCTATTTGTTAAAAAGTTCAGTGTTTAAGATGACTTCCCTAGTGCCCTAAACCAATTCAAGCACTGTAATTACAATTTGCCTACCTAAAATTCACCAGTGACTACATGGCTGTAGATGTCTTCTGCTCCTGCAGTCTCTGAGGCAGCTCATATTATAAGAACCCTATTACAACTTTTTTTTTTTTTTACACACTGTAGCAGACAAAAGCAGGCTTGATTTTTACAATCATTAAAATTAAACGAGTATAAGCTTTAACAAGTGCTTTTTCCAGAATTACTTGAGCTATCTAAACACTGCACACTTCCTGAATAATGTAAACAGCAACCCCAAACCACAATTATGAAAATTAACCACCTGTAACGAACCAACTCTAGGACACCAGAGAATACTAATGGGGTCAGCAGAATAGGCTGGTGTCAAGGTACACCTGTAAAAACTCCAAGCTACCCTTAACAGAGCAGATTTAAGAACATTTGAAGTTGTAATCTGTTTTGCAATCACTAGATTTTAGCCTGCATGATCATTTGGAGATTTTGCTAATTTGAACTGCAGGTTTTCTTAGCTCTACTCCCAACCTTGAACCAGAAGAAAAACTTCTGATCTCTGACTGGTAGAGCGACAAAATGCTGTTTTTCAAATACACCCCATTGGTCATTGTATTCTGCCCCACAGTATGTTTTTTCAATTCTTTCACTGGCGTTTACTAAATACTCTCTCTCCTTGGAAGCTTATATCTGCTTACTGCTACTATGAACATAATTGCTAATATAGATTAATGTAGAAAATCAACTTGGTAATAGAATTTTTTTTTCTGAGGGATTATTTAATGATATGAATCCTGGCATTACTCATTTTGAGATGAGACCAGAAGAGACTAAATGTCTCTGCAAAAGAGATGCTAATGACTATATACTTCCCAATGCCCCTAAAACATTAGGGCCTGCCAATAAAGAACAACTGAATTTATCTGGAGGTGGTAAAGGAGGTGAAAATGTCTAGCATGCCTGCTGTTAGCCAGCAGGGTGACCCCAGATATAACAGTATCACATGACAGCACTTCATATATTCCACTTAAAATATTACACTGAATATGAAGAAGAGTTCTTCATAATACTCCTTTATTTCCAGTGACTAAACTGGGGACAGGGAGACGAGGGAAAAGATGTGTTTATCTGGAGGTGGTAAAGGAGGTGAAAATGTCTAGCATGCCTGCTGTTAGCCAGCAGGGTGACCCCAGATATAACAGTATCACATGACAGCACTTCATATATTCCACTTAAAATATTACACTGAATATGAAGAAGAGTTCTTCATAATACTCCTTTATTTCCAGTGACTAAACTGGGGACAGGGAGACGAGGGAAAAGATGTGTTGAGCTGCCTTTTTGTGTGTGTGTCTGTGTGTGTGTGTGAAAGAAAAGAAGTTAAAATTTCCATAATGAGAAAAAAAAATAGTGTTTAACCTGAAATAAAATATTGGTTGCAGGTACCATGGGTAGCCTTTTTTATTTATTTATTTTCCAATTAAGTAAACTTCTCAGAGAACATTTCACCTCAAAACAAGAAAACAAGGTATCAACATTGAAACTGAGGTACTTGATTTTGATTTGAATTCACTGATTCGCTCAAAGGCACTTTTTATCGAATTTGATACATTTTCCCCAACATTAAAAGCAGTTAGATTCCAGACTTACACTGGAAAGTATAGGTCTGTCCTAGCTGGAGTCAGAACTCTGCGTCATTAAATTGGTTACAGCCTGTTAAACCTATGTTCTGCAGACATCTTTGGACAGTACGTGATAAGCAGCAGCAAAAAAGGAGAAAAATTTAGGCAAAGTTTACTTACGTAAGCTCAGGCTGTAATATTAGTTGTAATTTTAGAAATAGCAAAAATTCTGTGTATAGGATTTATTGGCAGAAGATGGCAATATAGCCTCAGACTAATTTGAGAAACCTCAGAAATACATGGAAGAAAAATAAAAAAAGAATATGCAGTTACCCCTCGTTTGAAGATAACAGCTGCTAAGCAATTTGAAGAAATAACAAAGTAGTTAAGGGAAATAAAGTGATAACATTAAAGATGAGAAAATTCAAAATTATATGACAATATATTCAGTTAACACTATTAAGTAATTACCAGTTTACTTAAATCAATCTGTTAGATCAAATACTTTCATTAAAATGTTTGGTAATTAATGCTCCTTCTGTAGCACATGTGCAAACAATTTGATACAAATAATTGAAAGTTGGATTTTATTGATCTCAACAGAGCATTCACTTAGAAGACCCATTTCTACTCAGTATAAATGAGGAGGCTGTATCTTGCAATGCACAGGACCATCTTCTCTGAAGTAATGGTGGTTCTGAAGTTTCTCTCCTCTCTTTTGCCCTGTAGCCAAGATCACTTATAAGAAAAACTTAATGAAAATTAATACATTTCTTTGGAAGGCTATAGTTTAAAAAACAAAACAAAACATTTTTAATCAAATTATTTCGGAAAACTTGATTAAAGTTTCCTCTAGTTAATTTTGGCTTAACCAATTCTAAAATAAAAAAATCTTCTGTACATTTAGAAAACTGAGACTACTGTACCCAGTGCAGGTTTTGTTCTCACCTCTAAAGCAATCCTGTAATTTCATAGCAACTGTGTAAACTACTACTTTGAAATGGTGGGAGTAAAGGTCCCTTAGTTTTGTAGAAGGAAGCAGGGTAGGAAGGAGGGGACACTCCTTTTATTCAGGATCCCAGAACTGCTCTGTAAGAAATGTACAATTCTAATTACTTGCATTTGGAGGTCATTTTCAAACTTGATGTCATGCATAAGCACAGTGAAACTCAAGATTCTTCATGAAAACCTTCTATTACTTTCACCTATAAAAAATTCAAAATTAATATATCTACTAAATTAAACCTGACGTGGTTTAAAATCCAAGTCAATCTGTTTTCAATTCTGCAATCATTCATTGCTCCAATTTTATTAAACCAAGAGACAGAACAAACTTAAAATGCATTAACTTAGTTAAACAAAGCCTGATTTTATGATGCAAGTGTCAGTCTTCACAGTTCAGCAAGTTCTTTTAGATGTTATACGACTTGTCTACATTACCCCAGCTGACAGATTTTTTTTTTTTTAATAATTCTTTTTAGTATATATCCAGGCCCCTGCTTCTACCACCACCCATAGCCATGCTGATCCAAACATTATCTGAAGTTGCGCACATTTGCTTCAGAAGAAGCTCCTGCACTGCAGGCTGACACATGGCAACCACTGTATTCTGAGCAGCTCCCAGGAGACATTGTGAGCAGGCCCAGTGGAGAACGTCTTAATCCATAGAAACCACAAATGGAGACACACACACACAAGGTGCAACCAGTACCCAACGAAGTCATTATATATGTCTGCTGTGTCTCTGGGAACCNTGTGAGCAGGCCCAGTGGAGAACGTCTTAATCCATAGAAACCACAAATGGAGACACACACACACACAAGGTGCAACCAGTACCCAACGAAGTCATTATATATGTCTGCTGTGTCTGGGAACCAAGATGTCAAGAATTACACCCCCTTGCTTTCTCCATTTGCTAAGAAAAAAAACTCGTGAATAGATTAACTTGCCTTATTTTCCACTGGCTCGAAACGAGCAAGTTAATGAAATAGTCAATGTTAGGAAAAAAGTCTTTTTTAAATTACTGGAATATATGTTCAAACAATGAATAAATAATTATTCAGAGCTACTGAGTCATCTCAACTGAACACTGCATTTTAGAGACAGTGTCACAGGAATGAAGAGTCATAAAAACTTCAAGCAGATATACAGCTCCAGGTATTCGTAGGGGAAATGAAAAAGAACTGTCCCATTAAAATGCTGAAAACCTGTGAGACTGTATTTAAAGTAACTGAGTAAAAGGTGCTTCCAGTCTCAGTCATACCAGAGCACTTTGACCCTTGCAACATACGGAGACATCTTGTTCAGAAGAGTTCAATTAATGTCATTAATTTTTCTTTTGCTAAAAGACAGGCACAGGGAATTAGCTTTGCTGTAACAAAAGTAATAAAAGAGGAGAATATACTAAGTATAGTTAGCATGAAGCAGGACTTGATGCCTTAGCTATGCCATTGCCAAGCACAGGTAAGCAGTAGACAGATTATTTTAAATCACACCACACTAAAACAATTCTATGGTTTTCACTTTTTTTTTTTTTTAAGAAAAAAACAGATCTCTGATGGCCATCTTGGATAGTTGTCAAGAAGTATGATTAACTATCTATAAAGTAACATCTTTCTTGTGTTCAAGCTAAGCATTGAAATGTAAGGTAAATGACTGATACATCAAAAGCAGATGTGAAATGGAAAAACATTTTCAACAAACATGCATGAGCAATAGGAAAGAAGTCCCCAGTGTTGTGGTGCTGGGGAGCTATTCCCCACTCTAGTCGGCCACAAACCTACCTTTTCTTGCCTGCCTGAATCTCTTCAGAAATGGCTGTGTAAATTATAAAGTACTTGTAAAGTACAAAAATCATCAGTATAAAATAAAGAATGGAACAAGCTATGTATCACCACTGCATGTGCATAGCTTTTCTACCAGAAACTGAAGGGAAAAATGCAAGGAATTCTTTCGATAGAATTCGGAAACTATTCTGGAGATCAAGACGTTCAGATTGCAATTCACTCCTTGCCTATTTTTTCATCCTGAGACTGCAGGTTTGGAAAATTATCCGTAACTATCATCCCCCTCAATACTCTGGAGCAGACCTATCTGTCACTACATCTTTAGTTAAAGATGGAGCACAGATGGAGAATAATTTTATTATGATGGAGAATAAGTATTAAATACATTCTACAGTAGCATTATTAGATAAGCTTACAAGTATTTTAAACCTGAGTGTTAAGAGAAAAAAAAATCACATAACTAACAAGAAAGCACAAACTTCCATTGCTTCTTCCCATTTTGAACAGCCGTTTCTTGTATGCAGACAGCACAGTTACCATTGACACCTATCATTAGATAAGCCATTACAAAACAGTAACAACCACGGATGGTTATTACAGTAGGGACAAGCAGGTCTATCTCCATCAGAACTTCCACTCCCTCAACTTTTTCTAATTTGATTTCCTTCCTGTACTGAGCACAGGTAATACAGATGTCAGCACCGAGCACAGCCCTGCAGTGACACCCAAGGAGGCAGGAACTGGCCGTATGCTGCATTGGTGCAGCTGCCCTCGCATGGGGGATCCCACCAGCAGGAGCATGTTAGAGCTGCCACTGCCGATTATACCTGTTTTGCATAAGGGTGCAGACTCGAACCTGTTAACAAAATTCTTCTCCTGGGTGAAATTAATCCTAGTTTTACCAAACCTTTACATCTCAAATACTTTAGGTATGGAAATGCTGCCACATCAACAATTTTCTTTTTTCTAGCTTAAAGCCATTCAACCATAAAAAGAAACAGAACCAAAGTGCCACAGTTAACCTGAAAGTGCCTCACCTCAAAACATCAGCTAAGATTTCCATATTATTATAATACACATTTATTACTTTGGAAGATACGTTAAAAAGCTCACAAAAATTACACATAATCAGCATGGTGCCAGGACTACTTGTTATCAGTTTCTACTTTCTCAGGATATTAATGCTCTAAATTACCCAGAAACAACTGAAAAACCTATAGGTGAAAAGTCATAATTTCTATCATTTGAGAAAATCCAGCATTTCAAATTACATTTTCATTTACCATCATGAGTACCATTTAGCTACCATTTAGGCAGTACGTTTAAGAAAGATGCCAGAAATACCAAAGCAAAGATCTTTGGATCAAAATAAAGAATTTATTCCCAGGCAACATGACTTGTGTCAGTCTGATTTCATAGAATATCCCAAGTTGGAAGGGACCCACAAGGATCATCGAGTCCAACTGCTGGCTCTGCACAGGACCACCCAAAAACCAAACCGGATGCCTGCGAGGGTTGTCCAAACACTTCTTGAACTCCAGCAGGCTCGCTGCCATGACGACTCCCCTGGGGAGCCTGTTCCATTGCCCCACTACCCTCTCAGTGAAGAACCTTTTCCTAACCCCCGGCCTGACCCTCCCCTGTCACAGCTCCATGCTGTTGCCTCAGGTCCTGTCGCTGTCACCAGAGAGAAGAGATCAGCGCCTGCCCCTCCGCTCCCCTCATGAGGAAGCTACCAGTCGCCATGAGGCCTCCCCTCAGTCTCCTCTTCTCTGGGCTGAACAAACTAAGTGACCTCAGCTACTCCTCATATGTCTTGCCCACTAGACCCTCCACCATCTTCACAGCCTTCCTTTGGAGGCCAGTAGTTTCATGTCCTTCTTATCCTGTGGTGCCCAAAACTGCACACAGTGCTCGAGGTGAGGCCGCACCAGCGCAGAGCAGAGCGGGACAGTCCCTTCCCTCGACCGGCCAGCAGTGCCGTGCCTGATGCACCCCAGGGCACGGCTGGCCCTGCTGGCTGCCAGGGCACACTGGTGACTCACGTTCAACTTGGTGTCAACCAGAACCCCCAGATCCCTTTCTGCAGAGCTGCTCTCCAGCCTTGTCCCCCAGTCTGTACGTATATCCAGGGCTGCCCCATCCCAGGTGCAGAATCCAGCACTTGCTCTTGTTGAACTTCATGTTGTTGGTGATTGCCCAGCTCTCTAATTTGTCAAGCTCTCTCTGCAAGGCGTCTCTACTCTCAAGGAAGTCAACTGCTCCTCCCTACTTAGTGTCATCTGCAAACTTACTTAGTGTACCTTCAAGTCCTGCATCCAAGTCATTTATGAAAACGTTAAAGAGAACTGGCCCTAAAATGGAGACCTGCAGAACCCCACTAGTGACTGACTGCCAGCCTGATGTAACCCCATTTGATATAACCCTTTGAGCCTGGGTTTGAGCCTCTACATATCAGGCTGTATGGAGTCTGCCTGAGTTGCTGCAATGCCTCATAAGCACTGTGCTTGCCAGTCTGCTTTTGAGCTGCATCTCCCATAAAATGATGAAGTGGTTCATCCAGAGGTTAAACTGGTACACACAATCCTGGATGTAGTCCAGCCAGCCAGTCTAGTCCATGCACATATTCCTTTAAGACACTAATAGCAGTTTACAGGAAACAAATCAGTGAACTGATCCAGTTGATTCAATTCAATTTCATTTGAGTGTTACGATTCAAGTCTACAGTACCCATAATTGTTCCCCACCCCCCCAGTGGAGGAGGGGAGGAAGCAGTAAAGTTTACTATGCTTTTTCTAACATATGGAAATTGAACATGAAGTTATCTATTGACAAACTCATGTACAAAAAAGCTAATAAGAAAGTCAACACCTTCACTCTGTATTTGGGAAGCTATAGGTATTGGAACAGGAATTCTATGCAGGAATCCTATGCTAAGCATCTGATACTCAAGTCTACCAAGATCAAAGCTGGATCCGTTTTGAAACATATAGGTTAGTCAAAATATACATGACGAGGCTCACAGAGGCAAGTGTGAATAACTGAATAATGTGCAGTCTTAGATACTTTCTTGAATTACATTCGACTTACATAAATTTATACTTTCTAAAATAATTTTTATCTTACCTCCAGTAGCAAAAAAATAGGATGTCCAAAAACTTAGGCAGCACTTCACTTTACACATACAACTGAATATTTGTTTGGAAGAATATTGGCAGATAACAGCTCTAATTGAACACCTCAGTAGCGTCACTGGAAAGTGTTTTATCTTCAACATGGAAAAGTTGATAAGTGATATTTAAATGCCAAGCAATTATCTATAATGTCACCAATCTTGAAATTTTTAAATCATAGTCTTTATTTTTTCTGAATCACTCTAAGCAGATAAAACAACCTAAACGTCACTTTTGCCATGAAAGCAACAATTAAATACTAAACACAATTTTATTCTAACAGCCATCTAGTAGCTATAAATCTCGAAGTGCAGAATGATGTTACCCTAGTGTTACTCTACTAGGAAAGTATTAGGATGGAAAATAAAATAAATGTTGGAGTGAAGCAAAAAACAGACTTACTAGAGTTAATCCTGCTACTAAGCAGCCTGATGTGCTTAAAGTAGTCTTCCTACTGTCATAGCTAACTGAAATTATTGCTTTTCTTACACTGATGATTATATAACAAATACAGCATTACAACAGGATACGATAATGTAGAAGCCCATTGTGAACTACTTTTTGGAAAAGTAGTAATTAATTCCTACATGGAATTCATATAACATATCAGAAATATAAATTAATTTATATAAAATTCACATAATGTTCATAAGCACAGTAATAAGAGAAATGTAAAGTTTATCAGGATAGTTCATGACAAGTCTGACACTTCCCATGTTTCCTTGCAGAGATTTTACTCTAGATATTCAGTCAGACCTAACTGACACTGCAAAGCAATTTCAGGATATGCACAGAAGAGCACACTGCAATTCCAAAGAACTTCCAACATATTTCCTCTGAGATGTGCCCCCCATGTGTACTCCAGCAGCAGTTTTCTGCTTTGATTGCTTTTTATCCCATTATGTTACCATACAGTATTACTCTTTAGGCTCCCTTTCTAATCTGCTCACTAATGAATGGTCCTGGCTTCCCATATCACAGGAAGTGGGAGGCACCGAGGTCAGCCAGTTTTTCTTGTGCCGCTACCTAACGCGTGCTAAACAACAACTTTGGATGGAACAGAAAATTGCTAATTGCTATTGAGTTTGTAAAGATATTTGTTACAGACAAAATCTAAGCTCCTGTGAGCTCATTTGCTGTGTATTCCCAACTCCTGATATACTGCTTCTTTCCTTCAGTGGCATCTTTCATAAACAGTGTTATATTCACATATATACCAGAGACAGGGGTCAACTTGAAACACAGTTCTACCATCAACATCCAAAGCATAGGCTAGAGAATGATATGTGGCAATGTTTCACTGCTTTATCTCATAGCAAACACAAAAGGGACAACAGAGAGATTTCTTAAAGAAGACTATCTCCCAAGAAAGCTCATGCACAACCAGTGAAAAGCAAGTGGTTGAAGACAGCAATCTGACAGCCACTGACTCAGTGTAACAAATAGGCCAGTGCACTTGAGACACTACTGTGAAGGTCTGTGTGATGTTAATATGGAAGTGTTTTTTGGTTGGTTGGTTTTTTGTTTTTTTGTTTGTTTTTTTAAATACACACCAAGAAGAGATCTAGCTGCTGTTTGCTATGTTTGTTTAAAACATCCAAAGTAGCTCACTTAAAAGTAACTGCCACAATCCACAAGACATTCTGAATTAGTGTTTACCCATGAAGGTAATGATACAGACAACAAGCCTATTCTGTCAAAAGGATGGTTTATGGTTGATAAAGACTATCATAAGAGATCTGCCCTGAAGAGTACAACCAATTTTCAAACATGCCAGAAAACATGCCGGACAGTGTGATGCAACTGCAGCATCATGGCTCAGGTGTCTCTGTAAAGATGTTGATAAAGGAGGAAGGAAGGGACTGCAATCAGGAACCTTCAGCAGAAAAGAAAACTAGGCTCAGGAGAAGAACAAAAACATGCATTTGCAGGAACGGTAAGCATCTCAGCAGTAGGCCAACTAGTTAAAATGCTTAGGGCATAAACCCCGAAGAGATGAAGAGTGAGCTGAACTTGTTTAGCCAGGCTAGAGGGAAGCTAAAAAGCAATTTAATACCTACCTACAACTATTTGAATGGGAGTTAGAAAAGACAGCTGAGACACTTCTCTCCATAGTGCGTGATGCTACAGTGAAAACCTGTCATTGCAGCTCAGACAGATCAGGTTAGACATCAGTGAAAAGCTACCTCAACAGGAGTGTAGGGCAGCACAGGGACAGCTGCTGCAATCTCCATCCTTGGAAATTTTGTCTGCATGGCAATAGTTTTGGCTTGGATTATATTTTTGAGAGCTCCCTTTTAATCCAAATTTGAGGTTCTACAAAAGTCAGGAAGAGGTGGAATGGCAGAAAGCAAATGGTGTAACATATATACACATATATCTTGGAATCATAGANAACATGCAATGGGTACTAAGATAAATATGAAATCATAAAGACATTATTTCCAGATGTAGGTAAGGTACACCAGCGATCTGAAGTGACAAACTGTAGAAAGATTTGGGATAAATCTGGTTAATATATACTTGCTGTCTTCAGCAAAATTCAGTAAGGAAGTCTTAAAATTAATAAACAGTGGTCTTGAACTAGTGTCCAGTTCTACTACTTGATCTACTGATACTGGAGAGAAAAAAATTTTAAAAACTTTCAATTTTCTGCTTGACCAGGTGTATGAAACTAAATAATTCTCCTAACCCTATTTTTAAAAATACTTTTTTTCTTCTTCTTCTCCATGACACTAAGATCTCAGCCTAAAGCAGAACTACCACAGAAAATCTACAGCATGAACTGAAAGCAAGCTACCTTATTATGGCAAACATCCTCCTGCTCATCAATGGAACAATAAGAAAAAAATACAGTGAAAGTATTCTAATTTAAAAGGACACTATGAAATATTTTATAATAAGAAGGACCTAATCTGTATTGACCTTAGCTGATTTCATTGGGTTAAAGACCCTTTATGCATAGTTGATAGCCTAGAGCTTTGCTCTAAGCAGTCAGATCAAAGTGCATTAATAGACAGAAGCATTCTGTCATTTAGCATTTAGAACTAACTTTTATCCAGAACTTATTCACTGCTAACTTTCTGAAGGTTATTCAGAAAATTCAGCTTCACTTGCTAAGTATCCTTCATGAGATGCATCCGTTCCAAAATACAGGCCAATTGGACAGAACTCTGGAAGACCACTAGAACTAAAACTGCTTATTTTGCAGAAACACTTCAGAACTGTTCAAAGAGACTACCTTTATCTTGGCAACCATTATGATGTGTAAGAACAATAATTGAAAAGTTATTGATTGCTATTAGTGACCAGCTCAAATCAAAATAATTCCTAGATGCAGAGTTTTCAGAAAAATCATCAGCTACCTTGAGCTCAGTTCTGTGCCTGCCTGTACGCCTCAGCCCAGGGCTCACCTCTGTATGATCCAAAGCCTATTTAGCGCATTATAAATGTGTGACCTTGGCTCAGTTTTGCTGAGAAAGTTATTTCAAGATGTGAGGAAGTCCACGAGCTAAGACCATGAAATATTAAAAAATTAAAGGAAAGTGTAATTTTTGATACAAGGATCCTTATCAGTTCAAAGATTCGAGAGTAAAAATACTGATATAAAAAAGGTTAAGAATAAAAAACAGAATGGGAAGACAATAGAAGATTGGCTTGTTTCAAGGAAAAATAAAGGCTCACTCTTCCTCACTTCACTAAGGACTACTGGCCAGCAGCACTCATCAGCTGCCCCACCATGGTCAGTAAGTGTAACGATGCTACTTAGTAATTGTCCATATTAGCCAATACACATTTGCTGACATTGTATATATCCTGTACCTTTATGGGTGATAAAAAGTCTGAACCCAAAGAGAAAGGGTTCCACAAGCATATAGACATTTTAAAGGCCACATGGATGCATCCACATGAGCTGCAATTACATCACTGGTTGCCCTGCACAGGACATACACGAATGCCCACCTCAGTACAAAATAGCATTACACAACCATTCTATCAGGCCTCCGAACAAAAGATTGTGGTAAGGAAAAGAAATAAATCTTATACTAGGAAAATTGTTTAAACTAAATTACTTAACCTTTGCAACAGCTAAATGCTTAAGTCCTTGAGTTGAAAGCAAGACATTTCCCGTTGTGCAATTTCTAATTTAACACATGATTTACAGGATTTGAGCATTCAGCCTCTGGAAGATGGTTGACATTTCCTCACTCTCAGTATTCACACAACAAATAAAGGCCTTGATACCTGGTGCATGTACACAAAATCAAAAAAGCTATCATACATACAGTGAAATTCAAATACAATTCAAGCATAAAATTCTCATTTTTGTACTTTTTCATCTAACCCTAGATATCTGTTTGCACATATCTTGTACCAGTCTTTAATGCTGAATATTAGCAACTGTAATTACCTCTACAGGTACAATGATACTAGTTTAATATTCTTGAAAACTCCTGAACGGAGTTTAGGCTTACTCTTCATGGGGTTGAGCAGAGATACAGAAAGGAGAGAATTGTAAATGCAACCTGTTCACACAGTGATATACAGCCATTTTATTGGTATTGCTACTTACCTCTAGCACTTCAGTAGTTCTTTCTTTCATATAATAAAAAGATTGCTACAGACTGTAATCCACACATCTAAGAATAATTTAGGAATATCTATTAGACTTTAAAATATAAGTAAAATGACTCAGTCATTACTGCATTCAACAGGTCAATGAATGGTACAACAAATGGATCTAAAAGAACTAAACACTTTACGAGCATACAACAAAGTCAACACTCACTGAGTGCTTATGGTTTTTTGAGAACATGCTGAGAGTAGTTAAGTATAGTTTGTTAAATTAATACAGCCAGTACAGCTGCTGCTTTTCAGCTGTGGTAAAATCACAGACAACTTTTTGAAGCATTTTCAAAACCAAAAATGCTTTGTATTCTGCTTGTTTAAGGTAATGCCAGCATTCTCAACTTACAGAGGCTAATTTTGACTCCTCTTAGCAAGAGTATGCCTAATAGACAGAAGGGGAGGGAAAAAAAAAAAAAGAAAGAAAAGTGTCTGGCTGCTGGCAATGGAATGGTTTTGCATGTAAGCTGACTTGCTCTTTAGAGACCCTTGGACTGATTAACCAAGTAGCAAATTGCTAAGTAGGAGTCCAGGTACTTTGTCCTTGAAATTATGTGTAGCAAACTGTTCATCTGTGGAAATTAAAGGCTAGGGATAATGGTTATATATAGAAAATGGAAGAAGCTAAAGTCCTCAAAAAGTACTACTTAGTGTACTAGAAATATATTTGGTGAACATAGCCAGTGAAAGCACAGTGAAAATCTTC
>VXAL01007838.1:122929-135334 GCA_013399475.1 Chauna torquata | reverse complement strand
CATTACACAACCATTCTATCAGGCCTCCGAACAAAAGATTGTGGTAAGGAAAAGAAATAAATCTTATACTAGGAAAATTGTTTAAACTAAATTACTTAACCTTTGCAACAGCTAAATGCTTAAGTCCTTGAGTTGAAAGCAAGACATTTCCCGTTGTGCAATTTCTAATTTAACACATGATTTACAGGATTTGAGCATTCAGCCTCTGGAAGATGGTTGACATTTCCTCACTCTCAGTATTCACACAACAAATAAAGGCCTTGATACCTGGTGCATGTACACAAAATCAAAAAAAGCTATCATACATACAGTGAAATTCAAATACAATTCAAGCATAAAATTCTCATTTTTGTACTTTTTCATCTAACCCTAGATATCTATTTGCACATATCTTGTACCAGTCTTTAATGCTGAATATTAGCAACTGTAATTACCTCTACAGGTACAATGATACTAGTTTAATATTCTTGAAAACTCCTGAACGGAGTTTAGGCTTACTCTTCATGGGGTTGAGCAGAGATACAGAAAGGAGAGAATTGTAAATGCAACCTGTTCACACAGTGATATACAGCCATTTTATTGGTATTGCTACTTACCTCTAGCACTTCAGTAGTTCTTTCTTTCATATAATAAAAAGATTGCTACAGACTGTAATCCACACATCTAAGAATAATTTAGGAATATCTATTAGACTTTAAAATATAAGTAAAATGACTCAGTCATTACTGCATTCAACAGGTCAATGAATGGTACAACAAATGGATCTAAAAGAACTAAACACTTTACGAGCATACAACAAAGTCAACACTCACTGAGTGCTTATGGTTTTTTGAGAACATGCTGAGAGTAGTTAAGTATAGTTTGTTAAATTAATACAGCCAGTACAGCTGCTGCTTTTCAGCTGTGGTAAAATCACAGACAACTTTTTGAAGCATTTTCAAAACCAAAAATGCTTTGTATTCTGCTTGTTTAAGGTAATGCCAGCATTCTCAACTTACAGAGGCTAATTTTGACTCCTCTTAGCAAGAGTATGCCTAATAGACAGAAGGGGAGGGAAAAAAAAAAAAAGAAAGAAAAGTGTCTGGCTGCTGGCAATGGAATGGTTTTGCATGTAAGCTGACTTGCTCTTTAGAGACCCTTGGACTGATTAACCAAGTAGCAAATTGCTAAGTAGGAGTCCAGGTACTTTGTCCTTGAAATTATGTGTAGCAAACTGTTCATCTGTGGAAATTAAAGGCTAGGGATAATGGTTATATATAGAAAATGGAAGAAGCTAAAGTCCTCAAAAAGTACTACTTAGTGTACTAGAAATATATTTGGTGAACATAGCCAGTGAAAGCACAGTGAAAATCTTCTATGTTCTTCTGTTAAAATAGGCAAATACTTGCCTAACAAATATGAATCTTGCTGTCCCCTAAGCTTGAAATGAATGCTTTATTATGTATCATCTGTTAGATTAATGAACTGTCTATAAATCTAAGCATGTATTTATCCCAGAATATTAAATCTGTAAAAACAACCATCAGATATGGAAAAATAAAAAGCAGGAAATGAGGAACGGACAGGCATTCTGAAGTGGCAGGACATCCTGCAGAGTCACTACAATGGTGTAGTTCTGCTTCTGCTATCAGAGCTCTTAACTTCAGACTCTTTAATTCTCATTCCTATTCATCTTTTGAAGACACTTTGCTTATTTGCAAATTTACAGGTTCAGCCCATGCATATTTTCCCTGTAAAGTTATCTATATATTACAAAATGTTATGTTAGAGAAAGATTGATTAGAACCTGTCTTTAAAGTTCAATAACATTAAGAATGTATTTAACAGCTAACATCAGAAATATACACATGAAGTTTAAAAAAAAAAAGTGCTACCTGGCACAGTGGGTCTATACCAAAGGTTTTATTCAATTTGTGAAAATGTCTGCATATTTCTGAAAACAGGAGTGCTTTCCTTTCATTAAAATTGCAAATTTACACATGGTTGGCATCGGGGGAGCCTCTTCTCCTTGAAACATAAGAGTAAGGAATACATCAACTGGAATAAATCTCAGTCTGCTCAAACTATGAATATCTGTCCATAGCACTAACAATGTGTATTCAATAACTCGGCAGACAGAGCAAAGAATCAGCTCTGAACATTAAATTACAAAGACCACCGACAATGGGAATTTGAAAGCACACATGAGCATTTATTTTTGTCAAATGGAAGAGACAGAAAACAGTTATTTCTGTGCAATGCAGGACTGAGGTAAGACATGACAGAGTGTTGCATTCAGACTCCACAAGGAAAGAGAGCAAAGAAAGGCTGATGTCCCATCCCCATAGCCCTGCCTTGCCATCCTGGGGCTGTCTGACACCAGTTCCCCTCACCAGGCCTGATCCTGACTCTTAACTACATGCCAACTCCCCCAGCCTGGCCTGGGAGAGCTCCCACAGGTCCCAGCCCCCACCATGGACTTTCCAAAAATAAAAATACCTATCTGATAAAACATTTTCTAGTAAGCAGTTCCCCCATAAGATCAATTCATATGATATTCAGACACACTGAACTCAAAGCACTAGAAATCTCACAGCTAATTCTTCCATTAAAGACAAACAAATTTCTCCAACCTTAAACTCAAAAATATGCTTTTTGGGTAAGGTTTCCTCAAGTGGAGGAGGGTTTTGGGGTAACATTTTTCTCAGCTTATTATAACCATCCTCAAAAATGTTAGGTGCATTCATCACCTATCACTCTGCTGAAAACCAAATAGAAAAAAATAGCAGTCCATTAGTCTTAAGTAGCTTGTGAGGATGTTTGTGTTTCACATGGATAAATTTAATTAGTGCTGGGGGTGGCAGAGCTCCATTACTCTCCTCTTTCATCCTTTGAAAAATTATCCAACTGCAATAAGAGCTATATCCCTTAAACAGCGCTCTAAAGTTTCTCTTCGGAAAAAAGAGACATATGGTCTGAGGTGCTCATTATGAAAAATGGGTAAAACCATGGAGAGTATAAGTCAACCTGCATAACTGTAACCTACATAAAGTCTGGAGCCAACTGTAGTACCCATCAGATATGTTGGGAATGCTGTGCTGCTTGTTACTTATTTAAATTCGAGTGTGCTACTGAATGTTGAGAGCATTTGTAGAGAAATAAAAAATGGCCTTTTTGGCTCAATGCTCTGTATTTTATATCAGCATGAAAAGTTATTGTCTTTTCTATTTGCTTTTCTCTAAGCAGCTGCGTTCACTGCAGAAGCATTAACCAACTATATTCTATCCAAAATGGCAAAAAAATCTGCCTACAATAGGTACTGCTTGCATTGACATTTTGGGTAGCACATTTTGTTCCTCCCGTGAAAGGATTTCATACAGGATAGCTACACCTGCTTTACACTGTTAGCAATTCTAATTATAGATACAAAACTTAGTCCCCTATCATAGGCCACAAGGAAAGAGCTCTGTTTCTCTGAAATTTCAGCCAGATCAGCTCTGGAGTTTTTTTTTTTAACCAGATGTAACACAGATCTAAACTTGCTCTCAAAAAGCCACAGAATGCGCTTTGTGTTGGCTTGCACATAAAAGCCAGCCTAGAGGTATATTCACACTCTTCTCACGTTGTGCCCTAAGAATGTGCAATTCAAATGTGCTCAGAAATGCTGCAGTATCTTTTAAGGAAAAAAGATGACTATAAAGCTTGAGCAATCACTGTATTCATATGCATTGCTTGCATGACTTAAAAAAATAAACTGAGAGGAAAGTGGGCCTACTGGCCCCCAGTCCTACTGAAGAATCCTTGGCAAGTGAAGGAATAGAAGCTATTTAAATGAGCAGCAATTCAACCAGAAAAGGCTTTAAAAGGAATGATCAATCGGTTATTACAAGGAACATAGAGACGCATCATCAGACT
Organism: Chauna torquata; assembly: GCA_013399475.1. NCBI lineage: Eukaryota > Metazoa > Chordata > Aves > Anseriformes > Anhimidae > Chauna > Chauna torquata. Next base: position 131,440 of record VXAL01007838.1, on the reverse strand, counting down.
ACCACTAACGAGATAAGGTTCTTTATTTATATTTTCTATCTTGAATAAAGAGTAGTCTGGTTTTTATACACACGTGTGCACATACATTCAAACCTATATAGACACATACATGTATTTACAAGCTAAATGCAACAAATTTGGCCCATACATATTGAAGAAACCCTCAAATGCCATAAATTCAGTTCTATTTTCAGTCTTGAACTTGTGTGTCTAACATGCATTTCTCAACTATTACATAAAAGTCAAGACTGGGCTTCCTGAATTCACACTACTAAGATTACCAACATTTGTTTGATCAGAACTGAATTTGCAATTAAGCCTACCTTTCTCTGTTCCTCCAGTAAATGCACCTATACACAAGCAAGTAAAAATAAATGACAGTTAAGCAAGATAAAAAGCTCTGCAACATCAATCATTACTAAGTTAATTATTCTAGTTATTTTCAGAAGGCATCTCTAACATTTGCTGCTGCAGGAATTTCAAATGCTGTCTGAGCACCATTGGCACTAGCTCCACTGAAACTGTCATTCTTAAATAACTTTAACAGATTGGTCAGCCCATGATTCCAAGATTTCTGGACACCCAGAAATGCCTGCTGTGAAGGCTACTTAGCCTATAGGGTCTTAGTCATACTTATCTCAAGTGCAACAGGGTTATTCCAGTTAATGAATTCAAACATTGAAAGCTATCAGGACAATAACAACTTAAGATCTCACTAAATTTATTCATTCAGTCTTAACAGACAATTTCACAGATCCAAGGTTTCATAGTTTCAGATATTACATGACAGTGATTTTGTTTACTTGACTATTTTGACAAACTAGTCTTCCTCATGTCTGAATATTGACTACAGAGATAGCATACTGAGCCAGCAGGGTTTTGATCTACCCTACCAACGCAGCTATCTCCAACAATGGCTGCAAGCACTTGCCCAGGGGAAAAAAAAAAATTCAATGAACACATGGATCTTATTTCCAGGCAACACATTCCCAACTTTCAACTATTTTCACCTGACACTTCCTGACATGAATGTGATGTCAATATATCAAGCAGATGTCATTCAGCTATCTTCTATGAACTCATCCGGTCTACTACTGAATTTTATTTTAAGCTCAGGAGCAAGCATACACAAAAATTTCAGCATCTGTAACACTCCTCAGTAGGGAGTTGCACAGGTTTCTTATCTATTGCATAAAAACATTCTCATTTTGTCCTGAAACTGGAAACAGCTAGCTTTCCAGTACTATCTAAACACTAGTGGAAAAGAAGTCCACAGCATTTTCATAGACCACTATGGTAGTCCTCCCCAGCGTTAACCACCTCTTACACAGAGTAAAATAGTTAGGGCTTGCTGAGTCATACCCTGTACAGAGCTTGATCCATACATCTCATCGTTGTTGCTGTCCTACTCTCCTTTTCTAGAGTATCCATGTTTTCCAGAAGCATACAGTATTCATATATGCAGGCACACTAGAAATTTATACAGCAATATCCTGGAATTCTACATTATTCTACATTAGTCTCTTCATCTTTCTTCACAATCCCAAGTAGTTTCACGGTATTGCAATAAACTCAGGGCCTTCTCCCTGAACAGTCATGGTCAGCTCAGAGCCCTTCATTTTCAGTTCTGAAGCTGAGGTGCAAAAACTCCAACCTTACATTCATCACTGATCTCAACCTGCCATTGATAGCCCCAGAGCTGTCACATGTATCTGCAGCTCTTCTCTACTGACCCACCTCCTCCGTTATCCTGCATAACCATAATTTTATCAGAAAACTTTGTCACATCACCCCGTCCTAGGGTCCTTTATAAATGACAGCACAGGTGGCACAGTGCAACCCCTGGGACACCCCCACCAGCACAGCTGGTGACCTCCTTCCACTGAAAATACTAGAAGTCCCCTGTAAAATATTTGAGATCAGGTCCCCAGAAAATCATATCGCCTGACAATTTTTGTAGTGAAAATGTTTTCCTGTTCTTCTCTGAGAAGAATGGGAAAAATGGCAGATGAAAAGGAAAAATGAAAGTTGGATCTCAAAATTTGCAGATTTTTTCTTACAAACTAGATGACTGACTAGAGACAAAGGAGGCCAATGACCTAATTTTGCACCAGCCTTGTAGAGTGTTTTCCTTGGAAAAGAAAAGGAGATAGTAGAACCTGACCTAATCCAAGTCACTTCAAATTTTCAGAAACATCTGCTTTCATGAACATCAGGAAAGCTTTTAACTGTCCTGGGGTCCCTGTCTTCCAAGACTAAAATTAAAATATCATATCCCCATTACAGATCATCCACAGATGAACAAAACCTGACTCAACTCTGCACAGATCTAGGTGGTAAGAGTTAGCATAGTTTATTTGCCAGACAAGCCATTAATGTTCCCAAATTTTTGTCTTCCTACTAGTACAGACCTCGTAATTAATTGACGATGTTTGAAAGCTATAAAAAGGATAATCGAGAATGAGGAGAAAAGTTACACCCTTTAATAGCATTGGAACATAGTTCCAATTTAAAATAATAACAGCCTTCTCATAGAAACAAGGATTTCTTCAGAAGAGAGCAAATAAAGCCTTATCTTTCATGTAGATTATAGAATGTATTGTTACAGCACACTACATTCCTGTTTTACTGGGATTCTGCTGTCCTTCCTGATCCTGTTGCCTCTCTATGAAATTGAACAGGAAATTCATTACATAGGCTTAAGATACTTCATTCTACCTCAAAAGATGGAGCCAGTGTGAAAGGCAGCACTACTCGCCGACTACAGAATCTACCAGTCAAGTTGGCAGTAAGTGGTTGGCAATAATTAACAGGAGTCCCAATCTCACTCTGAATACCTGTGCCTTCTCCTCACTGTAACCCAATTTGTCTTAAGAAAAAATTGGAAAAGGGACAATGAATTCATAAATAGGTTCTCAAAAAAAAGTCTTCAGTGTGATAGATATGAAAATATCATAGTTATTCTTCAGTCTCTGCAAATAACAATTGGTTACATTAAGTCTCAAAGAAATGTCAAAAATGTTCTTGAATATATTACCTGGATATAGCGTGTACTGCTCAATAAAGTAATACATTAAATGTAATGCTTAGTTGAGTGAATCAAGCAGTTAAAAAAAAAATCGATCATGGGGATGGAGAGAAAAATCCATTCAATACCCTTCTTTCTGATCCAGTAATGGTTAGGTTACAGTTCACTTTAATCGTAAGCTTCAATGTTTTTTATTCATGGTATCAACATAAAAGACTCAGAGCTGACTTAAGTTTTTTTGCATGTAATACTTGCCTGTCTTCAGGTTGTCATTTCATAGCAGGTCTTCAAAATGTTTTCATTATTATATTTTAATTTCAGTACCTACGATTTAAAGTTTAATTTCAACAACATTATCTGAGCAGCTTTCCTACAGCTGTGGGATCTCCACATATTTTTTAATGCAAGCTATTCATCAGCACTTCTTTATAATTAGGCAAAATGTTTCAAGAAGCTAATAAGAACAAAGAAGATCTATTACCACATCTTGATCTGACATTACACAACAGTACCATTAAGAAAAGGGAACAAGATAGAAAGAAATATTGAAGTGACAATAGCAAGATGATTCTCAAAGACAGCAATGCTTATTTCAGCAATGCTGAAAACTGTTCTCAATTGTTAAACGCACACACCCTTTGGCTTTCCTCCTATTGACTAACCAGCAGAAACAAGTTTTTAGAAATGTGATTGTGACAAATCCATTTGGCATCAAGTTCTAAGCTTAACGATGCACTAGGCAGGACAAAATGAGCTGCTGCAGAACAGAAAAAGCAGAGAAAATTTGTAAAATGGAATCATAGAGACTGAGACACGGTAACAGAAAACAAGGATCAGAGTTTGAATTTATTCTATGGTATAACTACTGAGCTAGAGACATAACTTGGTCATTATTGCAATGTAGTCTAGAAGTTTCTATAGTGAGCTGCACTGTATCAGATATCTACAAGAAAAAATACACCTTGTAGAAATAGTGCAATTTACTGCCAGAGGGGACAGCGTAACAGGATTGCAACAAAAGAAGTTACAGATCACAATTAGTGAGCTGTATTTATAATTATTCTCATGGTTATGATATGCTGGTCTGGGAATAAGTCAAATAGCCTCTCCAAAATTGTGAAACTCAAACCTCCATGTTGAAGAAAAGTAAAGAATACCCTAAAATGGATGTGGAAAGCCTCCTCCTTTAAGTCATCAGGTCTCAAGTAGAAATAGGACAGTAAATTTCTGCTAGCATTACAGTATCCTCTCTGACTCACTACTTATGTTCATCTCACTGGTCTCTGATTTACGAAGATGCAGACAAAGTATAAATATTCATATCAGATCTGAAAATAGACCATGCAACTTTGATCTGTTCTTAAGGATGAAACACAAAATAGTGCTGCAGACAAGTTCTGAAAATGGTACACCTGACATGTCAGTGAAGACTAAAATAAAGAATAGGGTGTTTAAATCCTTGAAGTGAACTGCATTGCTGTTGTACTGAGACGCAAAAGGAAAAAACACCTCAATATATATACTCTAAGAATCTTGCACTTAGTTGTCTCTTCTTGCATGGAAAAGGTAAATATCACTGCTAATCTTAACAGATGATAACCACTTCACAGGATCAGATCCTAGGAATTTACAAGATTTATATTGTTTTCTGTAGAAGAAAGATGAATTCTGGTGAAAAAGTCTGGTTACATACGTTAACAGCTAATATTAAGCTGCAATAAACTAGATCACTAATAAAAATGTCTGACTTTAGAAAATGCTGTTAGAACGCCTCTAATATTAGAGGGGAAGACATCATGACAAAAATCTTACAGATGTATCTTGAGCTTCTCAATAGAGATCCCATTTATGCATATGTTTGAAATACAGGAAAAACATAGTAATCGAACTAGTGTTTTCACACTAATCTGTATTCAATGGTATTCAAATTTCAAATAAAGTTTTTCCTCTAGCCTAACCTGAAAACTGGAAAAGAGTCTCTACATTTGAAACATGTAATCATGATTCAAATCATGACTACAGTTATTGACTCCTTTACACACAAAAAAAGACTGAGTTGCTGACACTTTTTCCTGAAAATTCTGTTTTGTTTGGACTCCAGTCCAGAACTTCAAATTTTCCAGATCCTCTCTGGTTCTCTGCCTTGCATTCACACATGGCACTCAAGATCATGACTGGAGGAGGCGGTTTCACTGAAATTTTGAAGAGTGTTTTGTTGTTGTTTTAAGTATAGCAAGAAACTTATTTTTAAAATTTGTCTAAAAAAGCATTTTAGATATTTTCCATGAAGTTATTACATAACTAACAAATTTACCATCAACTCCATTGGAACAGGAGTTAAACCCAAGACTAACCTGAGAACACTCCATCACCTATACAAAATTAAAGAACAAGGTCTGGGTAGGAATACTTAATTAAACACGCTCAGACTCAATGTACAATCTTGTGAGTCAGCCACACCAACATCTGGAAACGAACTCATGTGAGAAGTAGCCTTGTCCCTGGCTCATCTAAACATCCTAAATCATTCTTGGTACCCAATCAAATATAATCACTTTCAATGAGAAATACACATACAAGAAGAAATCCCTCCACTGCAGGTAAACAAATTCTTAAAACCTTATATAGCAAGAAGTATTGTGTCTAATGAGGCACTATATATTATCATTGCTCCCTGTAAAGAAGTGGTTGGCAGAAGTAAAGATTCTGGAAACGAAAATGCAGAAGTAGTCTTCTGGCTTCCTTATGTTATCTCCCAGTAAGACAGCACGCAGCGGCCGCTCAGAAATCTTTCTGAAAATTTTATACTCAAACCTTTATTTAAACTTTGTAGTTTAAGACATTGAGAAAATAACTGCACACAACAAATGGCAAGATTATGTTNCCCCCACCCCCCACCCCCCATTCAGTTTCACTGCTCAACAAATTGTTCTTTATTCCCCATCTTATTCAATTCCCATGAGTTTTCAGCCTGCTTTCTTCTTACAATTCCTGTTCCAAGCCTTAGGTGGGTGGCTTACAATAAACATGTCTTGTAATTGAAACAACTCTGTAGCAAGAAAGCTCGTTAGAATTAAAAACAAAGTGCAACAAGTTATAAATTTGTTAAAAGCCAGGGTCTCTCACACCAGCGCTTTTTAATCTATATTGCAAAAACAAGTTTGAGATCTGTGGTTTTTCCTATTTGGGCCTTCCCATCAGGCTTTTCAGAGCCAAGTATGCACAAGCATGTCCTTTCACTCACTGAAATACACATGATCAGCATGTGGTAATACAGTCCTCTGAAAAACAAAAGCACTTTTCTCATGGCTTATCTTGCACCCCTTTTCTTAGCCTAATGTAGAAGTTCAATATATTTATAATGTACCTATTTAGGTAACTAAGCATACTTTTAATCCCTTTACTCCATCACATAGATTCACCGTCTTTTTTAAGCCATGAGAGAGCACCACCATTATCCAGGACAAATCAGTCAAATTGGTTACATCATGTACTGGGATTCAAGTGTTTCAACACACAGTGCTCCATCTGCATGCTCTGTTACTCCTCCATTATGTTATTTTCCTTATGCATGGATTTTTTTTTTCTCTGTCTGCATTTTGATCTAGCCTGGCAAATCTAGGCCTGTAAACTCCTTTTATTTTCCCTAGAAAAGCAAAGCTTTTATTTACTGTATAGTAGCTGTTCAGTAACTTTTCCAAGGCCTGCAAAAAAAATTTGTCAAGGACCACTAGGAAGGAGGCAACAAACCATTTCTATGCCTAGTGGTGTCAGTATACCATCTTCATATCCAGTAAGCTTAGGAATGAACACTACCTGTACTCTAGGAATCCAGGAAAATAATAATATTGGCTGTCACATGGGAAGCAAGTAGCTGAGATATTGGTGAAGCCTAGCAACACATTTACTTGTGGTCAAAACTGAAGTCCATCATTTGAACGAATCTGCTCTGCAACAGTAAAAACATACTCAATGAGTACTTGGTTGGTTTGTATTTATGAAATACAGTATATCACAATCATCTCAGTTAAGCTCCTCTTAGTTAAGCACAAACAACAGAAAATGCAAAGTGTTTCAGAACTAGGTATTATCAGAATCAAGTATATTTTTCACTTAGAAATGAATTGATAGAAATAATAGCCATAGAATGAAATCCTGTTTAAATCTTTATTAGTTATCCTCCTATTCCTAGGCAGTGTTAAACAGTGAATCTTTAGCTTCATCATCATTTTGTTTAGATTAACATATGAGTTTGCTTTGCTCTTCATAGCAGGAGTTCCAGGAACAAAAAGCAAGGACAGTGACACCTACCCCAGGCATTTCTCATTCATGCCAAACAAGGAAAAATCCAGTCTTCCTGCTCAGTTTTTTTTCTCACACATACTCCTCTCAGGAATGCAGAGACACCTACAGCCACATAGTCTTAGATAAACTGCCAGCTGCCCAGTGCCTTTCCTCATAGATGGCAGGAGAAAGCTGCAAAACGCTTAAGTTGCACTCACCCTGGCACCAGCCTGCTGGCCACCTAAATCTTGCGAGATGTGCTTTAGGAAAGGTCAGACCTATTTCAGGTGTGCAGACCCATTACATTTCACATCAGCAATAGCTCAGTCACAGGGGTCATCCTTCCTTTCCACTAATAGGATCTCCGTGGTCTGCCCAGAGAAAGACTGAATTCAACACCAAGTTGAAGTTATAAGCCTAAGAGTCAGTATTTCTGGCCCCACCACTGTGGCTAGCCTTCCTACTCTGGACAAGTCACACAGCACAAATTTATCTGTTGAGGCAATGAAATATTCGAGGTAGTTATTTCTCTTCTTCCACAAATGGTAGTATAATTCCTGTTACAGAAATCACAGGCTTTTTGCAAGTACTCAGAATCTAATAAAGCAAATTAGTCTAGATATAAAAAATTAATAAAACAGCATGCAAAAATCAGTTCACTTGTTAATAAGTGTCACATGAAGCCTACTTTGGTCCTGTGGAACAAGTGAAATTATGTACATGACTAAAAAACACAGATGTCTTCATATTGGAATGTCTATGTTTTGACTAAAAGAGCTAACACACTGTTGCTTTTAACATCAGCACTTTTTTTCTGTTATATGCAACATTTTTTAAAATGCTTCTGCTATTAATCATATGAATGCTATTACCTAACTTACCTCTCCTCCATTTTTTTTTTTCTTTTTAAGTAGTTGAGGCTATACAATATTTCATTTTTCTTTTGCTTTCATGTGTCAAGGGCAGCCTTGACACAATAGCCACAACACAAAAGCACAACATGATCCGTGAGTATTTATGGTAGTACCTGCTCCATAATTTATCCTAACAGTTATTACAGCACAGAATAGAATTAACAAGGTTGAGGGTAATTGAGCTGATACATCATTGTGTATTAATTTTAAAAGATTTTTTAAATTACTGCAATAACTAATTCACGAGGTTCATATTTGGATCTTCCAGAGGCGAGACCAACTGAA
>VXAL01007838.1:18880-118858 GCA_013399475.1 Chauna torquata | reverse complement strand
AAAAATAATTCATTATCAGTTAATGACAAATTGGCACTTTTCCAAAGCAAAAAATATTTGAGACATTCATTTTTCTGAATTATTATTGGCAATACTAATGGTTCCATTTAATTAGATTTATATTTTCTTATGTTTCCTTTTGTCCCTAAGACATACATATTTGTATATGTAATATATTTTATAATATATTTAAAACAATATCTATGCATCATCCTTCTGCTTATCACTTTGAGATACCTGTGTCATTTTATATTATCCTTTATCATCTACAGTTCTTTGAAACTATTTAAAATAAATACAAGTTTTAAGGTATTTTTTGCTTTTTCCCTACAAATCCATAGAATAGGCTTTGTAATGTCATAATTATAAAATATTCTGAGAGCAGTTGCCAAGCATCAATTAGTGTCTTCTCTCTAAATTTCCTCTCCTAGTTCAGGAATCTCATCCTGCATCAACTGTATCTAGCTGCAACGAAAACCTGGCATAGTTTATATTTGTTTGGAGTTTCTTTTTGCATATAAGTGGCAATCGTATTAGATAAAATCATTTTTAGTTCTGTCTTGTTTTATTCTGTCAAATTTATGCTCGATATAGAACTCCCTACTTTGGATACAAGATTTATGAACATGGGATTTGTAGTCTATAGAAATACCAAAGTTCATGAAGTTGATTTTTTTTTTTTTAAATGGGGGTAGGGGTGAGAGATGGGGGGGAACTACGCCCCACTGACAGCAGTAGATCTCCGACGTGCAACTCAAACTCACACCCTCTATGCTAAAGCATTTTTCTCCCACCATTTTATAAATGGTGGAGAACTGAATATTGCATTTTCTTATGTGATTTGGCAATTTATAGCAGACTAATAAATACCACAGTTATGTTTTATATGTTAGATCACGAACATGCAAGTATTCTAGATCATTTGCTCCTCAGTTACCAGGAATTCAGAAGTAACTTTTTTTTTTGCAAGTGCAACTTCATCTCTTTTCACCCACTTAGTCATTCTTAATAAGGTCATAAATATTTATTTTAACATTTCAATTCCAGGGACTGAAAGAGTTATATTTTAGTAACCATTCGTAAAGTTTAAATTTGGAAGTGAGCAATTTCAATTAATCTTGAAAATAATAATAAGAATCATTAAGCTCCTAACACCGAGTTTAGCAACAGCCATGATTAATCATGATAACATGATTTCTTCTCTTTGTACTCTGGCATCCTGATCATTGCCTTTCTTAGTCTTGACTCTGCTAAATAAAACACTTATTTACCCCATTCCACACATTCTCAGCACTTGAGTCATGAGTTCAAAGAGCTTCTAATTTGTTGAGAAGACTTTGTTTGAAAAATTCCATCTGCGCAGGGCAGAAGTTACAAGTTGTACGACACCATTTTTCCACTGAAGATGAACTGAAATATGTTGGCACCCTGAGTGCACTTGCTTAGTCATTGATCCTCTGTTCATGGAACAAAAGGAATCCAGAATCTGAGACAATTTTCTCCCATTTCCTCCTCTGATTTTNGGGCATATATAGGTAAGGTAACTGTTAAATAAAGACCATATACAAGACTATTATAGTCAACAACTACACAGCACATCAGTTATTAAAGTAACCTGTAGCCCTACAAAAAAACACTGCCAACCAAGCCAAACCATGCCCCCACAAAAGAACAAGAAGTTTGGCAAAAATTGCAAATTAGAAGTCATTATCTTCATTTGTGCTATAACTGTACTGAGCTCAGACCTGTACCTAAAGAACAAGCCTCTCAAACTTCTCTTCCAAATATCCTTCAATCCTACTTCCCCAGAAGTCCTCTTGGTCAACTTTGTTCATCCAAAGGCTGCTTGGTAACTAAACTTTGCAGTCAGCCCTTCGCGCCGTAACTTTGTGTAAATCGGTGGAAAACAACCACTTCAGTACGCTTAGCTTCAGCCCACACAGCTGGCATCAAAGTAATGCTGTTTTGTTTGTACTCTTCAAGGTGAGTCTTCAGCAAGGTCCAACTCCAAAAAGCAAACCCTCAACACTGTAAAACAGTGTTTTGACAGCCAAATTGAAATCCACAACACTACATAAAGCTAAATTGCATGAAAACATCAGAATTTAAGCTCTTCAGTTCTAAGCTCATAAATACCAATTTTTCTTGCTTTTGAAGTATTATGCATTTCAGGCAGACATTCCTTATAGATTGTATTATGGTCCTCAAGCTTATTCATTTGGCTGTAACCTTTGTTGTTGGGAATTCTGAATTATTTTTTGTTTTATACCACAGATTAAATGAAAAGTCCTGTGTTTCTTAGCCCAGAAAAATAACAAAAAAAGGTTACCTTTAACATGCATATCATCAGCACCTTAAGATGTACCTTTCACCTCAGAATCACAGGGAGCAGCTCAGAAAGAAAACAGACTGAACTATTAAAAGAAATGTTAAACTGTCAGATTAACAAGTAACTAACTAAACGGTAAAAATCCAACAGCACTGAGTGCAGATTTCCTCTTCAACAACAGTTAGCAGCAATTTAGTAGAAGCAACACCCAGGAACCCATAGACTTGACAGTAGGTGACACAAAATAGAAAGAACGGTTACCAATTCTACCATCTGTTTTTAGTGCATCATATGTAGTTTATACAAAAGTAGAAAAGATTTAAATCAGAAATTTATTAGAACATATGTCGATGACACACCAGGCACTACTTACACTGGTGGTATCAGTTACTCACTGAGGCGANTTTAAATCAGCATCCACAAGCCGTAGGGAATCCCTGTGCTTTGAGCAAGCTGTATTTCACATCCATAAGACAGTAATTTCTTTTGCTGTTTACCACTTTCTTGGAAAAGATTTCTTTTATTCACCTGAATAAAAAATTCCAGGTGAGGATTGTCCANATGCCCCCACAAAAGAACAAGAAGTTTGGCAAAAATTGCAAATTAGAAGTCATTATCTTCATTTGTGCTATAACTGTACTGAGCTCAGACCTGTACCTAAAGAACAAGCCTCTCAAACTTCTCTTCCAAATATCCTTCAATCCTGCTTCCCCAGAAGTCCTCTTGGTCAACTTTGTTCATCCAAAGGCTGCTTGGTAACTAAACTTTGCAGTCAGCCCTTCGCGCCGTGACTGTGTAAATCGGTAGAAAACAACCACTTCAGTACGCTTAGCTTCAGCCCACACAGCTGGCATCAAAGTAATGCTGTTTTGTTTGTACTCTTCAAGGTGAGTCTTCAGCAAGGTCCAACTCCAAAAAGCAAACCCTCAACACTGTAAAACAGTGTTTTGACAGCCAAATTGAAATCCACAACACTACATAAAGCTAAATTGCATGAAAACATCAGAATTTAAGCTCTTCAGTTCTAAGCTCATAAATACCAATTTTTCTTGCTTTTGAAGTATTATGCATTTCAGGCAGACATTCCTTATAGATTGTATTATGGTCCTCAAGCTTATTCATTTGGCTGTAACCTTTGTTGTTGGGAATTCTGAATTATTTTTTGTTTTATACCACAGATTAAATGAAAAGTCCTGTGTTTCTTAGCCCAGAAAAATAACAAAAAAAGGTTACCTTTAACATGCATATCATCAGCACCTTAAGATGTACCTTTCACCTCAGAATCACAGGGAGCAGCTCAGAAAGAAAACAGACTGAACTATTAAAAGAAATGTTAAACTGTCAGATTAACAAGTAACTAACTAAACGGTAAAAATCCAACAGCACTGAGTGCAGATTTCCTCTTCAACAACAGTTAGCAGCAATTTAGTAGAAGCAACACCCAGGAACCCATAGACTTGACAGTAGGTGACACAAAATAGAAAGAACGGTTACCAATTCTACCATCTGTTTTTAGTGCATCATATGTAGTTTATACAAAAGTAGAAAAGATTTAAATCAGAAATTTATTAGAACATATGTCGATGACACACCAGGCACTACTTACACTGGTGGTATCAGTTACTCACTGAGGCGAAGTGGCTCTTATTAGGTGAGGGTGGCCATGCAGCAACAGCTCTTGAATACCTACAGGCTAAAAGCTGTCACCTATATTTAGGTGCAGGTATCACCTCAAAGACCACTGCATCTTGAGATAAATAAAGGAGTGGGATGCAAGATGCCTTTAAAAAGTGCTCACAGCTACCTTAGGCCAACTAAACTGTAGGCTGTTGCAGGCCAAGCATAACAATACAGAGACATGCGATAAAACAGTTCAGCTTGCTGCAAGTTGTTGAACAGGTCACTATTCTACTGGATTAGGAAATTAATCTGATTATTTGTGCAGCCATATAAATATTGCACAACAAAATTTACACAAAATCAACAGTAGAAGCATAGCTAGAAGACAAGGAAAAAGACCACCCTTCAGCAGCATGCAAGTCTTCACCTAAGCGTGTAACTGCTGTAGTTCGTCACTTTAAGCTAGCATAAAACCTGTAAAGTAGCAATCAAACCATCACCTTGTGCTTCTGCAATACCAGTTCTTGTGCATCATTCAGACTCCAGAACTTATCCATCTGAGAGCTAACCAAGCAAAACAAAGGTCTTACCTGCCACTTGTTCCCTCACCTTGTTCAACAAGTGGACATACAAACATCTGCCCTTACTCTGGGGCAGAGGGGCTCACAAGGATACATCTTTCTTCTGCTCATTGATTGATTGTTATTCAGGGTAATAGAAGGCTATTTTAATAATTGTAAAACATCAGTCACTGTGTATAAAGTTTTCTTTTTCCCCTTTTGTTTTAAATCCTATTTCAGAATTTGTCCTTGTCAGTATACAAAGTGAGATAAGGATCATTCCAGCCACCACAACTGCTCCAGTGGATGATGATAAAACCAGACACCAGTATTACACATGAAAGTACATCAGACTAAGCTGAGTTCCCCTAAATACTTATCAATTTTGATTTAAGACTTCTGAGGAAAAAAAAATGAAGCAAGACAGTTATTTCATTTACTATTAATTTACTATTTTGAACCACAGATCTCATTCCTAAGCCAACATCTCTTTATACCAAGGACTGACAAACTTTTTTATAGTCAAACTAATACTTGAAAAATAAACACACACACACCCCTTTTTTTTTTTTTTTTTTTTAAGCATGAGCTCTTTACTCTGAACATTGCTTTGATTCTTATTTACCAGTGAGTTAACGCAGCTGATTCTGTAAGCTCTTCCACATAGCATTTTACTTCACAAGTACACTGCTTGGTGTCAATGGAACCAAACAATTGCAAAATCAGGCACAGCAGTTTTGTTGAGAATGAAGTTATCTGCAACATTAAACTGTGGTGCGAGAAGTGGTAAATTTCTTGCTAATGGAAATGGCCACTTTACTAGTACTGCAGAGAGAACAGCAATGCTGAGACTTATTTGCATATACTACAAGATGGCAAAGCAGTCAGATTTTGACCTGTTTAGCTTTTTCAAGTTTTTTTTAGTACTTAAATATGCAGCTTAGGTCAAGCCATTTATGTGATACTGAAATATCAAAACATCAGCTTCATGCTCAAGCTATTCCTTTTCTGCTTAAATTACTGTATTTCAAGGAATAAGTCCCTGCTGTAAGAAAAGAGATGAAGATTCGAATACTTTAAAACTCTGCTATGATTCTCTGCAGCGCTTGTTGTAGATGAAGCAGAAGAGGCAACATACAGAAGGACCTGGGAAATGACTACTTTACGCCATTCACTGAGTGGAAAAGTTAATTTCATCATACACGGTAATCTGTCTCATTGGCACTACTGTTTTTCTGGTTTTGTTCCATCTGGAGTACAGTAATTCCTGATCCTTTTTTCTATTGTAACATATTACCAGTGACTCATTTATGTTGTTAGACATACGCTGGTGGCTCTCATTGGCATCAGTAGACACAAGCTTTCATCTGAGGGAAACACTGATTTTCATGAACAGCAAAAGACATTTGTTGGTCTTAAATTAAGAAACAGGTGCAGCACACATTAGTATTCAGAAAAATCTATGATACATAAAGCAAGCAAAATAGATTTCAGAACAAGAACACACATCTGGTCTGCAGCAGATGCAAAAGTACAGTGAGTCCAGCTAAACCAAAGCAATTATTTGCCCAATGAAACAACACAAGCTTACTCCAGCTGTTATTAATCTACAAAGTACACTCAAAGTAGTGGTTTTGTAACTTGTTATCAATGGAGAAACAGATCACAGAAAGCTTAAGTGATAGAGTTACCCTCTCACTGGCAAAAATTCAGATCCACCAGCACGGCTGATAAAGAGATGAATCAAAATGAGTGCAGAGATGCGGAGTGTTCAGGTGAGCTGCATGGTAACCGACTTGCTAGAGGCTGAAGTCACTGCTGCCTTTTACAAATCAATTGTCTATCCCAAAACACTTCTTGATTAACTTTTTGGTTAATTCTTCTCCCTACCCCCCCACCACCCCACCCTTCCACATATGTAACAAATATCTTCCCATGCCAAACCACTTACCAAAACACAGACACAGCCTGGCACAGAAAAATTCCCCAACAGTTTTCAACACAAGGCCACAAGCGCCTTGCCCAACACTGACTGCGGATGGGGCAGGTGCTGGATGAGAGCTAAGCACAGCACACTGCGCAGGAGAGATTGAGCAGTTAGCAAGGCAGGAGGCCCTGTGTACTGAAGGTTTTGAAGGAGGCTGTCAATCACAGCTTGGAACCTGGGGCATGTCAAAGTGCTTGACCACCAGAAGCACAACATAACACAGCATTTGGATTTTGCCTTGCAAAAGCCAGTCCATAAAAAGCACACACAGTCTATCTCTGGTAAAAGCAAAGGCTTTTCTTCCTGGGTGGAGGCTTGCATTTCAACAGTAGAAGACCAGACTTCTCCCTTGTCATTTGTGTATTATAACTGCAACTGCATACTGCCCATGGATTTGTAAATGTAGTGTTTAAAAGCTGGGGAGAAAAACACCAGCAAAAAATTGCCTTTCATATATGCCTTTCAAGTTATTTACTAAATCTTAAGTTCTCATCGAGATAACATTTCAGACTTGCAAAAGGTAAACTGGAAATCTGACTAGTCTGCCTGTATTTTGCATATCAATAGTCAGTAGCATATACTCAAGTTTCATACGTATATACACACACACTGGAGGTATGACACCACTACATACTCACAGATTACACTGTCAATCGCAATAGCTAGCAACAGCAAAAAATCCTTTGCATACAGCAATCTTGTCAGTGTGCAAATCCTAAGGGCAATTTATGACCACAGAGGCCAAGAGCAGAAGTAGATAAAGTCGAGTGAGTATTTAATCAGGTCAAAAGGAACAGAACTCATTCTATTCCACACACACACCACCACTTCTTTCTCTTCCTGGTCCTTCCTTATTCTCCCAGCATATGCTTTCATGAAAAAGAATATGGTACACTCGCTTCATGGGATATGCACCAATCATGTATTTTATTTTCTAGAAGGCCAGCTAGTATTTACAAATTTTTCAAATGAAGCAGCTGTTGCTTTAGGTAAGATGCCTGCCCCTGGAGTGCCTCAAAGGAAAACAAAAACCCACCAAACCCCACCCTGTGCTCCACAAACATTCCTAGTGGCCCCTTCCTGGGGGAAAGGGCCCTCATACACTCAGAAGCAACAGGTAGGTGCTCCGTTGCTATATCACGTACAGATTAAAGAAGAAAAGCTATTATTGCAAATTCATTATCTAGATTACAAGAACAACAGCAGGATCCATCTAGACTTCCACACAAATTCAGAGAATCTTTTTTTCTTTACAGACCAAACATCAGCACTTCGTTGTCTGTTTTTGTTTCTTTTATTCCTTTCCCTTCTTCCATGGGGAAATTTCATGGTCATAAAAATGGGGATGCAAACAAATTCAGCTAAGAATTAACCATAACAAAGGCAAAAAAACAGACAATATAATCTTGACCTCTTTACAATTCTTCTAACACACCCAACAAAAATCTGGTATTCCAACCTTGGATAGACACAGTATTTTACTGCCCATAGTGTAGGCCCAGCATCAAGTTTCTGTCCATATGGTTTCTCTTTCCTCATATTCCCATTGTTCTAATTTTTGGTCTTAACAACAAATTCAGCAAGTCCTGTCCAGCTCAACCCTAACATATCAACATATTTTATTAAATGCAAAATGCATTTAGTTTTCTGGGCTCCACTTTTAGTAGCATTTGCAAGCAAATGTCAATACGGATCCAGGAGTGATGCATACAATTGACCCTCCCCACAGTCAAAATTATTTCCTATTTTCCCAAGAAAAATAGAACATGGAAGGAGAAAGACTACAGTAACAACCTATTAAATCAAAACAACACTTCTGTATAACATTTGGTGCCACCACCACAAGTATGTAGATTTCTCAGTGATTCTAAAAAATAAAAATAAGGATATTGAACATAACTTGCAGCAAGACATCACAGGAACAAAGGTCATAATCCTTTTCAAAGGAGTAGATTTTGTTTCTGAACTGTCTCTGCCTTCCTTTCAATTTTCTTGTTTGTTTTTTCTCCCCCAGCATTGTTCTCCATCTCTACAAATGCACGCAGAAGAAATCCATTGTGTAAAACTTCTCCCACCCAAACTTCGCCATAGGACAAACCCAAGCCCTTCTCTGCCTCTCCTAAACATTTATGCTGTTGATTGCGCTTCTTTTATTTTAAGGTCTCCAGCTACTGATACAGCAGTAGGTTTCTTATTTGTATTAGCCATCTAGAACAAAAAAAACAGTAAGAGTTTAAATGACTGGTTCCAGTCCCTTAACATTATTACCTTAAGAACCACCATACTAACTAACCATCTTTCCAAATAGGTCAGCAGTAGCAAAATAAGTGAGAAATGGGAGAACAAATGGGAAAGAAAAACATTATCTGATACAATTGAACACTCTCATTAAGATTAATTGCTCTGTATTATAAAAAAGGGCCAAAACACTAGTGATGTCTGCCTTCAGGGACAGGCCTAAACACACAGATGAAGAGTAAACAAAGTCCTCTCCTAGTCTGACAGCCAAATACAAGGGTTATTCCCCTCCTAACTTCCACTTCTACTAGGAAGTGCTCCTTTTTTTGGTCCTTAGGTAACATAGGGAAACCAGATCTCGGATCCTGTTCATTTAACTGCTAAGATAAGCAAGCAACAATAATCAAGTGATGAGTTGGCAGCAGTGACCACAGCAATGTTTTGTCCTGCACTATTTATGAAAGGAACGGACAGCAGCAACCAAAGCATTTCTCTGTCCTCACTTGTGGAACACGAGATGAGAGGTCAACAAGCAACCCACTACAGTTTGTAGTATGCTTTAAACAAACAGTACCTTATCAAGCATTACCACGCGATTCTTCCCACTAATTCAAAGGCCAATATAAGGCTTTGATAAAATATATAAAGGAATGCTCTTAGCCACCACAGTCTCCTCTGATGAAATTGTTGACTAAAGCTGCTATTAGTTTTCACTGCCATTAGTTCTGTACAGTCAAGTGAGGCAGCCAGACTCTGTTCTGACTCGTGCAGCTTCACATCTAATTAAGCTTCATTTATAGAATCAAACTCCTCCAGCAGTTATAACTTTGCAGAAAACAGAGGGGAGGGTCATTGACTTGTGAAAACTCTTTTTACTGGTATTTGTGATAAAGAAAAATACCTACTTTTACTGTCAGTTTTCAGAGCAAATTTGCACTACTAGGTCATTCAACACAGTCATTCTGCGATATGGAATTATTAATATACAGCTTCCACTCTTTCCCAGAGATTTCTTTTGGCAGCACAGTTGGCCCTTGCTTTATATATTCAGCAGCTCTTATGCTGATAACAGAAGAGTTGATGGAAGCTGTTAATGGGATAGGTAAAGTTACACTCACCTTCTGAAACACTGTGAAAAGTTCCTAGTTGTCAATTCACCAGAAATAAAAAGGCAACAATTTATGTATGCTTGCACTTTTTTTTTTAAACGTACAAACTAGTATTCATCTACATTCCTGGAGACAGTATTAGAAAACAAGTTTTAAACTCTGACTGGAAACTTCCATTTGTACATTTGCAACCACAAGCAAGCTATAAATATATTTTCAGTGAAAATAGTCTATCATTTTTATTTATGAGTTAAAATATAAATGCTACTGCCATGACACTTGCTAACTTTTTAATTCTCATTCCTGAATTTCTTAACCAGAAAGCAGTAGAAAAACAATCATTGGCTAAATGTGAATGCTATTTTACATATAAAGAAATTAGTCCAAGTATATCATGTTGTAAGACAGAGAAAGGGAAGAGTTGAGAAATGGTGAATAGCCAAAAATATCTTATTTTGGATTAAATTTTTAACAAGAGAGCCACAGTCCCTGGTGTGATCTTATTTTCATAACTGCATGGGAAAACCACATGATGAAGAAAACTTCAGACTTAAATTTCTGGAATTATCGATACTTTAAAAGAAAAAAAAAGTTTACCAGAGCATTCAACTCAAAGCCAATTCTAATAAAGCTGTTTGTCCCCAGGGACATCATTAACTGAACGTAACTACTAAAGAATTTGATTTTTAATATTCATTTGTAACAGTGTAAAAAAAATTAGGAAAATCATTCTTAATTTCTGATTCATCCTACGTCCTCCTTGCTGATGAAGTTTTACACAAGTAACATTTCACTTTTTAGCTCCAGTTTCCTCATCTTCAAAATGGAGATGCCTACACTAAAGTAGAGATGTCGTGAAGACAAATTAATCTACACAGAGCTTCAGAGATCTTACATTTCAAACCTCTCAATACATCCTGCTAGATTAATCTTATTATCCTTTTCTAAATATAAATAAGTGTTAAATCAGAAAATCTACCAATATTTGTAATAATTTGGATAAGGGATAGGTTGCTTTATTACTTTTTTTTTTTTTTAATTCTCTGCAGAATATTAGCTAAACATCAAATATAATTTGAGGTAATAAAAGGACTTAATATCTCAAAATCATATACTTAACATATTAACACCATAATCCTTTTACATCCCAGGCTATACATAGACATTAAAATCATCTGCTAATGAATCACAGATTAATGACAATGCACAAATCTGACTGAACTGGAAGACCAGCCAATTCAGTCACATATTACTTATCACCTTTTTGGAGTCAGTTCCAAGTGATGCAGATTCTTGCTAAGACATGGAGAAATTTAACATAAAAGCTACACATTACGACTGACATGTACAAGCAAAAATACTACATCCGAATATATTCACCATTTCTCTTCAAAAAGCTTTAGGTCAGTCATGACACGACATAAATCTTCATGCAAACAGCATGAACTGAGTCAGGAATCTGCAAATTCGTACTCTTGGAAGGCATTGTGGGTTTTGTTGTTTTATTCATTATTGCTACTACACAATCTTCTCTAAATGCAACATTTCCCTCTTTGGTATTAATAAATTCCTTTTGTTTGATGCAGGCTAATGATGCCTAGCACCCACTTTATTATTTCATATAAGAAGCTACATCTTACAGTTAATTGGTAAGAAATATCCAGAGGCACTACAAATACTATTGCAACAGTTATATGAGGGCCAATCTACCCTGCTTCCCTAGCGTCTCTGAGGAAATCACTCCTTTCTGTGTCACTGTTTTCCTGTTTTACCTTTATTTCAGGGTCTTCATTCTCTAAAGGACAGGATATTAGAAAAATATCTTTTGTATGTTTATTTAAACTATGAATACTAGTAGCTTTATTTTTTAAATTAAACACAATGCTGAACTAAATCAACCTTTTTAACAAGCAAATTGTATACTCCAAAGTGGGTATTAAAAGTGTACCATATTACAGGTATTAGAGTGAGATATATCAGGAGATTTTAGTAATAGATGAGTTACAGAAATGAAAGAAGATCTAGCAGTAGATAGTGACTACGAAGACCTATATCTGCATGGCTGCTCTGAAGATAATTTAGCCATGTCCTGATACAGTTTAAACTTTGAGAAGTCACTTCTAAAATAGAATTGTTGGCATCGAGGTTAGTCCCAAAATACCCCAAACACACTGTGCTCGCAGGAGAACACTGTATACACCCCAGCCCAAGAGCTGTGCAAGCACCTTCTCAACAAGTAGGATCAAACATCCATGAACCCAATACGCTGATATGTCTGACAGCTGGCACTTCGGAATTTAGCTTAGTGGGAAGTACAGGATGATTCCTACTTGGAGAATCAAAACATGAGCATTGTCAAGGGCAGAGCACATGGGGCTCCTGTGAGCACGTTTCAAGAGACCTGTCTACTGATATGATGGGAAGCTTCACCCAAGGCACTGCCAAGCCCAGGGGCCATCAAAAGCACCAGCCACAACTTCCTCAGGGTGAGGTCATGTTCATTACTAGCTCATGACATTACAGGCAGAAAACACTGTCACCCACCTTATAACAACGTTTATGCTTACCTACCTCAGGGAGCAAAGCAGCTGACCGCCTGAGGCTGATTCCTCAGAAGCTGTTACAGGCTGATGCACATAATTATCAGTAGGGGTGTATTTCAAGAAGGGATAAAGCTGTTAAAGTTGCAGTCCTGTGGGGCTGAAAGTCATGTTTTACAGACATGCTGCACTAGCCATGGCCGTTAGGGAATCTCCATTTCAGAAACAGTAGGGTGAGACTGCTCATATTTCACACCATTTTGGATAGTAACAGGTATGTTGCCCATATGCTAGCAGCAGTGAGCACTTACTAAGCTACTGGTGACAGAAGAGATGGTGAGATGAGTTATGACTTGAACATTAAAAATTTTGTAACTTTTTTTTTTTAAGAGGGGATAGGAGTTGGCTGTGGGTTTTGTTTTTGTTTTTTTTGAGAAAGGGATAGTACTCCCCTAATGAAGATTGTAGTATTTCCCTAATGAAGATCTTGACTATTTCTGACAGTCCTAAACACAAGTCAACATACCAAACAATGAACCCCTAAATAGGATATTTTTCTCAGATCTGTTTACACCACCAAGTGAGAAGAATAAGATAAGCATCTTTAACATCTACGTGATAAAGAAACATAAGCACTTCAGAAGACTGTTCTCATCAGTACCAGCAGAACACCATTGGTGCTTCTAAAGCACAGAACCTGTTGCACTCAAAGTAAAAAATTATACTCAGCAAGACATAATATTCAAATGACTTAAACACATCCATAAGCAAACTAAAATAACACCACCAGCAACAGCATAAGTATTGTTACATTATTACACTACTTATAGCATAACCAGCAACAAGTGTTTCTAACCCAGATAAGCATAAATAACATGAATTGCAAAGGGGCAAACAGACTTTTGATAGATTTGCAGAAATGAGATAGAGTAAGACATGAGCAAGTAGTAAGATCTGCAATCTAACAAAGGACATGAAACATGAAAGATGTTCTGCTGGACAACTTTGGATTCACTGTTCAAACAGGCAAGATGCTTGGTGAAATGAGAATAAGCCCCCAAAACAAAATGAAATACGCCAAAAGCAAATGAGATCATACTCATTTTGGGAGGAGGAAGATAGGATACCAATAATGAATGAGGAATGAACGAAACAAGAAACATGACATGACACTGGCTTCTGTTTTACCTTCCCTCCTTTAAAAGAGCTCCCAAGCAGGATCACTTCTACCTCCAAATAAGACCACCAAGAACTTGAAGCCTTCAGTGCCAATTCAGTAGCATCCTCTCTGCTGGACTGTATACTTGCAGCTGAACCAAGATAGGTTGTAATGGACTAACTGTGTAAATAAGGATTAAGAGGTAGCCATTGGCAATATGTATTGTTAGTGAACATCAATTACAGAAAATGCTGTTTCCAGGGTTGAAACTGATCTATCGGCTTTCCTAACCATTCTTACTGCAGCACCGTAATGCATTTATTTTTCCACAGTAGCATTGTTTTAAAGCAGAAATATTTATTCCTGATAAAGTTTGAATTTCTTGATGAGGAAACAGCTGCAAAAAAAATCTTTCATCAGGTTTGAAGCCAAGTCAGCAAAGAGTTAAGAAATAACTTATCCTAAATGGAAAAACATTCATCTTCATTTGTACTCCCAAAATGCTCCAGCAGAAAGGAAAAACACACACTCTGTAGCCTGACAGATGTTAGAGTCCATGGTCAGGCTGTGACAGATCCAGATTTAAAGTGCTGCTTTGTCTCAATCAGAGCACAGATTGCTTGGATTCTCTCTGAAATCCCAAGCCAATAAACTTCCCAACAGACTGAAAACAGACTTTGTATTTCTCTCAAAGCTGCTGACAAAGATGAAAGTAAAAGTAACAGGTCTCCATGAAAACTTTTGACTTAACAGAAAAAGTTTATAGATAAAGTTCATACAATTTCTAACTGAAAGCAGAAGCATAAGGTACTGATCACTAAAGAAAGTGATAACCGATTTATATTTTCCCTCTCAATGTTGTTGGTAGAAACAAAAAGCTTCAGACCAGTTAAAGGATCAGTTTCTGTTCCTAAACAAACTGTCATCATCTGCAGTCTGCGTAGGATATTTAGTGTGCTTGATACTCTATAGTGTATACACTGAAAAATAGCGTATACTCTATAATATACAGCTATGAAGATAATTAAGTAGCCAGTTTACTCAACTTTTTTTCTGAAGTTTAGTAGCAGTAAGATTTTAACAACCTCCCATAACTCCACAAATTAATCTTTATAAGCCCTTTCTAACCTTCCCACATGCAATGAGTTTCCAAATAATAGTCCAAAAGAGAATTAATGGTACAAACCACGTGTAACAAAGCCAGAATTACTACTGAAAGTGGAGCAAGTTTTCCTGAAAAGGAAAAAACTGCACTGAAATGTACTGTTATTAAAAACCTTTTTTTGCTATGAACTGACCTGGCCTAATCCTGCTGACCAGTAGGACCGGACAGAACAGTCCGAGCACATCTCCAAGCTACTTCTTGTTGCAGTGAAGGAGCTAAACTGAATCCCAACACAAAGATAAGTCAGTGGAGCTACATCCACATACAATAACACATTATGACCCTGAGTTTTTGAACCCACATTAAGCAAACTGGAAGTCCAAGGGATTTCCCTCCCCCCCGCAAGTAGTTTTGGAGGGACAAGTCATTTCNTGCGCTTCAATGAATATTCATTACATCCTCTAATTTATTATCATGTTTACAGCCAAAACTGCCAAGCAAATTACATTCTACATAAGATCCCGAGGGGGTTTTCATTTCCACAGCTTGGACTGGTACCAAAATAAAGCACATTAGAGAAACTGCAATGAGAGTCATTAATATTTAATGCACTAGTAACAGCAGTGCTTCTCATCACAAAGAGGCAGGGCAGGGGAGGGATGGGAAGGATCATTCAGAACTCCACAAAATCCTTTTCATTAAACAAACTGAATCCAAGCAGACAAAAATTCCAGGTGGCTTTCTAAAAGAGAAAAACAACAAAAAATTTCTGCTTGATACTAAGTGTGGGTTTTAACAACTAAACTTGCTTCCAGGATATAACGGATAGTGCTCAGGAGAAAGAATTTGAAAACATTCCATGTATAGAGAAAGTATCAGGTGGAAGAAATCTGAAATAATCAGTGGTTGGCAAGTGCAAACAAGTCAGCAAACAAGACAACTCTGAAGTTTCCACTTCCTAAGCACAGGAAAAGCTTCAAACTGTCGTGACAATGGGATGGAACCAAAACACAGGCATCCAGCAGCAGGCAGACCATTTACAACACTAACACAAATGGCACAAACTAGTGACATTTGCCCTAGTGATTCAAGTAGGATGGCAGAAGCAGTACAATCAGGGCTAACAGGATGACATATGGATACTCACACTGGTCATCACAGCCAGTTAATAACTACTACCTTGAAAAGAAGCATCTGCATCCTCTCAAGAACTTATTTTCTAAAGAAAGAAAATGAGTATCAAAAACTGGAAAACATGAGGAAAATATTACTGCACCAGCAGTCCTCTTATATTCATGCAAATAAAGTTGTGCTTTCAGACTGCAACTGCAGCTGCAACATATCCTCTGAGCACTGATCAAGGACTGCTGACCATCACATCCTGGACAGTCTCCTTTTCCATAGAAACACTCTGTGCCTTTGCCCCTATTCCACTATTTTTGCACTGGTATTTTAAACAATTTGATCGTTCTGACTGCCTGACCCTGCGCAGACAAGCTCAGGCATGGTGATTTGATACCTTATTCATTCAATCTCCCAATCAATAAATTTCAAGTCATTTTAGAATACTATGGAGATACCACTTCCAGTTTTTTGTCCACAGTTTTTCTCTTCCTATCTACCTTGTACCTCTCTGTGGAAAGAATACAAGATTGGAGCTGTAGGTGCTTATCTGCCTGCTGGACACCCTTCTCTCTCTGCTAATGCCACCCTCCACAGTGGGTTTCATCCTGCAATGAGTGCAATTGTTTTAGCTTACCACAAAAAACTTCAAACACCTTCACAAACCGTGTTTCTTAGGGCATTAGACAGATCTCAGAGTTAAAGATTGGGAACAGCAGGAGATAGCCTAAATGGCAATAATACATTTTTCCAGACTGCTAGGAAGATTTCAAAGCTGGCACAGCTGCCAGCAGAACTAATAAAGAGGGCTACAAAATGCACACAGGTTGCTGCAAGTTAGGCAGTGCAGATCCTTGGCATCATTTTGTCATATATTTCATTCTCACAAGGAAAAATAGTTTCAAATTCTAAGGAAGAGAAAGAACTGGGAAAAAAAGATGCCTTGTCAAATAGGAATGCATTAGCATAAATAGGCAAGAGATGACAGAAAAAAGTAATATCTTAGAGCAGACGAAACTCCCCAAGTTCCCGGGGGTTTACAAACCCCAGGCAGTAAGTGCTGCCTGCATTCATTCCCAGTCAGAAAACTTTCATGCTTTACAAACAAAAAAATTATGTGGTATGGTGACAGTTAAAAGATATCAGAGACTCAAACCTGCAACTCCCCTAAATCATGAGCTGGAAAACAAGTGCTCACTGGAGATATTCCCGTGGAAAGAAACAGGTGGCAGTGGACAGACAGGCAGCACAGGCATCAGCATTCAGCTTACACTTCCTGCACCCAGCCAAAAATATGAATAATGCAGGAAAATGAGAGAATTCAAGAGAGAGGATTAGACCATTCATCTTCAACCTTGTAATTAACATTCTGACTAATAATTTTTGGGAAGGGGAAAGAGCTGATGAATAAGTGCACCTAGCTTCTCTGCCTCATACTGAGGCACAAATTAAGTAACTTAAATCCCGGAGAATGATCTTTGTGTCGTGATGAAGATACATCGGACTGGGTAGAAGAGGTATCAGACAGTTACCAGATCTGAGTAGAATTGATTATCAGAGCACATTACAAGGAACATGACTAGTCTTTTAGAAATACACTGATTTCTTATGAAAAAACTATCAATATATCAAATTCTCAGATTATGATTGATCAGCAACAAATTAATACACAGAAAAATTACCCTTCAGAGTGAGGTTTTCTTTTGCCATTTACTTTAGATAGACATGGCACACAGGAGGAATGTTTGTGTATAAAATGTTCCTGGACTAGCAATATAGCAATATATTCCTGAGAGAGCTAGGTAAAGGTAGGTCAAGGTTAAGATTTGGAAAAGCATTTGAGAACGGTTGTCAACCAGAAGTCCTTTCCAGCTCCCATTTTAGCTGTGACTGAAGGCAGCCTGATGTAGTCTGACTGCCGATACAGAGGGGGACAAACTGTGGCTAGGAATTGTTACTGAATGACAGATAACTACCCAGGGAAGGCTGTGTTCAGCCTCAGCTGAGTATGTGTGGAGGACAAACTGTGATTAATGTCCAAAGTCAAACCCAACAGCAGCTATTACAGAGCAGATTACACAGAAACAATGCAAGATTACCAAGCATCTCTCTTAATCAAGCCTCTCTCCTGAGCAGTGATCAACACTAATCCCATTGTCATGCCATTATACCAGTAAGCTCAAAAAGCTTTCAATTCCCCCACACAACTCACATGTGCAAAGCTGATGGCTCCTGGCCATTTGGCACATCAAAGCTATAGGGACAGAATTTAGACTTTTCCTACAGGTCCTGACCATTAAATCTGTTGGAAAAAAATCTTTACATTATCCTTCAACACATGCAGCTGAGAAACCATTCGGCCTTCTCCAAAGATGGCAGCAATGGACACACTGAGCTAGCACCAATACGACAATCTACATTATACTTGCTCTGTACTTACATCACAGTGCTTAAGCAAGCAAAATGGTTACAGCCACAGCACTTAATTGGCTGAAGCAGAATTTATGCAAACAAGTATTGTTTAAGGGAGACTTTACTCCAAATTGAAGTTTTATTGATTTGTCTGGTTATATGCCAAAAAAGATGCAGCAATATATTTGGAAAAAAATATGAAAAATGTTCTGTAGCTAATATCGTCTAACGAGAACTTGCATAAAGCGCACCTAATCTCCAAACGCAAAACCTTCATAGCTCACAGATGCTTGTTTTGCTGCTTGTTCTTTCTTCTGTTTTTAATCAAAGTTACTCTTCCAATAATATTTAAGCATACTACAGCAGCAGCTCTTACTTAAAGGAATTATTGGTCAAAATTTTTTCTGTTGGAAAAATAAGTACTAAAAGAATCAGAGAAAAGCACTTACAATTTCTGTTTCTACCCATCTAGAAATAGTCTCGATATTTCAGAAGATTGTTTTTAACCAACGTTTTTCTTTGGTTTTCTTCAGTTGTCTAGGCCACAATTAGAAGCAGTAAATAGATCAAGACTGGAAATTATCAACTTTTCTGATTTGAAAACATCCAGTGAAAGTTAGAAATTTTTAAATTATTTTTGTGATATATTCTATAAAGAAACAGGAAAAAAGTCACCAAAACTTAACGAGGTGGATACTAGACATTCATGTTTGCACCTTTAAGAAACCAGTTGCAAGACATTAGGTAGCCTGCACATAAAATCGATTTATTAATATACAACTCAACTTCAGACAACGACATTTTCAAAGGTAATTTAAGTAATCCATTTCTAGAGATATCTACTGCCAAAAATATGATTCACCATACCCTAAAATTAAGTGTGTAAAAAAAATCTAGATACTATAAGTCATTTGACAAAAGTAATCCTTTCCCTACATCAACTAAGGGAACAGGAGGAAGGATGGCATTACAGCTTAGACCATGTGTTAAACTTTGAGCTAGGTACATTTAGATGTCGTAAATCGTACTACACAATAGTGATTTCAGTATGGATTAGCAATTTCCCTCTTCAGGTTTTTTGTATCAGAAGAATTGTGTTATACATGCATAACGTTATACCTCTCCAGAAGAGGAATGCAGTTCAGTTATAACCCAGGCATAGTGTATCTGAAGTGAATCGAGCTGGAGTAACCAGCTTGAATAACTAGCACTTGTTTCAAAGATTTATTCCTAACTGCATTAAGAAAAAGCTTGTCTGATTCCCAAATCTTAAAATTCAGGAACATCTCCATTTTAACCCATCATGCTAGGCTTCATGTACATAGTACATGAAGTAGCCTTATGTAGCCATTGCAACTCTTTCACATTCGAACCTCAGCAAAACATAAAAAAACGGCTATCATCCCAGTCTGAAGTTTTGGACAAAATATGCTGAATTTTCCAGAGCCAAATAACATTGGCCCTAAGTTCCTACCTACTGCAAGACATAATTCCAACTATCAGGTATTCCAGTACTCAATAGCAAGTATTTTCTCCTTTAATTCTACTCTCCATGCCTCTTTCTCTTTCAAGGTTCAATAGGACTATAGGAGATACAGGTACCTAATAGCATCTAACAGCAGAAAATTACATCACTTCTTGTTCTGGGCAGGGCTATGAGAGTACAAAAAGAAGCCCAATCCTACATTTAAAACCTTGCAGAGTATGGAACAGTTGGGCTGAGGTTGTTTGCTGGTGTCAGAGTGAAGGGCAAACAGCTGCAAGGACTCCCAGCACGCTCAAGTTCTCTCATCTTCCACAGCTTATCAATGAAGGAGTATCAAATATGCGTTTGTAGCCTCCATACAACACTTAAAAGCTTGGGTATTTCAAAAAAGATAAAGCAATGAGAGTTTCAGATAAGCCACCAGTGGCAGATCTCTGAAGGTGCTCTGTGCTGCACCGGTCAGCAAGCAAAGGAAAACCCTCATAAGCTAGTCAGACATTTCCCATCTTTTTGTCTTGTCTTCCCTTCTTTGGGCAGTCAATCCATTTAATACTACAGCTGACAACACTGAGCACACAGCTTAGACACCAGACACGCACTAGACCACAGCCTAAGGAACTGTTAAGTACAACAAAGGCTTTCTCAGAGCACACTGCTGGTTCTAAGGCTGTTTACATTTTTAACAGCTGAAGCTGCAAACATGTAAGTGTGGTAGGTCTCAACTTGCTCCTGTTAGATATACATTCATGTAATGTAAATCATTCTCAGTGGCAGATTAACAACACAAATCACTCTCAGATTTTCTAGGTTTACAGAAGTCTGAGGAAAGACAAGAGCAGCCACAGAAACCAACCTCCCTTATCCTCAGAGATGGCTCCTTTCCTGCATGTTGGAAGTTAACCGAAAGAGGATAACCAGCATGAAGCTCCTGCTGGTTTTTGCCTGCACTACAGCATTTTGTTTGCTTTTGACAATGAAAAGCCACCCAGCTTGTGAAGTCAGTCCCTCTCTAAAGCATTTACTGTGAATGAAGGACTACAAAATAAAGTGCAACAACAAACAAGTACCACCCAGCAGGAAAACCAGCAACAAAACAAAAGCATGTTGAAAACAGAAATCCATTTAAGATAATGGCTGAGACCAACAAGAAAATAAGTGAAAATGCATTACGAGGGAGAAGGGTCTAAAGAATATTTATTAGTCAGAATAAGTTGAAGTCGAACAAAGTTGGATCAGGGTTTTGTTGTTGTTTGTTTGTTTTTTTAAGCTGCAAGTCATCATGAAGAGCAAATAACTCCCCTAGATACTAAATCAGAGCCGCATAATAGCTAAATGGGAGCAAACTGGTTTAAATTAGGGATGCTGGGAGAAGGAGGAAGAAAACAGACAATACAAAGACTGACAGTGTTTAGTGGACTTTGTTTCTATTCTCTTGGTTCCAGGAAGGAAAGGTGCTGAAATATAATGAAAAAAATCTGTATGTAACATCTACTGTGTTGAGTCCTAGATAAACAACACAGAGTCCTAATACTTCTGTAAAAGCTTTGTCTTAAAAAAGTGTTCACCGTTCTCTTCTGCTTAAGGTTTCTTATATTTCAGTCACCATTGCATCTCCAAGGTATTTTATTCATTTTCTTGTACAACAAAAGACCCAACACTGAGCCATTCCTTTTCCTTTCAGATGGATCTATGACAGTTCCCTTTACCAATTACAGCCAGAACACTTACAGACAACTGTCCAGCTAGAGTCGGCTGTTTCCAGAATACCAATTTTTAAGCCTAAGAGGGGAGGAAGCATGAGAGTCTACTCTCAACACTTACTGTAGCCATTAACACAAAAAGAAAAGGTCTGCCAATATATAGTAGCTCAGACTGCAACAGCACAGCAAGCACAATTCAGTGATGCTCTGTCCTGAAACTACCAGCCAGATAACAGATACCATCCAGCTTGATAAACACACAGAGGAGGAGTAATGATTAAAGCATAAAAATACATCTTCCAAAGAAACACGGCTTCTCCTCGTGAAAGGAAACTGGAAAGAAACCTGAAAGTGAACTCTTAGTGCAGAAAAGAGTTTGAGTTATAGACTGAGATATTTCACTTGTAATTATATGATTCACCAAAAAGGGGACATCACAAAATTGTCCTAACTACAGAGCAGGAATGGAAGTAACTCGAGCATCTCAACAATCCTGTACAAGGCATGAAGACAAGAGGCAGGTTTATATGCCTCTTCAATCCTTACCTTCTCAAAAGAGTGGACATCTTCAGCTGAAGTTTTCACTGAAGAAAGTAAGAAAACTGTTCATAAGTGTTTAAATATTAAAATCACTGTTTCACTGAAGTATTTTGTAAAGACCATTAATTTCATTCATCAGTGTTTTGGAATGAAGCCTTGAGGAAAGAGATCAAAAAGCTTCACCTTTCTCCAAAAAGCACTTGAAACTGCTCATTTCACTAAAGGAAAAACAAGTTTTCAGATGATTTATGTTTTTATGGTTTTTAGAGTTGCACATAAACCAATACTTGGTGGTCAAGCAAGAGCCAATTTCAATTCTTTTTTTTTTTTAAACCAAAAGTGCCTTGTCTTGACAACCCATTAGTACACAGCACTAGCTACAAATCACTCAATTTCTAATTTTTCCAAATGAACATGAAACTAAAGTCATTTTTTTTCATTTAACTGCTGTACTTCCCCAGCACTGACTGTACCCAGGACACAACTGTTACCCATACCTGTATCACAGTTACCTAAGAGTTTTGTAATCATACCAATAGAAATTCAGACATCGATTATGAGGTTCACTTTTGCATGCCTACATCCCTTAAACATCCAAGAAATAAAATAGTTCCATAAAAGATATTTTAAAAAAGATGAGAGGCATTAACACGTTCTCCCCCATAAGTACTTCAGGAAAAAACTTGATGCAGTACCAGCTGTGCTGAATACACACAAATCAGCCTTTTACAGTGTAGTTATAATATAAGGACACCACCAGGAACAAGAACTGCTTTGTCACAGCGATTTCTCAGCATCCAGCAGACTCCTCCTTTCCAGGGCAGCAAAGCCCAGAGCCCAACCTGCCCCATGTGCACGAGCACCTGTCCCAGCCCCCAGCCAGGCCACCAAATGGATCCAGACAGCTTGCCAAAGCGGAGGGTGCTTACTCACTCATACACACACACACACAGTCTCTTTGTCTGTATGTGCAAAAACCTGCAGCCAGCCTAAGGTCTCCAGTTGTTGGTATCTCTGCTCCTCTCTCCAGTGCTCGGGCACCCAGAGGACATTTACCATGTCTCGTCCACAAATCTGAACATATTAATAATAGAAAATGCCATTATGAAAAGGGACAAGTGGCAGGAATTACAAGAGTCCTCTTCCCATATTCCCACACAATCTTGCTTCTTCAAAGTGTAAGCCCCTTGGGAACTCATACAACCTTTTCTATTATTTTAGAGCCTACAAGAACTGGATAGGCTTAAAACCATAAAAAAAAATCTTGATATCCTTAAAACACAAAGTTGCATATACTGCACATTTTCCAGAACTAAGTTCCCTTCCTTACTTTCCCTTAACTTACTATAAGAGAACTTGCACTGCTTTCCTGTTGTCACACTTTGAGTTCCTTAGCCATTCATCATGTTCCCCAGAACATGGATGTATTTTTTTCATATTACAGTTTCCACATATGTGCCCACATTTTCTCACCAATAGTATAAAATGCAAAAGAAGTAGAAGACATTCTACAGATGAAGAGCGCTATAAAGATCTGCTATTCTGATTCAGAACATTGGTACATCTCTACTTTTTTAAAACTTAAAGATTCAACAACTAACAGCAGGACACAAAGAAGATTTTTATTCTGCAAGAATTTAGTTCATTCAGACCATTACACATGTTGACCCACTCACATTCTGCAGTGCAGGAGAGCAAGTTTGCTGCTGACACTCACTGTTAGGATTCAGATGCCCACAGCTGGCACCCTGGGAGTTTTCCCTGCCTTTAACACTGCAGAAGAGAATTTCTGTCAGGTTGCATTGAAAAGGCCAAAAGGCTTGTTTTGAAGGACTCTTCTCAGCTGCTCAAGCATGAATGAGTAAATATTTATGAGGATAAAAAGCATATCAAAATCTAGCAGAGTTGCAAGTATATATGGCCTTTGAAACACCCTGTGAGACAAGCTTAAACCATACTGTTCACAACACATTAACATAGGCTGTGCTGTGTTTCTTAATTCAGTAGCTACAGAAAGCTACAAAAGCTGGTATGCTTTCACTTCTGCGCAACAAGAATGTCAGAGAAAGTTAATATTGCTTACATAAGCATGCACATCCTTATTGAAAGGTTTAAAATACACGTACCTAGAGATGTTGCCCCCATACAGAAGTCATTTGTTTCAGTAGGGTTGAAAATTGTGCTGCATCTATCTTTGTGAGGATATACCAGCTGGTGTTTGCAAATGCAGTCCACTTATAATAACAACTTTGCTTAAAGAAGTTTTGTTATTTCATGGTATCCTGAATACCTTGCTAAGGAAGCCACTGGAGGAGAAGAAAGCATCGTGGTAAACAGCAATTTTGTTCCTCAAGATCTCTAGATCTACACTCCTCTACACTCCGGGTTTGAGGCTCAGTTTATTTTAATCTCAAGGCTGGTTCACACAACTACACGAGAGATGTCAGGAATTGAATCCTCATTTCCTGACTCTTGATCAAGCCCTGGGTGATGCTGCCTTCTCAACAACAATATTCTAAGAGTAAACAGTAGTAAGTCTTTAAACAAATCTCAGCAAGGCATTCCAGGTGCCTATTAAATTTCAATCATTCACATTTCTGAAGCACCTTGACAAAAAGTGTAACATTAGGAACATCACCTTTTATCAGCATAGCTGTTTCCATCCAGAAATTCACACAACTACACTTGTTTTAAAATATTCAAACTGGAACACAAGCAAATTTCACCCACACGTTAAGTACAGCCACCTTCAAGAAAGGTATAAAATCCTTGGGGCATACAATTAAAGACTACAAGGAAATTCAAAAAAATAATATGAAGATACTTCTGAAACTATATGGAGGGAACCTTTAGCTACTAAAATGGGATGTTCAACAGCGTCACGCCATTTTGCCATGTTTGCTCTGCTTTCTAAATTAGAGAAAGCATATGCACTTAAGGCTGCACTGAAGAACTTGGTCCAATATTAGCTCAAGTAAAATGCTTTAGTGCCATTTCCCTCATAATAAAGGTTCCCTGTGAACAAAATACTTCCATGTTCTACTTCAAGCTAGAAGCGCTTTTACAGTCTTTACTTGCACTGCTCCCAGCTTCATCCATAGGCATATCCTCTTTACTTCCCCATTTTCCCTTTTTGCCTATTACCAACCTCTCACACGTACAAGAGTAAACCTAGCATCTTTCCACCTCCCATCTGTATTTATTTCCCAATAACTCTGATTCGTCACATCTCCTTTTCATCAAAAGAAAAATCTCATCTGCAAGCCCCCTTCCTGCTGCATATCTTCTCCCCCCTACCCCGTCAGTGTAATAAAGTGTAGCGCCAGAGTAACACCATGTTGTTCAACCCTATAAAGCATTCTGGGGAATAGGTCTTGTATGAAAAATACCTTACACAGTGTTTTACACTAACTGTGCCAGTTCCTGCTGAGCTTGCAAGAATTTATGGAAATTAGTACACAGCAGCACGGCTGCAGGCTGTTGAAGTCAAACTGTTCTTTCAAAAAAGATTATTCCATTTGATACCTTCCCCCCCCAAATGTTTTAGCTCCCAGTGTCACTTCCACAGGACAACCACACAGATGCAGAGTAGCTGCTTCCTTAACATTGCTAGCTCAGCTGGCTTTATAACTTTTTCTGGTGTTGATATTCTAACAGAACACAGTAACCATCAGAGATTATCCACCTGCAAATTATGTGTAAACCCAGATGTATTTTCACTGAAAGATTGGAAGCAGATGAAGCAGAGGGGCTTTGGAAATAACTCTGTTAACAGGTATATCAAAGAGCATACCAGCAAACAATTGCTATCTTAAATCACTTAAGTTAGGCTGATACTAAGATGCTCTGTTACCATTTCATAGCACTGTATCATTGTTTAGAAGAATCAAAACATAATTTATGGAGGGAAAACAACTGCCAGGATTTTTCCCTCAAAGTTACAGCCATGCATCTAATTAAGAGGCAAGTAGTCAATTAAAATTGTACTGAAGAAACACTGAAAAACAACAAGGAAAGGATTGTGAGACAAAAAGGAAACAAATGCAATTCAGCAACCAGGACTTTACCATAAGAAGAAAGCAAACATGGAGAATCAGATCATTGCCACTTAAAAAGTAAACAAACCCAAAGCACTACACAGCATAGAAATAAAACACCTTCCATCCACATTACAAAAACAGATGTGATCATTAGGGCAAGCACTCCAAGTGGGAGAGAGACACTATTAAGGTTGTCTGCTCAAATTTAATTCGCTCCTAGAGATCATCACATTGCTGTAGAAGTCGGTAACCCGCAGTTTTAATGCCAAAAGCTACACCTGCACTGGCAAGCAGTGCAGCCAAGTAGGAGCTACAGCCCAGTAAGAGCGACCCAGCATTCCGATAACGCATGTGCCAGACGTGTACTTCCCACTGGCTCCAGCCCGATCCCATGATCTGAGCATCCAGGGTTGGAATGCACGAGATGCGCTTGCCTTGGGCAGTTTTGTTGGCAAGTCAGGTTTTGTACTCCATGACCCATCTATGAGATAAGCCAAAGCAAGGCAAGTGAGAATGATTGGGACATTAGTATCAAAAACACACTCCTGATGTAAACCAACTCACCGGTGTTGATACTTCCCTTGTAGAAGGCAGGTACACAGGTTGAGTGACTGACACACAGCCAGTTTATGCAGACCTAGAGGTCAGCCGTGAGATTGGATGCTTTTCACAGCCACCCTCTTGCATACATATGCTACTGGGAAGATCTCACATTCATCATCACCCAGGGAATACCAAATTACACAAGTGTGGTCTGCATTAGGAATGAATAAATTGGACTCAGCAGTGCTGATAAATGTGGTGACCATCTCCATTACATCTCCTCCCTTCCCCCCCACATTTCTTTCACTGCTTCTTATTTTTCCTTTTTCAGAAGACAACATGACATATGCTACAAGACTGTTGAAACTCAAATGGAAAGTGTAAGGAAAGGATCAATGAAAGGATCCCCGAAGCCATCCAAAGAGAAAGGAGGCAATTCTCTGTATTTGTTATATGTTCAAAGTGGCAAATAAGTTATGTAAGTCAAAGAAAAAGCATATACTGAAGACCCAATAGAAAAGGTGGAGAAGAACACAAGCAGTAACTTTGCAAAAATAGAAGTTCAGCTTCAGTTGCCTCTAGTTGCACTGAACACGGTGTTCTTTATGGAAACCAGGAACACAGCAGTTGCAATAAAATGACTAGAACAATGCCTAACAATAATGATATTAAATCCATGTTGTTCTAATTATTCTCAGTGTGTAATCTGGTACTCTCCTCAGTCTTGCTGTCTAAGAACAGCTGGGCTTCCTTCATTCCAGCAGAGTAGAGCATGAAGGCAGAAGTCGCCTCTCATTTCTTTCTCATTCACTGGGTCACTGAACAGGAGGATACCTTTGAATGGTAACAAAGGGAGGAAAGAAGTCATAAGGCAAGTACTTAGGCTCTAAAAAACAGTTTTGAAGCATTACCTGCAGCCTTGCATTACAATGAACAAAGCAACACTCCATAGCAAAAGCTTAGCAGGGAAATGAGACAGCTTGACTACTGAACAGAGAAGACTGAAGTCACTAAGGCAAGCAAACAGACACATTACTGGATTTAACAAAATATTCAGGCAGAAAACAAAATGGGATATCAGCGTGCCTATTTCTAATAACTTTCGAGCTTTGATCAAAGTTTACCTTTCGAGAAATATATAAATGGATTTATATTTTCTTATGGGTGGTCTTCTATCAGATGTTATATTTCCATTGATATTCCAGTTGTTCCTCAGTCAGGATTGACTTCTACATCTGTTCCATGCATTTTCATAAAACTTCTATTAACTATTACCTTTGATCTCTCTACTTTTAAATTCAATTACTACCAGTGCTGACCAACTGAAGGACCAAGAAGCACAGACATCTAAGACAGCTTGCGTCCTCAAATTTTTTTCTTATCCTGGTTTTCTAGGTACTTCATTTTAAAGAGTTCATTGAAACAAAGCTGAACAACATCTTGTTTTTAGCTATCAAACAGACCATAGCCTAGTGGTAGAAAAATCCATAAAGCCACATGGAGAAAACAGAGCACTCCATTCTTCCACTTTTTTCCCTAAACAATAGCTGAAAAAAAGGATAAGAAATCCCAATATTTGAGGAATTGTATTTCTTTCAGTGATGTTTTCAGTGGGAATGGAACTCAAAAATATACATGGAGAAAAAAATTCAAAGGAAGGATGGAAAAACAGAGCTTCCCATGACTACTCCTAGCACGTGAGTTGATGCTGTGCTTAGTACGCTGTTGATGGCACGAGATGCATCTGATTTTAACAAAGTGTAATTCTTGTTAGCTATATCATGAGTACAAAGGGATTAGGTGAAAATACCAACAAATAAGTAATTTGTAAAAAAAAAAAACAAACACCTCCTTACCTCAAAAAATGGCTTGCATATTAATGTAAACTGCCCCCAAGCCTGTATGAAGGCTTCATTTATTTTTACCGTGATAACTTTCCTCTAAAAATGCATGCAATACTTCTGCATTTATATATTTTTGTATTACTTGCTCCCTCAAGAATTTTTTAAATAAAATCAAGACACTTCAAAAACTACAATGGGCTAGAGGTCCTAAGCTAAACACCTAAACTAAATTTGCATGCTTTTCAACTTTCAGATATTTCATTCTCTCAGGTTAACTTCTCCATTAATACACATGCTCGCAGTGAAATACATTCTTACCTAAATTCAGTATAATGTTCTCTACGTCTACTACCCATAAATCCCTGCTTTAGCACCTTGACTCTACAGTTTCGCTTGGTTCTGCCAAAAGAACATTTGGGCTACATCCTGCCCCTGAGCTAGAGAATAGACTTGCATTGGTTCACACACCACCCAAGCAGGTAAATACAGAGTACAAAGAATCCACGCAACCTCACAGGCAGTATGGCTATCCTCTGCTTGCCCAGTGTAACAGTTTATTCAGGACAGTACCAGCTGTTAGAGGGGAGTATGGATCCATTTCCACTTCAATTTGATACAATTATTTAAGTGGCTTAAGCATTTCTAAAGTTATTGCCCTCAGCTTCCAGGCTGCTGCATAGGCCCACACAGGTGCTTATCTTCTCAGGCACCTTCTAAAAAGCAGGCAGTTTTAATTCCTATAAAGCAGTGATGACATTTTGAATGGCAAGATAGTAAATCTATCCTCTTCAAATAAGCAGGATGCATTTAGTAAGTAATAACAGCTCCCCAGCATAAGCACCCATCCAGTTGTGCCCACAGAACTTTCTTACTAATTTCAACTGTTAGTCTCAAAAAAAATCCATTTGGTAACGTACAGATCCAATTTGGTCCACTGTTTTGCACATTGATCATTAATATCAGAGTTAATGTCAGGGAAATTATTTCAGACAAGATGTCTTAGTAGCACACAAAAATAGCTATCAAGCCACAAAACTAAAAGCTAACACAATTAAATATATACCTAGGTTAGGTGCTAGAATTATAAACTTAATATTTCAACCAAACAAATTAAACAAGACTTGGAAGGATTATTGATGCCACTTCTCAGGCTGAACACAATTTCCTCAAATGACAGCTGGAACAGAAGTTGACTGAGATGTCAGCTACATATACAGTACTAAAATCTGCAAATATCTGGAGCAACACATCAGTGTTACTGACACTAAAGTACCACCATGACCTTCAAATCACAGCCACTACAAATTCTTCAGAATACTGAAGGAATAGGCATTTTATATTTATTTATATAGATGTTTACCAGGCTGCTACTTCTGCAACATCTGGTTAGGATGCACAATGCCATGAAGACAGATGCTATTTTGAAATACATGTAGCTTTAAGTTGACTGAAACTTCTGTGTACTTCTGCACTTTGAATTTTAAATGCAATGAAGCAGAATCCTATGGAGAGCTATCTAGATATAGGTAAAAAAAGATGTTAAAAGTTGACTAGATTTACAGACAGTTCTCTTTATTAGAATATTTGGTGGAAATTGTGCTTTTCTGGTATGCTTAGGTACAATAAACAAAAATATTGGATGGTTAAATAGCCCACGGATAGATGCTTTTATGAACAACAGGTTACCCAACTAACGCCATCAAGACCTAAGTTAGAGAGTTAAACACCCTCCCCTTTTTACACAGTGGGAAAGAAAACCATTTCCTAAGAGGCTGGAGTTCGGATTTGATCTCCAGTGCAGAGCTTTCCATTGGCAGGCTAGGAAGAAAACATCTATTTCACTAATATAAACATGTAAGTTCGCAAATATTAGGTGAAAGAACCCACCTCTATGCATAGCATATACACATAATATACATTTTATATATATATACACACACACATCAGTTCTCATGTGGATATGTGTAGAAATTGCTGGCTGTGATCGTGCAGTACATACAATGTACAAAGAACTGCTAATTAGGAAAAATAAAAATGAATAAAAATTTAGTGACAAACAATAGTGACACAATTAGCACACTAACACACAGGAAAGTTTAATTACTTTTCCCTAACAATTACCCACGTTGATATAATACTGTTCAGGGTGTTGAACCTTGATCAGACACGTGCTGTAATCATGTATGCAGAGGGCGATTAATTGGAAACACTTATTTGTTACAGTACGACAATTAACTCCATGCTATTGTGAACATCTCTAATCGTGCTAACCCCTGACATAAATACTCCAGTCAGCTAAAATATATTTTAAAATTATCACACATAAGGAAGTGTCATATGCTATATCATGGTCATAACGAGAAACACTTCAAGTAGGCTCATGTACCACTGGAGCTGTGCAAGTATACAGCAATAATAAACAATGCAGCTTGCTTGCTTTTCCATGCGTGTCCAAGAACTGAAGTATTTTGAAACTGAATCAAGGCCTTTTATAAACAAGTAGAGCACTATACAGCATTTTCGTTTTCAGATTCCTCAAGGCTGTACACGTAAGCTGCCTAATAACAGATTTCTTCACAGAAAACAAAGTAACATGTAGAAAAATTTTATCTTCCTACTCCAGCAGACATCCTTTAGGACACTTATCTTGTACATCCTCTCTGAATTTCCCAGTTCTTCCCAGCTGTGAGTAAAATAATGTGAAAATCCCTACCAAATAGTTGCAGGTAAGAAAAAAAAACACTTGAAAATTATGGCAGAAGAGATACAGCAGCAAAGAATGAAAAAAGCTTTTAGCAATCCTTCATAGAATTCCTTTCTATCTATGGAAGTTCTGCTTTGCACTATACATTCAAGTTCTTTCCAAGTTCCTGGGGCTTGATTTGGTTGGTGCATGTGTTTTAAATTATTTCCGTAGTACTGAGACTTGCAACATGCACGTGTCAAAGCACCAAAGACATACTGTTATCCTTTATTCCTCATAGATATAAGATTAATCATTAGGAAAAAAAATGAAGATAGAGCTCCCATGGGTATCAAAAAATGACATCTAAGAACAATCTAATTTGCCATGCAAATATCAACACATCCTAAAAAAAGCAATGTGTAAGCTATGAACACATTTCAGAGGTATCTAACAATTAGCACATCTATGCTAAGATTATCATTTTCACAATGTCTCTTTAGTCAACAACTGTTCTTCCACAAGCAGAGAAAAATAATCAGGCCAGGGGGGCTGATAAAAGTCAAAGACATCAGTTATCCTAACGAAATAAGGATGGTCCTCCTGTAAATATATTCCTTTCTGGTGACTATCTTATGACTGCCTAGTGTTTTCACACTCAGTAGTTTGTGATAAAAATGAACAAAACTAAATAAAAAAAAGTTCCTATCCGAAGATCTGCTATCACAACCAGTCTTTACACAGAAGTCTAAAATATTTTTTCCATCCCAGCACTGAACTAATGAATTCAGCCCCAGAGAGCCTTTGCAGGATAATTTGTAGATAAACCAGGTTAATTCAGAAGCTTGAACTACCATTGCTTCTGCAAGGAGAGAAGAATTCAAGATTCAGGATTTTTACACATTTTCATCACAACTAGCTATTCCACAAAAAGAAAGAAGGAAAAACTCCCAGAAGACAAATAGGATACTTTTAGATAAACTATTTTTAAGGATGCAGACGTATGCAAACAGATGCAGCAATCACCCTACCTATCACTGAAACTAACTCCGCCATCGGCAAAAAAACTATTAAATAACTGGCTGAATACATACCGCTAACACTGGAAAACAAATAAATATTCTTACGTTCTATATGCAAGAAAATATCACAGATTTGTGCTGCTGACATTGTCCATTTTCAGCCATTTTAACATCTGTAATGCACACAGCTGATATTCACAGCATTCCTCAGTGCATATTTATCCAGTACCCTGAAGACCGCAGACCTAGCAAACAAATAGTACACACTCCTGTTGTGCACTAAATTCATTACAGGGAATAATGGAGCACAATATTGCTTTAATCCTGTTGCCTTAGGCTGCTCGTATCATAAGCCATTGGAGCAGTGTCGCTGAGGCCTGAAATGGAATTGATGCCGTAATTTATGCATATTTTTAAGACTGCTAAAGGAACACATTTCAGGAGCCTTTCTTTTCACTTTGCAGTCTGTTAGAGAACACCACAGTTCTAAGACACCCCAGTACATTCTCTTCAGGATGTTGTGTATGTTCCCTTCAGTATTTTTATGTCAAGTCACGACAACAGCTAAAAAGACACAGCTCAAACAAATAACATTTGACAAAACCAGACATGCAATATACGCAATCGCACCACCCAAACGAGCCATGCACAAGACCTGGCCATTTGCCCAGGCTCGGCGTGACCCGAGGATGGCAGGGCCTTTAGACCAAAGCAGACATGGGTCGTGCTTGAAGGTATCCCATGACCAAACAAAGAAAAAGAAGTGTATGGTCCCATATTTCTTACCAAAAACAGCACCCTCACCAAAAGACATTTCAAATAAGAGGATAATACCACATTTCCCTGCCTTTGCAAACAAATTACAATACTACTTTCATTATATGTATTTCCTCGCTGAGTAATTTTAATAACTAATATTGTTTCTGTGAGGAAAAATATCACCCTAAATGTAATGGTCAAGCAGATGGCACATATTTGGAAGCACAAAAATTAGTATTCCACTGTTTGTCCATAGTCTTGTCATCCTTATAAACACTATATTTGGGGATAACACTTTTCTTTAAGAAAATGTACTTTCTTCAACCAAATCCTATGGCAGATTCTTGTGTTTTAATATCAAAGCTATCTCATCCTCTTGTAGTGCCTCTTAAAGGTTGCCTGAAAGTCCCACACAAAAAAAAACACAATGTACATGAAGGGGGAATATATGTACTAATCAAGTTTCCCTAGTTCTCTAATTTTGAGAAGGAATGATTTAGTCTCATTCATTCCCTTTTATTTTTTTTGAGGAAGGTGGAAGACTTTTCTGTTCTTTCCTACCCTTTTCCTTGATTTTTTGGGGGGGGGGGGGGGGGGCGGGCTGTTGTTAAGAAAAGGTTCAGAGAAAAAGTTGAGATTCTCAAGCTTTTTCTGTTTCAATAGGACATAAAACGTATTAATTTTTCCATAGGAGTTGCATGAAAACACCATTCCCCCCCATTAAGTGCAAGTTACTTCTATTTGTCCAAAAGCAGAAATTTGCACATCCAGATGAAATATTTTGTATTATCTGTTATTTTACTTTTCTTCATCTTGTAATACTTTATGAGCCGTTACAAGCTCAGTATTCTTGATATCTTTATTCTTCCCTGTTTAAGAGAATCATTACAATTCCCTTATTACAGCCTTGATGTTGCATCCCTGAAGCCAACAGCAGCTTTTCCACCAAGGCCAGAGAAAGATCCAGCTTTTCTGTTGCCTTGACTTTTTTCTCCCTAGCCCCCCTCTAGTCTTTCATCTCTGAAATGGAGATGAAAAAGAAATACAAAAAAAAGAGAAAATATTAAATATATCCTCAGCTGAAATATCAATGGCATGTTTCTAGTGTATTCTCAATTCCTTTCTTATTAAAAGTATATTGTCATGTGGA
Source organism: Chauna torquata (assembly GCA_013399475.1). Classification (NCBI taxonomy): domain Eukaryota; kingdom Metazoa; phylum Chordata; class Aves; order Anseriformes; family Anhimidae; genus Chauna; species Chauna torquata. Next base: position 84,910 of record VXAL01007838.1, on the reverse strand, counting down.
GATTTTTTTTCCCCCCCAATTGTTTTGACCACTGCTGAACACTAAACAGATGTTTTCATTAAGCCAATAACAATGAAGCCCAGGACTGTGTGAGAGAACAGTAGCATTTAATTTAGAATCTAGCAACGTGCTTCAACATTTCAAACTGCTCTTTTTCAAGTTCATTACCTTGCACTTCTCCATATAGGGTTAGCTTTGTAACAACTTCCTAAAGCTCTTTAAAAGCCACTTTGAGCTTGAAAAAGACCCATACCTAGCAGTGGTGGTACAGAAGCCTCCTTTGTCCTTTCTTTCATTTTCCTCATTCAGAATAATCATAATAGCAGTAAGACAGGTTTTTTGTTTGGTTGGTTTTTTTTTTTTTTTTTTTTTTTCTATTTCCAGATATTTAGTAATGAGAAAAATAATTAACTCCTAATAAGCATATTTAACAGCATGCCTCAGTATATTGCATAACTGGTACAACATGCTGCCAGCAGCTTTGTTTTTTTTTAATGGAAAACAGATAACTCCAAACTTTATTCCATCTCTCTCAACCAGCTTCTAATCAATGGTAGAATTTTATCCCTCTATATTCAAGTAATTCACTTCCCCTAATGAGTCTTTCTCATAGGATAGTGTAAAGAAGTTTAGTCCAAACTAATTACCACCTCGGTTCTGTTTTCTTTAATGTATTGATTTGGATTGGAAGAATGGGCTCGCTAAAATATTTTCCTTGACAGAAACCATACTTGTTGATTTGGATCATGTCGAATTAATGCAATGGCTTTTGTTTTTCTTTACAGTCCTTAACGGTATACAAAAGCTGGCAGTGGTCAGTGAAAGCAGCAGAGCTCTCTGAGCAACAAAGAAATCATGTTTTGTTCATCTGCTTTCCTGCTTTGCAATTCTAGACACTGCACAAGGTAAAGCTTTTCTTTTTGTGGCCTTGTCACTTGTTTGCTACTTGAAAACAACATCTTATGTTTCATTTCATCATACAACCGAATGGCTTCTTCCTTAAGGACACAACTGGAACACACCACAGTTGGAAAACAGTAACTAGAAAATGCATCATTTCTAAAGAAACAAGAGAAAAGGAGTGCCCTCTGGGTCCTGCAGAAATCTTAGCAAGCACAAACTGAAACTTCACCATACACTACATACAGCTCAACTCCTCAGCTGAGTGGTCTGTTGGCACAGGCGAGGGTTAATGCTGTAGCACAAAACTGATTTTTTCCATATACTAAGGAAACTTCTACAAACTTTGCTGACCTTAAGTGCACAAACTCAGCTGTACACTAAAGTAATCTTCTAATATTTAGAGATAAGGAATCACACCAAAGAAAGATTAAGGGGAAAAAAAGCAGTAAGAACTGTTAAATCTTTAAAGAGCTAAGAACACAAAGTGATCTGAAATTGTCTAAAGAATCTTCACCCAATGCTTTCAACACTAGCACCTCGGAGGTTTATAAACCCATGGGGACCAGAACAACCCAGAGATGCTAACACAGATCATATGAAAAGCTGATCAGGCAGAACAATGAGTTGCTGTATGACAGATACGACTGATGCCACAGCAGTTCTTGCTCTAGGATTTGGTTTGAGCAAGAAGCTACAAGTTCTTCAGAATATTGAAGGAATAGGTAGTAGCCTGATAAAGCAATGCCTCTGCAACATCTGGTTAGGATGCACAATGCCATGATGATAGATGCTATTTTGAGATACATGTAGCTTTAAGTTGACTGACACTTCCGTGCACTTCTGCACTTTGAATCTTAAATGCAATGAAACAGACTCCTATAGAGAGCACCAGCATCAAGCCCATTGACTACATCAGGCTCGCATAGGTCTTGATCAGAAAACGTGGTCATACATATACACTGTATTCAAAAATTGACCATGTACCAGAAAAAAGAAGCAAAATCAAAGTGTCAAAAGTAAAATGCAGAAGTGAAGCTTTTTAAGGTAATCTTGTGATGCCTAGAAGCAGGAAAAGAAGATTTCAATATGCGCTCTGACCTCCTGCAATTTCAAATACAATTACATTTGAGAAGTGTTAGATAAACTTTGGTAAGTAATTCTGATGGTAGGAGAAAGGAAAACATAACAGTACAGACACCTCAGCAACAGGCTACTTGTGAGATTCATAGCATAACATTCAGGTTAGGGTCCCCGCTTTACCCCATTCAGGGCAGCAGTTTTCTTCTACCAAAGCACTCTGCAGGACGAAAAACAGGGACATGAATCTGAAGCTCCCACTCTCTACAGCAATACCCTTTTCCCCCACGGAGAGCAAGAGAAACGTACAGATATTTCATGAAAACTTCAGTTTTGTTCTAAATTGCTGCATCTTAGATTTTCTGCAAGTTGGTCAGCTCTATGCAATACCAGCAATTCAGTCACCAAACAACATTGACTCTTTGCTAAGGGACTAGTGTTAACGCATATAGGAAAGTAACATGCTGTATGTGGGGGTGTGTGATGGAATAAGCACATGAAATTTATACTACATTGAAAATCAAAAAGAAAAACTGCCTTTAGAGTTGCAGGCTATCCTTCAAGAAAAGCCAAATAATTTATGCCTGCAGAGGTACTGTAAGGTTCATATTTTAGCAGACAAAATTCCTCCAGATAATAAAACTGAGGCCCTGCAGGGAGGATCTATTTATCCTTGGTATATTTCACTATTGTTTATTGAGCCAAAAGAAGGCAAAAAAACTTCAAAGTCTTTTTCTCGCTCACTTTTTCCACTCACAAACTTGAGGGGCTCTACCGATCAGATATGGCATCTAAAGACTGGAAGAACAGATGGCTGACATATAATGAACAATTTTTACATCAGCTAAACCTTCACTGTTAGATACAAACTATGCAGAAGAATAATGCTGCTTTAAAGCATCCTACTGAGCAGATAACAGTGAAGGATCAGAGACAAACTCTCTATTGGCACCCAAAAACTGTTTGTCTAGTCCACAACTAACCATAAAGGCTGAGCTTGGAAGTATATACAGCCAAACACAAAAGGTAGATTTCCACCTCTGATCTGGGTCAAAGAGAATAACACTGGCAAGCAGCAACTGGTGGAAACAGACCACAATATCCACTCTTCCTTGAAAAACCCACTTGTTCAGATGTTTCAATACTTGTATAGGTAGAAAGGCTAAAGGACATCACGCATCTTGCCCAAAGCAAGGTAACTCTACTCTCAAAGTAGGGAATGAAGTTTTCACTCCAGTTCTTCACACAACTAAAGGTTTACAGAATGCTATGGGATTCACGTTTGCCACAAACATTTCAGTGTTGCATTTACTTCAGCCTTCCTGAGTCATGAGAAACCATGTAAGTGCTGGAGTCTACGGTGAACAATGGTCCCCTTGCATGTTTTTAATATTCCTCCTCCAGAAGTTATCACTATGTCTTAGTCCAAAACCTCATGATGACTTAACAGTGATATCAGTCTTGCCCTTCTGTGCAGGAGAACAAACATTCAGAACACCACAAGATTATTCTTCTGCATAAGATGTCATCAGCCTTCACCTCCATAGCTATAAAAAAAAGACCCATGAAATTTGTCTTTGTATTGGTCCCTGTTCATTACTTTGGGAAGCGTTCAGAAAAAGCCAGCCATTCACAAATGGTTTATTTTACTCAAAGTATACCATGGTTGTCTTAAAACAAAACACTGAGCTCCCTACCAGCTGCCTTCCAAACTCTCTAAATGCTGTGGGGCCTTTCCACTAGGACACCGATACGACAGCCAGTGGGAAACTTCTTAAACGGTTTGAATCCAGATTTATCTCCATCATAAGATGCGAAGGTGGCTGCACATTTTAGACATAAGCAAGTGAGCCATTTTTTAATACTTTCCAGTTTGGGGGGGAAGTCACTGCACTAGGTACATAGGAAGCACTGCAGCAACAGCACAATTCGTACTCAAGATTTAAAAGCAGCCACTGCCAGAACACCATCTCTCTGCCACGTGTAGATGAAGACTTGCTGACAGTTTTTCCTAGTATTTAACTATATAACCATATTCTTGAGGTGAGCAGAAATGCATGTGTTAACTGGATCTCTGGAAGAATGGAAAGCGATTTTCTTTACTGGGATGAGAAATCACTTCATGATCATTCTGCTCTGTCTGGCTTTATAGCAACCCTACAGTGCCCAGCATACTAGATGGAAGTTTTTAAAAACAAACCTAAGTATATATGAATTTCTACAAGCTCTGCAGCCTCACAGAAGTTTCTCTACACTAAATTACAGAGTTTTTCCAGAAAAAATCCTACATAATAACTGCTGTTGTTAGCAGCTGAGTTCATCAGCCAGAAACACACTGAACTAAAGTGAAGACTACATTCTCATGCTACCCCCTTCCTGCAGACGTAGCGCCCACTATGCAGCCCTGGAGTTCACAGATACAGATTGGGAGAATGGGGGAGCTGAAGGCAAGGAAACAAAAAATAAATATAAAAATCACAATAAGACCTTCAAAAGAACAATTCATTCACAAAGCATCAGCAGCTTTTTTTTTTTTTTTTTTTAAATCTAGAGGTTATTTTACATTAATCTACATTCACTGTTTGCGTCTTATTCTCAAAGGAACAAATAGCACAACTGTTTGCGTGTCTCAGAGGAAGCAATCCCAGACTGTAACTAGTCACTGGAAAGCAGCAGGAGAGGAAGATACAGCAAGTGACCAGTCTGTTTTACACAGACAAATTTCACATGACAAAGCCAAGGAAAAAAGGTTTGAATGATTCACTAAGATTCTTTTTCTGCAAGGCAAATATCTCCATGCTATCGTTGCTTCAGCAAAACATGGGAGGGAAACAAAGAAAAAATAGATGTATAATAACCATTCAGGCAAAATACACCAAACAGTGACAAACTACTGATTAAATACAAATTAGACAGCTTTGGTTGTTGGCAGAAACTTGAAGGCATTTTTTGTTTTTAAACAGGGAACCGGTGACAGTGTTGCGTGAATACAAGATTTAACCAACACAGTGGGCTTTTAGGCTGTGTCAGTTGGTGTTTGGGTTTGTTACATTCCCTGCTTCCCTTGACCTCCACTGCATTTATTTGGTCTGTAAAAGAGGATCAAACAGAGCACTGCTGAAAGGGAAATTATGGCTGTCTGAGCTGTTAACCTATTATAAAAACCTCTCCTTCCAAGCCAAGCTATGAATACACATACAGTGCTTCTGCAGCAGTAATAAAAGATTCCTGGTGCATCGTGAAGATGAAAAATGGTTTTCAGTTGAGAGGGAAATTGCCAGAGGTGTCAGAAGACATGTTGCAGTGACGTAAACAGTGACACAGAGATTAATTTCAATAATCTGACAGTGAAATGGTGCATACCTGAGCTGCCTAATTCATTATAGTCTCCCTTCTTTCACAAGAAGCTTTTGTGCTTCAAAAGCCATATCTTCATCCTTCTCTAAGCTCCCCTCCCCCAGAGAAAAGTTCCTAGACATTTCGGTCCAGCAGGGAGCTTTTCATTAATTATACTAAATAGAGTGATGATCTGGAAAGGTCATACCAGCCTTTCAGCATGCCCTCTCTCCCAGCTAAGTACTTTTCAGCCACAATTGATTACCTTGTGTTTTAGGTTTGCATGATTCTGTCAAGCAGCAGTGCATGTGGCATCAATAACATTATTGATATTGCGATGAGCCACATATCCCAACCTGGCGCAGCTCCTTCCCACGTACTGTGGTGCTAAATGGAAATAGAGGTTGAGCCCTTTACAGAGGCACTCTGGAAAGGAAGAAAAGGCACTGGGGAGAGCTAGCAAAATACCTGGTATTCCCATCACCAGATGATGTGGCATCACAGAAAGACTTCCCCTCAATAAGGACCAACTGCTCTCTCACCAGGTTCCTTTCATTAAGTGCTTTAAAACCTTGTTGCTGTATGCTGTGCTACATTAAATTTAAAAATATTAAGCTGGGTTATTACAAGAGGTAGCTGACAACAAACTGAGTTTCTTGGGAGGGCCTCGTGCTCGTCTTTTTTTAAAAAAGGAAGATTCCTACATAAAAGATATTCACACTGATTTGCAAAGAAAGCTACATGCGTGTTTTAACATAAGTACTTGCCTCTTACAATACTATACAAAAATAGCAAAGTCTACTTTCAAAAGACAATAGCTACATCAGTATATGGTCTATGCATTTCATCAAATCCACATCTCCTAGAGATCAGTTCTCAATACAGGCTACTCGTACATTACTGTGTGTGGCAACAGCTCAGTACCTTGATATTGCACCACAACCTGTCTCATGTTTGCCCATTACAATCCTCCACAAAGACATTGTAAACTACTGACTCTGGAAAAAAGGGCAGGGGGGGTTGTCTCTGTACATCGAGACAGTCAAAGGCTTAGCTTCCCTGCACTGTCAGTTCAGCAGGGGACACAGATAGATGGTCACCTTGTGCTGAGGCAACCAAGAAAAGGCTTTTTCAAGTAAAAATATAAATTGGTTTCTAAAGGCCTAAAATATCGCACTGGCACTAGTTCAAATCTCTCTTAGTTAAGAGGTTTTTGTACAATAAATTTGCAATAGTGCTAGGTCAAAAAAAATCAGCTCCTCCTGCTCTCATTTTTCTCATTGTTACAGTGTGCTTGTGGAACTTTAAAACTTCAGGGAAATGCAAATTCTTCTCAGTGATGAATTATGCAAAAGGGAGGAAATACACGTGGGTATAGATATGACAGAAAAGTCTTGCAGCATGTACTGGATGACAAGGTACAACAACAGTGCTCTTCACTCTGCTGCAATTGAAGAAAAATAGTTAAATTGTACCTGTATGGAGGTTTTATATACAGCCTTAGGCAACTCCACTTACAGCATCAACACTGCAGAAAGGGACACATGAGTCTGCAGTTCGTGGTTACAGGATGAAGGAAGGCGACCTGGATACACTGATATAAATCCCACTTAAGGTTACATCCGTCCTTTGCTGCAGACTCCACCAATCTATGTCCTACTTCACACTTTGTTTTAAAAACACTTGTTCCCTGCCTGCTCAATGCCCAACATTAATCAAGTCACTAATTCGCACTGCAGCTGTTTATTTCTACAAGGGCTTCGGACCATCGGCCAGATTGCAAAACTGTTCTTTGCTCTGCATTTCTCCCAGCATGTACCCAGCTGAGAGCAGCAAAGTAAGAAGATTTACCATGGCCTACACTAACATTACAAAAATCAGCATAAAAAGTGAGTTCGCTCAGATTCTGCCAGAGGACAGAGGAAAACTTCCCAGTTTTACACTATGATGAACTTGGCCTGAGGGCACAAGGAAAACAACTTATTTACACCCTTCCACCACCACCCTGTTCTACTGTTGCTCCCAGTTCCCCCTAAATGGAGGCATCTTTTTACTGTTACGCAAGAAAATCAAGGGGGTCAGGGAGAAGCCTTGCTGAGGACTTTAAGTGTGACACAAAACAGCAGCCATGAGTCTACTGTGGTAAAAGCAGCATATCAACAAAAAAAAGTCAGTAAATAGCATCAAAATAGCTCACGATGCCCCACCAGCCGCTGGTTAGCATTCACTCTGGTGCAGCTGCTATAGCTGCTGTCTCTCTCATTCTTTGCTGGGAATCAGGAGGGAAGAAGGAGCTGTTTGCTTCCCTCTCTGTCACCACTGGAGACTCCAGAGCTCTTCCCAGGCTTCCTGCAGCACCTCGACACTTGACAGTCCCACAGAGTGGGGCCCTGCTCAAGAGGGCAGCCACAGAGCAGCGTTAATGCTACGGCTGGGTGCCTGGAGAGCCGGTTTTGGAGGGAGCAGCAAGCAAAACCTGAAAGGCAGACAAGGCCTTTCTGCCTTTCCAAGCAGAACATCAAGGCAGAAAAGGGTTTTTGCCTCAGTTAATTAGCAAAATAAGGAGCCACTGAGAAACCTGCTCTTTTTTCTGTCATAGACTCTCCATCCCTTAACATTCAAAGAGCATTTTTCAGCAAGTCAATTGCTGGAACACTTCAAGTGATGCAGTTTTAATGTGTGTCCTGGAAAGGTGTGCAAAGGACTATTTACAGAGAACCTGACTCCAAAAATAGATTTTTTACCTACCCCACATGTAATGTATTAAGTACCTTTCATACTCACAATATCTTCTAATCTTATGTGTTTGAACAACATTGGCCCCCATCTCATGCATGAAAGCACAGGATCTTGCAGGGAGAAATCATTTCATCTACATTTGCACAGCATATAGCACAATGAGATTGTTTGTGGTTTTTTTTTTTTTTTTTGCAAGCCTAAGAACTAATGTAATAAAATAAGTAGAAGACCAATAATGCATGGTATATGAAGCAGACAACTGAACAGCAACAGAACGAAAGTAAGGATTCAGGAAAGAAAAAGGAACACTTTCAATTACATTTTTGAAATCCAAACTAAAGTGTTTGAGGAAGCATTTCTGTAAGCTAGGATTCACATTAGGGAAAAAAGAAAATCCACACCTGGATGATAATCAGAAATAAAAAGAAAAAAGGGTGACGTGCAGAGCAGATAAGGGCAGTGTGACAAGGTCTCTAAGCACTTTATAACCAGCAAACATTTCTTGAGACAGCCAAAGACACTAGTGAATGCTGTCTTCCCAGACCCAGCTTTACAGAAAGAAAAGCTGAGGCAGATGTTTTTGTTTCAAGTAACAAAAACCTACTTACAAGTCAGGGAGAATACACACAAAAATTTTAGTTTCTAGCCCTAAGCCAAGGCAATTGGACATCATTTGTCCACACTGCCTAGATAAAAGGCTCAAAGTTTCAACACCAACTTTATTCATCTTACAGCGCATCTAGCTCGTATAACTGCCTAGGAAGGGAAGATGATCAAAATTCAGGTACGTTATGGAGACTTCATAAATCTGAGCAAGAGCTGCAAGCAACAGAACACATATAGCCTATCAAACCTGACAGAACACTTGGAGAAATAAGCAAGGAGATTGCTTAGCTCCAGAAGCTAGTGCAAGACTTGAGGTTTGCACAAACTGGCATGATTCTCATCTTGTCCCATCTCTGCTCCTCCACTTGGTTGTTTGGGGTTCAGAGTCTGACTCCAGCCATGAAAGAACATCTCCATCCCATGTCTTCCTGCCCAGTCACTACCTAGGTCAACAGCTTTGCAGCGGGTTCTTTGTCTAAAGAGCAAACACAGTAGGAGGGAAACAATACACCTACACCTGAAAGTACCACTAAGCAGCAAAAGCAGCATAAGAAGTTATAAACTGAATCTTAGACTGTAAATACGTAAAGGCATCTGAGACCATGCTTATGCATAGTATTCTTTGATTCGTTTCCACCCCCCAAGTTACTTCTTCAGCCATTTTTCTCTGATAACAACAGTGCCATTTGCTCCTCTTATCTGGTGATCCCTACCTTTTGGGTACAGAAGCTTATCCGTAACTCACATACAGTAGCATCCAATCCATTACGTGCTGTTCATGAAAATGCACTTGGTTGCTGGAGGGAAAAGCTCACATGGTTATGAGGAAGATTACTTCAGATAATTTCTTCCTAGTACCTTGTGGTTCATTAAGCTCATCACATGACTGTCCCTTTAACAGCTTGCTCTTTCCTCAATCAAGTTCCAAACAAAATGCCTGCAATCTCCCCAGAACTAATCCCAAATGAAACCAAACCCCCATGTTTCCCAGCAATAGCCTGACAGAATATACAAAACTGTACTGGGCCTCAGAGTGTCAGTCTCTGGCAGAATTTTCCACGCTCTAATTAAAGGAGTATAATCTGTGAAATCATCAGGCACATACAGATGGGAATGAGCATGTTGGCGCATGGATGAGGGGCACTGACAGCATTCACATTATCAGTTGTATTTATAATATTCAAGCTCTACAAGCAATTTCTCAGTGACCGCTCACTAGTTTCAAGTGAAGAAGCAATTTACTTAGACAAGCCTGTATAGTCTTCATCATTGGAGGTCTTTAAAAAGAAGTTAGGCATCTGCCAAAAATGACACAAGTATACCTGATTCTTCTGTGGACAGACATACGGACTAAACACAGTTCTGACATCCTTCCAAACCTACAGGTATGCTAGGCTCTCCTTCGATCTGCTTACTTTTTAGCCTCAAAGTGGGTTGGTCTCTCTCCATAAGCTCCATTTCAGTGGAAATCAGTCCAAAAATAAATATAATCCCTGATAATGAGACCTCACTAAACAGGTAAGTCACAGAAAACACACCCTGAAGCTCTGTGTATTTAAGGTTTGTGAATCCCCACTACCACCAATTCCAAAGTCTTTAATTCAGAGACAAAAAGCCACAACATTATCCAGGGCCAGTTCAGATGATTTCTCCAAAAGAAGAGGAGCTAAATGTGAACTAAGGTTCACTGGAAGCTAGCAAGCTAAAAGGAAGCTAGATGATCTTCTTGTTACTTATTTATCAGCACCTCAGGACTTGACAGAAAAGCCACACCTGCTTGACTAAAAACTCAAGCCAGAGAGATGGGAACTGTGATTTCCCAGCTACATCATTGAGCCAGTGTCCCACGATCACAATCAACGCTTTGTCCAAAACAGCAGATAAATAAAGCAGGGAACATAGAAGCAAAAGTCTAAATTACATGATCATTGAATCTAAATGCCAGAATGAACAGAGGCCTGAATTTTTAAAAAGCTCAGTTCTCATTCATGTGTCCAAATGAAGGTCAGATTATCAAGATTCTACTATTATGCATCCAAGCCTTTTGAAAGGAATATAGCTATTAATATCACAATAAGAATCAGTAAGTGTGGAGAACCTTTCAAAACAACTTTTGCTTGCTTATACAAAGGAGGCATTAAAGGTCTAAGAAAATCCAGCTCTAAGGTTCTCTTCATAATTGCTCTCAAGTCTGAAAGGCTGCAATGTGTCAGAGTTTCAAGCTCCATACAGCTGCTCTGAGAACATTTCAGTTAACTAGTACCGTCAATCAGCTAAACATTACTTCGTAATTCTTGGCAATGATGCATCTAAATATCCAAATGGTAAATTACACATTATGATGCTTCTAAAATCATATATTGAAACTAATTTCAAATCACCTTCCTCCAAGCTAAAAAGAAATTTAAAGAAAGTAGATATTTCCCCCCCTGCCACAAACCGAAACGATGACCAATGCAAAGATACACAGATGTGATGCACACTCAAACGCATTTAAAAAAGAGCTTTACATTTGCTATTTAGCTATATCATGTTTCTAGCTTTAGTACCACCACACACACAAAATATATAGGTAAGACACGTCCCATTCTGTCAGGTACATTCAATACTGAGGGTCAGCTGGCCAGATGTGTGCTTTTCCTAACATATGGCCTAATTACCACTTAAGCTACCATGTGGCAATTTTATTTTTTTTTAATCAATTAGCACAAACAGTCACTAGAGCCTGGCCTCAAATTCTTATTTGATTACATATCTACCCAGATCTGTCTGCATAAGGATACCAACAGTAAAATCTAACCCAGCACAAGAATCTGCTGCTTCTTAAATATCCGTCACTTGGCTAACCAGGAAACAGATTCAGTAACACAACTTGCGAGTCTGGTTGCTTGTATTGCAAATACTGCACATCTGTAACTCCAAAACTCAAGTTTAATTTTTCTAAGGCTCCTGCAGCTTCTCATTCACACTTAGCAGCTTCCAGCACCTTTACCAAGGTGATCCTGCTGCCTCATCCTGTTTGCATAGCCACATCTGTGCTCTCTTCTTACTGAAGAAAAAAGGCTTTCTAGTTACTGAACTCCCATACGCTAAATTGTAAAATGAAACCAAATCTGAAAGTCTTCAGGCAAAACTTACAACATTATGTTGTGCATTTTTTCTTGGCACATTTCCTTGGACATAAGCAACAGTAATACAATAAAAGAATGCTAGATTACCTGCAGAAGACCAACCAGCTCTTCACTCACTGAGTAATGATGCACCTAGAAAGGCAGGAGAAAAAGCTAATGACAAAATTTGACCCAGAAGAATTGATGGCACTCCATACAGTGACATCTGTACTGCATGTTCATAGCCTACTGATCAAGGCCTGATCCACTCACATTCATTAAAATTAAAGCACAAACCTAAGCAAGTCATTTTTACAATTTAAGAGTCATACCTTAACCATGAATGTCACGTCTCTATTTTTGTCAAGAACCTAAACACTTACAAATTTTAAAATATAAATGAAGAAAAAGTTATTTACCGCCCATCCAACCAAGGGACCTACAGACAGGCTCTAATGCATTTAGTTAGTCAATATCCATAAAACACTTTAAAGATAAAAAGTAACGTAAGGTGCCAAGTATTACTACTGTGTAACCAGCAGCTCAAAAGCATGTTGTCAAACTACAGCAATAAGCTTGTCCTTTTCAACCCGTTCATAATAATTATGGCTGCTAACAACAGATATCGTCCACTTGAATGAACATGGCGAGACTTCAGCAAACAGTTCTCATCAATCTGACATTCTTACAAACGTCCCTTGCTAAATGTCAAGTGAGATTTCTAGAGGAAAAACAAAAATGCCTTTCTTCCCTGAAAAGCACAAAGTTTATGCAAATAAGAAAAAGTGAGACAGAAGTGGAAGCAAATAACTGTTTTCCAAAAAAAAAAAACCCACTGAAATTACTGCCAGCTACAAACTATAGACAATAAGGGCCTAATTCTAAGCAGGAGAAAGGAAAAATTACAGTGCTGGAGTCTGCATCTTCAGGATACTGATACCACTCTTTCTACATCTAAGGATAAAAACATAAGATGTCATTTTTTAATTCACATCTCTGTTCTACTGCTTTAAAGAGTTGTATGGAAGTGGATTGCCATGCAATTAAGTTGTTTCTTCATTCTTAAACTTTTTTTTTTTTAAAAAAAAGATAAATGCCTTAACTTTTAGCACAGAGGTAAATCATGGCATGTTTCATTAGGAATTTATCCCATATGCATAGTTTAAACATGCAGAAGGATTATTCTGAAGTGGCATTTTTAATACCAAGTTAATTGAAACACTATGTTGGACTGGACAACTTCTAGCTCACAGAATACCTTACATCTTCAAGATGCTTTCCCATGTGAAAAGGTAATGCATGGGTGAGCACTACCTTTGTGTCAAGGAGCTCAGAGTGTTTGCCCAGAGATAAATACCCCAGAATTGCCAATATCTCTATCATTTTCTGTCTGGAATGTGAAGATTTACTGATTTTAATCACTAAGGTGCTGAAGGAAACGTTTTTAAATAGTTATAAAGTGCTTTAAAAGAGATAAATCTCTAGTGTACCTTATTGCGAGCACCCATCTTCCCCCTTTCCCCTGTGTATATTAGAAATAGGATCATTTCCATCATGTTAATGCATCTCGTTACTAGTAACAGATGTATTATGGTCCTCTATGCATATGGTTTTGATTTGTGTCATGGCCTTTCATATACATATAAAGCTCTGGCATCAGCAGCCATTTACACAGCTGCCACAAGGAGTAATGAGTTTTCAGAAAAGCAAAGGTTGCTGGTTCTCAAAGAAATTTTGACAGTTGAAAAAAATACAGAAGAAGAATAGGCCTGCTTCCATAATGCTTTTCAAGATAGGGAGAATAGCCCTTCAGGTCTTCTAGGCCTCTCTAATCTTACAAAACTTCACGGACATCTCCACTTTAGTTGCTTTATTTTTTGAAAACTGGGGACAAGAAAGGGAACATTTCATTTCCGGGTTGAGTCTAAAATTAATCATACCTACACTACAACAAGAGTGGTTTTTTTTCCCCCCCGTACTGCTAGATTCATAAGTTAGTGACTTATAAAATCATTTAGACCATCAGTAAACCAAACCATTGAATTTCCTACTCCAATAGTAGTTCTACACACTAGGCAATGATAATAAGATACCATACTTCTGGGGTCAGGTTAACACAAAAATGAAGAAGACGGTTATAAAAATTCAGCCATGGACTCCTATACTGCTATTGAGGTACACTAGAGGTATATAATCAATTGCAAATCATTAGAAACTGAACTTGACTGGAATTCTGATAGAGAGTTGGGTACCATTTTTATAGTCAGAACTTTTGGGGCCAGTTTTAATTCGAGATCCAACTCAATATTTTACAGCTGTGGACTCTGCAAGAAGTTTAGCCCTTTATCACAGCACTTGGGTGAAGAGCTTCATTTAGGATAGAACTGAATATTTCATATCTTCCAACTTTAAGACCTTATAACTTGAGAAGAGCCTTGAAAACAAGACCCAGGTAAAAGTAACGTGATTATATACGCCAACCTACATCAATACTGAAAGCAGAACTTTTGAGCATGTCATATTGATCTCAGTAGGATTTTACTCTGACTCCCAAGGATAACTAATTTCATTAGTTATTCTAACATAAGCAGCCAGCAAGACTTATCCGTCCCTGAGCATCAAGTCACCTCCACCAGTCAAAGCCTGCAATTGCTCCTCTACTCAAACTGCCAATACAATTAAACAACTTCAGTACAAAAGTCTGTTCAATGAAGCCATCAAAAATGTGGTAAAACCCAATAAGCTTCAGCTGATTCAACATTAACATACTAAGATTGATCATTCATTAAGAAAGAATAAAATAAAATAACCAAATCCCCCAATTTGTCTGGAGGTTACCACGTACATAGGATATTTTCTCCCACTTCTTGTCCTAAGCATACTAGGCTGCTCAATTCCTGTCCTGAGTACATCCAGAAAAGTGTGAACTTCATTGTACACTGTGGTTGAAATATTTCAGAAAGTTAAGGAAGGAAGATAAGTGCATAATCTGCATTTGTTAACAAACATTAGTATAACTTCTTATGCCACATAGAAGAGCAAAGCAACTTACATTTATTGAAATTGAATGAAAAAGGCACATGCATGACATGGTATTGTACCTTCTAAATCAGGTGCTCATCCCAGCTACATACAGAATAACAAGTTTAAATTGAATAAAGGTCTCTCTCTCTCAAGGGTAAGCATTCACTGTGCATCTAGAAACTAAACGAGACACTCTGATTTGAAAAGCACTTTGCTGATCCAAGGTACTGTCATTTACTTTCCAATGCTCCACATTAACTAAATCCATCCTGGCAAAAGAACACTGTGGGGTAGAGCAAACAATGCAGGAAAAAAAAAGGGTGGGAGGGAAGGGAGGGCAGAGATCTGTGTTCTTCCATACAGGAGAGAATTCTTAAAATTCTAAAACATTTTCATCCTTCTGAGACATAAATAACTGTCATTCATCATTTAACATAGTTGCAAGATTGGTTCCATGAAGAAAACTAAAACAAGTGACCTCATATAGATCGGTGCAGAGACTGCTTTTTGTCAGTCTGAACACATGCATATACCCCTGACCAGAGAGACCAAAACATTAATACAACACAAACAAAAGACTCCTGACATTTTCTTTACAGATTAAGGCTTTTTTTTTTTTGGCTGCCACCTTCTGAAATAAGCTTAGATTTTTGTTCTGCTATTAAATTCCTTCTCTATACAGTGAACTGATTTCACCAAAATAAAGTTACTTCCACAAACATCTCTTCTGAACAGAGTATTTAATGCCCTGAATTTTAGCTAGCTTTTCAGGTCAAAGATGGGTAACAATGGAATTAAACATCTGTACTAGAGAAGCTGTTATGAGAAAAGAGAGGGAAGTTCAGAGAGGTAATGAACATGTTTTACCTGATTTTTATTGGATTGATGTACTTGCCTGTAAGCATACAGTCATGTCAATTCACACAGCTAATGAAATAATTAGTTGTTAGATCAAGTACCTTATGCTTGCTTAGAGGAACTGTTTTAATGAGGTAAGCAATTCCAAGGCCATCCTTAAGAACCGAAACATGCCGCCGCTGTGGGAAATCTCCTGAGCTGCAGGGAGCACAGCCCCACAGCATCACCCAGCACCCATCCCATCCAGTTGCTTCCACTGCAGCCTGGAGCCACCCCAGGGGCTTCCTGCCCACCTCACTCTGCTTGAGGTTGCAGTTAGGTGAGAGGAACCACACTGACCTGGTGCTTCCTGAGCCCTCCCTAATGGTGACTTAGTAGCCTATGCTGCACCCTGATACATGAGATCTAGGATTGATGCTTACGAGCAATGCATAAAGAAGTACCAGGTCACCAAGGAGGAAAAAAAAAAACACACCTGATTTTTAAACCATCTAATTTCATTCATGATAAAAACTCAGTAAGGAGTCCAGAAAAGACAGCAGAGGGGAAAGATTAGAAGATTTCAAGTAGAGATAGGGCTGATTGAAAAGGTGTCTTTTAATGCTTGTCTCCAGATACAAATCTTTCAAAAAACACTGCCTAGAGGAAACAACACTCAGACCTGCTCATACAAGTGAAGATGCAAAGGACTATGGTAAGCCGAACTTGTAACTTATTTGTGGGGACAAAAGGGTGGGGGTCCAGGGGGAAAGAGGGAACATTGCTACCAACTGTTCAGTTGGAACTTGACCTTCTTTCCACAGACCTCAAGAAAAAAGAAAAGGTCATCTAAAATAATTCTGATCGTTGTTCTCCTCAGATGTACAGGAAGTTTTAATGTTTTGAACAAAAAATCTGCTTCTGCTGTAGCAGAAGTGAGTGAATGTGACAGAAGCGCTTGAACCTTTTGAAGAAATAGATGTGCACACGCTTTCTAGCCATCCGAAGAGGGATGCAGTTCTACAGATTCTGCTATTCCCTGACCAAAATCTGGAAAAGTTAGTGTTGTATGGAGAATAATCAGCAGCAACAGTGGCATTTGTGTTTATGAAGATTTTAGATCAAAGCATGAAGTCAACTCATTTCATAAAGCAAGCCATCCCAAAGTATTTTGACACAAACTTTGTTCTGCCAGTAACAGAAAATCATAACAAGACTAAAGCCTTATGAAATGCATTATTTAAACCAGTTGGATTTATGCAGAGGATGGTATGGGCTACCTGGAAGGATTCAGTGCTTCTTCACCTCACTCCAATTAAGAAAAAATTCTTTATTTTAAAACTTTATAAAGGAAGAATACACACACACGTGTGAATGCATACACTCCAGTTATTTCAGTTTTGTCTCTATCATGCCTGAGAATTGAAAACTTCACCCCTCCCAGTTTCCTAACCTCTCATATGAAAGGGTTCCTTTATGTGCTTAATGTATTAATTCACAAAAACAGAAGTCAAAATCATCTTTACGAACCTTCCTTCCCCATTTCACACGCTTGCAAACAAGCTCTCCTGATTACATTGCTGTGATATTCATCTTACCCAATGGAGAAGAAGCCTTAAATAAAGAAGTAATGTTATCAGCAAGTTTATTTACTATTTTAAATGTACCTTCTCTACCACAATAACAGACATGATAGGGTAAAAAGTTATACTCTTCTTCCATGCATCAACTCTACAGATAAAATCCTAAGTGTAAATACACTTGCTCTTTAAGGAATACACATCAAGTGAAAAAATACTTTTTAATCATTTTTCTATTTTGGGGCCTTCATATCAAATTTAATAGAAAACTACATCCCAAACAATAAGTGCTAGGGGATGGCTCAACAAGCCCTACAAAAAAGTGCTATATTAATGTTTCATTATACTCCATAAATTTCAGAGTAATCATCATGCAGTCTTATCACTTTTCTATGGAAGCCCATAATTTTCGTATCCATTAAATGCCATAGGAATCTTCTTGAGGGGGCAGAGGTTCCTCTATATCCAAGACCGTACTTCATGCACCACAGCCTTATTTGCATTAAAACTCTTACCATAGGGGTTATTTTACCATCGAACATCACATACATATCCTTTGCAGAGACCAGCTAGCTGGATTGCTGTAGGGTCTCTAAGCCCTAACGCTGCTGTGAGCTCCAACTATTCTGAGTTTCACCTGTCAGTGTCCTCAGAGCAGTGTCAGCCCTCAGGTTTTACCACATAACTACAGAGAAATTCAAGCAGCATGACGACTGCTTGGGGTTTGTAATATTTAACTTTGTTATTCAAACTGATCCCATGCTTTTGTTTTGGTTGTTTCCTGCCCTCAAGGGAAACACAATCAACCCCATGATTCCAGAGCATTATTTGTAACGTGATGTATTGACACAAGCTCCAGTACCACCTATGGCAGGAGCTTCACATCCACTGGGAACCAGTGGCTGTGCAAAACAATGGAAAGTAAGACTTGACTTCCAATACAGCAAGTCAATACATCATGGTTGATTTAGTGACTCAGCTCTTGCTTAATGCTTCTCAAATTATTCTCAGGCTAGCTGGTGTGGTGGAGAACAAGTTGCTTGTGTATTTCATCTCCACCTTCACCAATATAGGGCAAGCAAGCACATAAGTGAAAGAAAAAGAATGAATTAACAATGGCAACATTAAGAAACAAAACCAGCACTAACCTTGCTAACAGTCTCAATCCTCCTTATAACCTATAAAGAGGAGAAGGCTCCCCCACTGTCTTGACAGCATGATCCTACTTTTATGGCCTTCTTATCTAACACAGATAGCAGTCTCATCAGTTCTAGCCCGGGATCACTAAGTAGTTTGACTGTAGGTGCCTCAAACATGATCCGTTTCTCCTGTCATCTCTGTTTTGCAATAATGTAGTATAATCTTAAACCCATTTTGCCACTGAAGGCAATGCAGCAGGCAGCAGCAAGGCAACATCACTGTTCTGATCCTCACTCATGCCTGTGGAGGAGCAACTTAGAACAATTGTGGCTTTTAAGGTCAAAAGGCAGCAGAAGATCATACACCTGAATGACAGCCTTGTCCCTTATTGCATTGCATTGATTGTGCATCCTATTTTGATCCAATGCTGCAGAGTTAAACAGTACCATCTCAGAAGGGAGGTATTGCTTTGTCTCATGAAACAACTGAATTCAACAATAAATTAAAAAAAAAATTACTGCTTGCAGAGTGCCTGCAAGTAGAAACTGAAAGCCCAAGCGAGTAAAAGCACTTCTTCATCTTATGAAACTCAGAGCATTATATATATATATAATGAAATGTCATTAAAGATATCTGTTACTGTAATACAGAGAAAGTAAGTTAATCAGAAACAGCACGAGTGCCAGGAGTACATAAAGCGATAGTGGGGAAGCTTCTCATTTCTGTCCTGAAGGGTAGTAGCCATGCAATGAGGGACCAATATACCGGCTTAATGTAGTAGTTCAATAACAGTTTTAGTAGTCTATACAATGTATAAATCTATAAGTTCTTTACAGGAAAACAGGTCAGAGAAAGCAAAAGCAAGTAAGACTGATCATAGAGTACCTGCATATCATTACAGCAGATCATACTTAAGACCCTACTTCTAACCACAGATACTTGAACTTTTATAACAGCAGTGGGTACAGATAAAGAGCCTGTTCCCTCCAAAGGGGCCAGAACACCATCCTAGAATTGAAGGCAGTGCATGATGCCTATCCTATTGGGGTATAGGCAAGACTCACAAGTAGGGAAGGAAGAATAAACAATGGAATTCAACAAAGGCGTCCAATCTGGGGCAAAAGCAAGGGCAAAAATCTCTAGGTTAATATATCACCCATATATTGACTCCTCCTCAATATTAACCTCAAGTCATAAAAATAAAATCGAGACTCTGGAGAAGTGCAGAAAAAACTGGAAAACACTAGAGCTAAATTAGGAGACATTAAGATTTGATCTTAAAAATATCCAACATAATAATTTTACAGTTTTCTTCTTCCTGCCCAAAGTGTATTTATTGCAGCTATAATAGCTCTTTGCTTTTACCAACTGTATTAGCTGTTTAGTAGCTATTATTTCTTAACAAGACATTTTTCCTAAAAACTAGGAGTATATTCATCATTTGTTTTTAGAAACTGGAGCAATTAAAGTGTTTCCCTTCCTTCATAATATTAAAAATTCAAATAAAGTATTGCACTAAGAGAGGGCAACTTCCAGTCCCATTGCTAACGATGACCTAAAGCCTGTGTAACCTTAAATTCTTCATGTTTTCTAGTATCTATCCCACTAAAATCAAAAGCCACACCAGGGCCTTTTGTGGAAGACATGCTCTTCTTCCTCCAATGACCTTTTTCTCCAGTGCTTCTTGTATTGCTTACCACTAGGCTTAAATAATTAAACATGCCTAAGCCTGAAGCAATTGCACAACTGCACCTACATTTAAGAACCATTATTTAGACAGTACTTTGTAGTACAACAACTGGAGGCCAAATGCTCAAACTGACATCCTTACTGGGATGTCACTACCTACTCATTTACAGTGCCCAAGGATCTGGACAAGAACATGAAAGTGACCTTCTAGTATACCAATTACAGTTAAACGAAATGGAAAAAAAAGACAACTATCAGCAACATTCAAAAGTAAAAGAATTTAAGTGTTTAATGCTCGGGCATAGTTTCTGATAAGGACAGCATTCTTGTTGCACAGTAGACAGTTTGGACAAAATATCCTTAGGAAATAATTACTTCCGATACATTTCTAGATGTATACTATCTCCTCAAATATTCATAGATTTAGGAAAATTATGACTTTCATAAATGTCATTTCTCCTCCTCAGCGTAACACACAGCTCACTCCCACTAGCAAACGAAACATTTATGAATATCAAAGTAGTAGCCTTATCCATTTCTACTTCCTCTGGATCCTCAAGACCATCACTTTAACATTTTGCTCCTGAGGTTTTCCTCCTCATACCTGAAAACAAAAATAAATGGCAGGGAAAGGAGAGAAGCATATTTCCTGCTGATGACACCAGAAAGACTTCAAAACTAGCTCATCTCCAGCCACAGACAAGCAGATAGGTGGTTTATGTTCCAGCCAGATAAGAGATTATGAAATAAGTTCGGCTTCTCCACTGCTAGACCCAAGCCCCAAAAGCTCCCCTTAAATTCCAGATGGAACAGTCATTGAAACTCATGATTCACAGCAAAATTTTGATTTTTAAATGGGAAATTACATAAAAATAAGTATTCTGGACAGTCCCTTTACTAAGTATACCCTGTCTTTCTGCATACTGTAAGAACGTCTAACAGAGCATACACAACTGGGTTCAAATACAGACTTAAAACTACTGCTCTTGGAGCTTTTCACCGAAGTTTTCACAAGAAGGAACTCATAGGATCAAGAAAATTCTACCCTCTGTTACTAAACTTCTAATTTAACACTGCCCACACAGCAAAACAGGATAGTTAACACCACTTGCCTGGTGGTAAATATTGTCCTTGAGAGCAAAAAAAAAGTTCAGATATAAGTAGAAATGCAGAGATGCTCATCTATAAAAAGAGAACAAACCTAAGGCAGTAATCCCCGACTTTTGATGGTTCACATATTAGAAACTAGTATCCCAAAACCACATACTAGAAAACTGAGTCTGATAGACCTGGAGACAGGTGTGGAACATCTCTATTCATCTAAATGAAAAGAAAGATCTTGCATCTCCTCCTACTTCAGAAAAAGAAATAATATAAGAAGAATTAAAACAGATTAAGAGACTCTTTTAGGCAGCTTAAGACCCTTAAGCACACATTCCTAAGCCAAGTATTTATAACATAAGAAGTCTCCTAGTTACCTCTCTCAACTGTCACTGTTTTCAGTGTTGCATAAAGCTGCTTAAACTATAAAGCTGATTGTCAAGGGAATCCCAGTCTGAAGGGATCTTTTGTGGTTTGAAGGGTTGTGACTTCTGTATAAGAAGGGCATCAGGTTACTCCTTCAAGCCCTGAATATCAATGACAAAGGAGGAAAAGGAAGGCTAACAAGCCAGGCTATACTGTCTCTCACTAACCAGCTAAATCGAATGGTAGTTGCATGGCAGTACAGTGCCAAAACAGACTAAGGCAATCCCTGCTCCCCTGAGGGGACACTGTTCTCCAGTAAACAATACAGACACGCTGCTGCATACAGGTCACAGGAAAACAAAAAGTGCCTCTGAGCAGCACTGCTACACACAGACCATTCCACTAAAAGCATCCACTGGTGTTTGAGAGGCCAAAAAAACCACAGGCTTGATATGAAACGA
Source organism: Chauna torquata (assembly GCA_013399475.1). Lineage (NCBI taxonomy): Eukaryota > Metazoa > Chordata > Aves > Anseriformes > Anhimidae > Chauna > Chauna torquata. The sequence goes on along the minus strand of VXAL01007838.1, from coordinate 62,941 downwards.
AGTGGAGAAAGAACACACAGTATTTACTGCCTGACAACCAACCAGATTACATTAATCCGGTTCATCCAAATTATTTGCATATTCTAAAGGTGATAATAAAGCCAACCATGAATTTTTTTAGTCACAAAATCAAAAGTTATTCAATGAAACACGAGTGATCAGAAAAAAATACCAGATAGTCAAATATTCTAAGGACTGGTTCATGAACACTGAAAATCTAATACTTGGTTTTCCAGAAATGATTTAAGATACCTAGCCATTAGGTTAGATTACTTATTACTTCCTTTATGATACAGATTTTCAATGCACTTGTCATATCATTTAAATGTTATCTCTGGATACTCAGGCTCTTGCACACTTACATATTGAAGTACCTCTTCTACATGTCTCAGTTCTGCCTCAGACTCTTCCTGAGTTCAGCTGATCCAGATCTTAACTATTGTGAACCAATTGTTTGCTCCCATAGTTGTCCCAACAATCCCATCTAAACTCAGGTTTTGTGCATACCCATGTAACTTCTGACTGCATGAAGCTTCTTGTTTTCTTGGTCTTGCATCCCTCTCTAGTTCACACACTTCTTTCTCCCAAGCATTGTCTAAACTATGTATTGCATCTCACTCATTTTCAGAACTAGGTTGCACTTCCACCTCAGAGGAATGATTGCACAGTTTAGCAGATAAGGAACATGACTTTAATGTTTATAACCCTGTTGCAATACAATAATTGAAGCGTCTATAGCATAGCAGTATTTCCAGAAACGTATATTCTTACTCAATATACATTCCTTTGCTTAAGGAAATGTACCTTGAATTTCCTATCAATGTCCAATGCTCACCTCTTCAAGATTTTTCAAGAGAGATATAAACCCCTTATGGAGTTTTGATATTGCCACTCCTATAATTAGCCTTGCTCTACCTACCTTGCTCAAAACAGAAATGTGGACTAGGGACCCAAGTGGTATTTCTGAAGCACATGTATGAACTGCTTAAAAGAGCAAAATTTGATCATACTTAGTCCACAACCCATTCTTACCCACCCAAACTGCTAAAATACACTTTTACCACATGCAAAAGCAAAATTTTCTTCCACAGGTAGCCTGTACAATGCAAACCCCACTTGTACTCACACAATACTATAATACTATTTTAGTCTTCGGGGTAATTTCTGCATTATTTTCCCTTCCTACTTGAGTCCACCCATTACACTTTTTTCTCTCCATTCTTACTATTGAATCTTCTGCTTTCCAGAAGGTGGTTACTCTCTCAGGTTTTGTTAAGAAAGCAAGTCTTAGGTAGACCATTTAGTTTCTCAGTGCCTCTTTTTCTCCCTGGAATAACTCAGGGTATACTGAGAATTTATTGGTCTATGTGAAATGCACAGTTACTATAGTGAGTAGCACCAGAGAAAAGCCTATAAATAAAAATAGCTTGTAGGTTGAAACAAATGCAGCCTCAATGTTAGAGTCTCTGTAGAAGGAGCTAATCTCAGAACACTCACCTTCTCTTTGTCCCCTTAACTATAAGCTGCACAATGCTGTCAAGAATGCTTTAGCAGTGAACAATAAGTTATGGGGGAGGAAATCACATTCCATAGGCAAAGCAGCAGCATCCCTGGCTTTACCTAACAATACCAAAGTGATGTCATACTGGTTTAATAAGCTGGTGCTACACCATATATGTAGTGTGGAAGTGTTGCCTGTTTTTCCTCATTTGGCAATTTCTTTTTGGGACAGCAGAAAAGACAGTAAAGAGAGTATACTGGTAGACAAATTAAAAAAGGAAAACCAGAATTATACTGAAAATATCCCTCCTGCTTGATAGCCTCATGTTGCATTGCTAAGATTTTCTCCTACAACTATAAAATAGTTCTATTTTCAAGCCTGAATGGAACTGAACCTGGCCAGGAATGTCAAGGGCAACAAGAAGGGCTTCAACAAGTATATCAGTGACAAAAGGAAGACTAGGGAAAGTGTGGGCCCTCTGCTGAAGGAAAGGGGAGACCTGGTTAGCTGTGACAGTGAAAAGCCCAAGGTACCAAATGCTTTCTTTGCCTCAGTCTATCAGCAAAACCAGCCTTCAGGAATCCTAGGTCCCAGAGGCCAGGTTGAAAGGCTGGAGCAAGGAAGATGTACCCTTGGTGGAAGAGGATCAGGTCAGGGAATACTGGAACAAACCAGACATTCGTAGGTCCATGGACCCCGATTGGATGCACCCATGAACACTGATGGAGCTGGCAGATGTGATTGCAAGGCCTCTCTATGATCTTTACTTGATCATTGCAACTGGGAGAAGTGACTGGAGACTGGAGAAAAGCAAATGTCACTTCCATCTTCAGGAAGGAAGACCAGGGAACCACAGGTTAATCAGCCTCACCTCGATCCCTGGGAAGGTGATGGAACAGCTAATCCTGGAAACCATTTCCAGGCACGTGAAGGAGAAGAAAATCAGTAGGAGCAGTCACCATGGATACACCAATGGGAAGTCATACTTGACCAATCTGATAAGCTTGTATAATGAAATGACCAGCCTAACAGATGAGGGGAGAGTAGCGGGTATTGCTTCCTGGACTTCAGTAAGGCCTTTGATATTGTCCCCTATAAGATCCTCACAAAGAAGCTGTTGAAGTATATAGGCTAGATGAACAGATAGTGGGGTGGATCAAAAGCTGGCTAAACAGCTGGACCTAGAAGGTAGCAGCTAGTGGTGCAGTCTAGTTGGAGGCCAGTAATGAGCAGAATACTCTGGGGTCAGTAGTGGGTCCAGCCCTGTTCACCTCTTCATTAACAACCTGAATGATGGGGGTAGAGTGCACCCTCAGTAAATTCACACATGACACAAAACTTAGGGGAGTAGCTGATTCACCAGAAAGCCATGCTGCCATCCAGCAGGACGTTGACAGGCTGGAGAGGTGCGCCAACAAGAATCTCATGAAGTTCAACAAGGAGAACTAAGATGTCCTGCACCTGGGGAGGAACAACCCCAGGCACCAGTACATGATGGGGTCCACCCGGCTGGAAATCAGCTTTGCAGAAAAGGACCTAGGACCAACTTGAACATGAGTTAGCAGTGTGCCCTTGCCACTAGGAAAGCTAACGCTACTCTTTTCTGCATTAAACAAAGTATCACCAGCAGGTCAAGAGAGGTGATCCTTCCACACCACTCAGTATTAGCAAGGCCACACCTGGAGTACTGTGTCCAGTTCTGGGCACCCGCCTCCAGAGACATGGACATGTGGAAAAGAGTCCAATGTAAGACCACCAAGATGATCAAGGGACTGGAGCACCTCTCCTAAGAGAGGAGAGGGAGTTGGGATTGTTCAGCCTGGAGGAGGCTCAGGTGGGATCTCATCCATGTGTATAAACACCTGAAGGGAGAGTGCAAAAAACATGGAGCCAGGCTCTTTTCAGTGGTGAACGGTGACAGGACAAGAGGCAGCAGGCACAAAATGAAACACAAGAGGTTCNTCCTTGGAGATATTCAGAAGCTGTCTGGACATGGTCCTGATCAACCTGCTCTAGGTGGCCCTGCTTGAGCAAGAGGGGGGGGGCGCTGGACTGACTAGATAGCCTCCAGAGGTCCCTGCCAACCATTCTGCGTATACAAAAGGTGGACTTTCTTGCGTCCTCAGGGAGTTAAATTAAGCAAACTTTTTTTTTTTTAATTCCCTTCCACCTCATTTCCGCATATCTTTACCTCATACCAATTCAGCTATTTCAGAGGAGCTAAACTGAGAAGGATATAACCCTGTTTTTACTATCATAAACATGATGAGCAACAGGACTGGAACACAGCCTCTAGTTATTGCTGGACTCAATGAGCACTTGACATAAATTTATCCTACAAAAACAACATCTTCAATTGTCAGAGAGGTAGGAGACTAACAGGTCTAATGGAAAACCTCCCTGCCACGGGCTGCAAGCTCGAAGCTACATCAAAAACACAGCAAGAGAAGCCCTTTATATTTGCAGTTGAGTCCTGACTTAAGCATGCTTTTGTTTTATACTGATGTTTCTAATAGCCTTTGCAATGCACAAACAGAATTAGCTAGTTGAGAAGAGGAAAATATTCAGCAAGTTACAAAATAATTGTTGTCCATACAAAACATTTCTTCAGTATGCCCTGGCAAGAGACAGATTCCTTGCTACATTTCTGCCTGTGTGGTATATGTTCCGAGAAAGAAAGTCTCCAGTTTCTGAAGAAATTTCTGCCCACCACCCTCCTCCAGCATCAGTAGTATTCTGCCATATGTAACCCCCCCTAAGTTCATCAGCAAGAGCTCTTAGACCACAGTATCTCTGTAAAGTGCCAACCTGAACTAACAATAACAGCTTCTAGAAGCAAATACCTGCCTGTGTGTGCTATGCTCTCAACACTTCTTGTTCTAGAGCACTGCTGAAAGCTACACCAAGTCATTTTCTCATGTCATGTCCCGTCCCGAACCACCACCCCCCACCCCGTCAATGATCTTTTGCATTCACTACATAAAAACATAAGGAACTCATACTGCTGAAGATATTTGATATTTTTGGTATCTTGATATTTGGAAGTCCAGATAACACCACAAAGGCTATCTATCTTCCCTAAACAATCTGAGTAACTGTCCTTTTGAAAAGCTAAGAAATTAAGGAATTTCCCAAACAAACTTAATTTTCACACTTGCAAGTCAGAGTAATGGAAGCAGAAACTTAATTGGTTTTAATCTGCTGCTTAAGATTTGAATTTATTTAACATGATTGTTTGCCAGACCAGAAACTGGCTTTTAGGTTCCAAGTCTTTCATTCCTAAGCCTTATCCTTTGACACTGAATGAAAAGGAATGGGAAGGAGAAGGGTGTGAAAAAACAACAGCTTGGCTGCTGTCAACTAACTTGTCAATTGAAAGGATATATTTGTAACTTCATTTTTTAAGTAGCTAAAAGCAGTAAAATTTACTTACTATCAATTCTCTTGAAGTAGATTTAAAAACACTACTCAAGGGAATTTCCTGTCGATTACACCACTTGTAGTTAGAGAAGCATATATTCTTAAGTAGTGTGCATGTACTGATAGACTACTCTTTCCTGGCTCTTTGTTTCAAAGCTAGGCCCAGTATCATCACATTAGTGTAAGGTAATATTGCAGACCAACACGATGAGTCAGCAATCAAAATGACGTGTTCTGCCATCCCACAGAGATTGTGCTTTTGGTTCAAGTCCTGGGATTGCTGTTAGATCTCCTCTCTCCCATCCTCCCCCTGCTGCATACTGCTGCAGAGCTCCAAGACTGACTTACCAGTTGTCAGCCCAGCTTGTTTCAGAAGGAGGAAGGAATTCATGTGTAAAGTACCCTGGGTCTCAAACACAGAGGCATGTGCTGGAGAAGCTTAGTGCCTAGCTGGCTGACTTCAGCAACGAGAAAAGGAAGCTGCTCAACTAACCAGAACTAAAGGGAAAAGAAAAAAAATCAGTTTTCTTCATCATCTACTTATTCTTAAAACAACATTTAGATAATTCAGCTCATGAGTCTCACTGTACCTACATTCCTGCTGAGAGACTTCACCTATGATATGCTCAATGCAAGACCTTTGCAGGCCTTCCCTTCATATTTCAGGGAGATGCACAATAGAGTGGAGTGAGCTCTTACAAGCACCCAGACTGTACACGGAAGAATACACCCTCCACATTAGGCAAGACTGAAGGCGTTTGGGGCATTACACTATGAAATGCGATTAAAGTGGAACGGTCACCAAAATGAAGCAATAAAGTGAAACACTTGACTTCCCACAGTTCTTTTTAACTGCACATTTTTAAAAAAAGACAGAATCCAACTGCTGCTAAAGCCTGTTCACACAAAAACCTGGCAGGACTGAGTATTATCCATTTCCACTGCTGCCATAAGAATACCAACGATATTAGAAATCAAAACTAATCATGTNGTACAGTAAAAGCCATTTGCATTAGCCTGCAGTATAAGCAGATAATACGACATTCCCCCAAAATCCACACCAGTCTCACTTCTGTAGGTTTGATGATCAAAGAGATAGATGAATAACAACATCTGGATACCATTTCAAGAGAGCAGTGACATCCTCTCCTTTCCAGCATACAGATGACTACCCTTCCACTTAGTTTAGGGCATGCAACCCTACTAAATTATATCCTGCACATCAGAATACATAGAATTACTAGTGGAGCAAATGTGTTGTCTTTTTCCCCAGAACATGAAAGTTCTTTCATTTCATTTCTCCCTTGCTTTCATCCAATGTCTTTGCTTTGATGGCCTTATATACTTCAATTCAAAAAATTGGGTAAGGCTCTAAAGTGTTTGAGTTGCCATTCCCCCCACCCCTTAAAAAAAAAAGCAATCATTACACCACAGAAACTGTTCCCCATCATTAAAAAAGAATAGCTCACCACCTGGTAAAATAGATGCATGTGCTACATGTGATGGGGCTTGAGGAAAGTACAATGAGGGAAAACTATGGCAAACTGCATGCTGCCTAACAAGAGATTTCTTTGTCATAATCATACAGCAAAAACACGTGCAATACAGAGCATCACTTCCAGAAAACGAGGGGAAACACACCTATAACCAGTTTTCTTTTCTTCCTTAATCTCTTTTTAAAGCTATTATGCAAAACCAAAGGGAAGCAGAAGGACTGACTGACAGGATGCAATAATGTAAAGTGATTTGATTACCCTGAAGCAGAGCCTTTTCATTAAGTTTTTAGCATTACAACATAGGATCTGAAGGTTCACTGCACTTTTTTGTGCCAAATGGATCAACAGTTCATCCTATTTGATGTGTCCTTGTATAAATCTTACGTAATTCCCCTTTTCTTTACATACATTACACATGTATACATATAAGCTCCTCCAGCATCCAATTATTGAGTAGAACTATTTTAATCCACATATTTTTTTTACACCACATAATCAGCTATGCAGTAGTCTTTCAAATAGATACTATATCCTTCAGTATTAGTCATTCATATTCATATAATTGAGAAGGAGTGAGTGCCTAGCAATTCCATTTGGAGAACCAAGCATCTTCGAAATGTATTTACAGATGGTTTTCTCACCTCCTTGGGAATGCTAAGTACTATCAGTGCAGCAATAAAAAAAATGCTCAACTACAAGAGCTCCAATTCTATTGTAATGCAATGCTGTTTTATTTCTATTAAATAATGAAAAGTCAGGAGGGGGAAAAAAGGCTACAACAGTCATATTATTCCCAAAGAAACTGCATGCTGCAGGAGCAGGGGGAGAAGAGCCAGGTTTAAACACTGAGGAGCATCACAGCCATATGAATGAAAGATCAAGAAATATTGGACAGCCATGAACCCTGCTGGGTGAGACAGTTACTTCGGCCACCTGAATGTCTGGTAGCACCTCCACCCCCAAAATTAAGGGCCCCACAAGAACTCATTTGTGAGTAGCACTGTTCCAGAATGAGTTATTACTGTTTGGCACTATATATTTCCATAAATTCTATAGCAATTAAAAAAAGTGGGGAAAAAGCAGCATTCAAAAGGTTAATGAGAAGCAAACAGCTGAACTTCACGTAAGAAAGTGATGCACAAATCCTCAATTTCCATTCTGCTACCTTCTACTTCCACTAACAGCAGCAGAAGCAGCTTTTTACTTACATATTCATCATTCCAGAGCTGACAAATGCAGAGAAAAAACTAGACAAGATTTATGAAAATATGGAGACTTCTACTGAAGATATTGCATGAGCTTTTCTTGCCTACTGTAGATACTTTCCAAGTATTTTAGCTGGCTTAGTAACAAAAAAACCTCCCTAGAAATTCTAATACCTTTGAAATTAAAGGAGATTTCTAGTGCTATCCAACTAATGTTTTCCAGCACTATTGATCGTTATTTTGCAAGCATTTTTGCTGTGCAAATGGCACGGAAAAGAAAAAAAGAAAGCAAAAAGAGGATGTAAATCATAAGCACAGAATTTACAAACACCACACTGCGTGCTACCTGCTACTCACGTTTTATCTTTCTTTTCCAAACCCAAACAAACAAGCACAACCAGGCTAGGAGACAGAAGGGGTAGACAAACCCCTGGACTTACCTGGGTATGGTCCCTCTGCAAACTTCTCCAAAAGAAATGTAAATTCCTCTAGCTGTACTTGATTCGTCTCTTCTTTTTCCTCTTTCTCAAGTCACACAGAAGCAAAAGAATTAGTTTTCAGAGGTTCCATTTACTGCTTTTCCATCCCCAGCAAAATGCGTCCAGGAGACTATGCCAAAAGTAAGCCCAGAACTCGAAGGCAATTGGAAGAGGGAGCGTGGGGGGTTGCTGTAGGACCAGATTGCAAAATTCAGTAGCTTGAGCACAGAAATATTCTACCACACAATGTACCTGGCTTCTTGCTCACCAAAAAACTGTAGTGCAAACTGTCAGTAGTAGCCTCCAATAGCTGCTGTGTGTGCTGCAGATGGTATGTCTCACTGTTACCTTCCCAGATGGGTAGAGGATTCAGAGAGCAGCAAAACCAGGGGGTCGCCTCCAAACCAGGTGGATTGCCAGCCACTCATTCGCTCAGTCCAATTAATCAAGACAAGAACAGCTCAGTCACCAGAGGTATCTCCTTCCAGGGTGCACAGGATTATGGCAAGGTTATTAATCTTGCTTTGCTGCATCCCCCCCACCCCCTACATTCAGCAGCCTGCACCGAGATGATTGCCAGCTCTGTCTCTGTCCCTGTTCTACTGCATTTTGCTCAGCCCTCTGTTGCTGCAAGTGAAACACAGAGGAGGGAGGAATACTAATAAGGTGGTTAGCTACAGTTTCTTTAAGGCATTCTACATACTGCCTGCGCGTGTATATCTGCATGTGTGTGCATGCATTTTCTGTGGGGCAATCTGTATTTCTTTGTGGCTGAAATAGGACCTGTTTCTACATCAAAGTCTGAATTAATCTGGATTATCACTTAATGAATATCAGAGACAGCAATTGTATTTTTCTTAGGATAAGAGGAGGGTACTAAATGCTCTAGAAGATTAGGAAGGCAGTAGTGGTTACCGGGGGGAGACAGGGGGTTGTATAGAAACTACACCATGCCCAGAAGAGTGCATTTGGTTATAAAATATGTTCCAAAGCGACTCAGGCACTGTTTTAGAAGTCATTCCTACACCCTGTACCAGTCGGAATTTTAAAATCAGCACCATATCATCCATCTCTAGATTAGACAGCAATATGCAAAGTCAAGTAAATATTTTTAGAAAAGAAAGGATTTCTGGCAGGAAAAGGAAAATTTAGAAAGTTGGCTGAGGCAGACATCCACTGCTGCATTTATGAAGGTGCTTGAAATTCTCTCCTTTACTGAGAATTGTTCTTCTCAAATCTTTCACTCATGAAATGAGTTTAGAGTTCTCAGTCCAGCACCCAGAACAGTTACTACATATTCCTAAGCAGCTGGATATGTTAACCTTGGTATTGTTGTGGCAGGTAGAAGTCCCAGTTGTAATTCACTCCCATGAAATATAAATGCAGTTATATTGCCTTTGCTCTCCCACAGGTGCTTTCGATCCTCTGCATCATGTTCAGAATGCAGGGCATCCACAATTCCAACATTTTGCAGCAGATGACACCTTCAGACTCCTTCAGGAACCTAAAAGCAAAAATAAGACATTCTTCAGAAGCAACATTGGGATTTTTTAAAAAAAAACATAGTAAATTGTAACTGTGTGGGACTTGTTAACTCTTCATACACTGACAGCTCAGTTCACAGGTCTGAGTAACCAAATATACTTGACAGAGCTCCCTATTGAATGAGCTACTTGGAATAAGCTTGGTGCTTCGTATCACAAGAGCAGCTACCACAGCTTGATCTAGCAAAACTGTTTGAACAAGCACAGAGATGGAACTGTAATTTCAGGAAACCCATCCATAGGCTAACTGGCAAGGAAGCTTGCATATACCACCCACAGTGGTATCACTGTCCCTTTAGCATAGAGGACTGCAATCTAATATGGCACCGTTACCACCAAATATGAGCCATCTACTGGTAAGCACACCCAGCAGTTTTGACAGCCAGTGAAGTAAAAAAAAAAATCTCCACGGTATCTGGAAAGGGAAATATAGGGCACTACAGGGAACAGTTTCAGAAGATGGAAGACCAGCCCTGTTCCACTAATCACACATTCTCACTTGGGCTTTTGTGCACTATTTCAGCTTAACTTGCAATACAATTTAAATCTAAAGTGATTTATTTGGAAGTCCACAGAACCAACAGGAGACGTAAATTTTAATTGCAGCAAAAATAAAGAAAAAAAAGATTTTCTTCTCCCCTTCACAAGTCTCCTCCTATTCCCAACACTGCATGACACCTTGTCTTTCTGTTTAAGCTCTGTAAGTCAGGAAAACAGTATTCTTATTCATCCACGAACTAAACTGAGCCTATCCACACAGGAACATGAGCAGCCATAGGAGCTCGGACTGAAGAGCCATCTAGCCAAAGTTTCATCTCTGTTAGTCACCATCACAGACAAACATATGATCAACGGAGGCAGACAGTGCTATTTCCCCAGTACACTGTCCCGACCTTCAATTACCTGTGCCATAAGGAGCTGCAAAGTCAGAGGCAGGAACATCTCTCTTGGGTACGCTACACAGCTTCATAGGCTTCTCTCATTCTGCCTGGGCTTTTTCTTTACACTGGGAAGCCCTAACAGATGTAGTTGTCCTTCACATTGAAGTTGCTCTACTCATTAGAACACTTATCGCATATCTTTCTCACCTCATGCAGTGTCCAAAATGCCTGCCACAGACTTACAGCACCACACTGATACTTTGTTTTGAGAAAGCATCACCCCGAACAGGTGTGAATCAAGTTTATTCTTTCTAATAAAATGGCATGAATGATTCGGATGTTCTCAGAATATTAATTTTAGCAGGGACATGACTAGTTAGAACTATAAATGTTAACTAAGCTTTCATGAGAAATACCTCATGTCTAGGTCAAAGCCCTTTGCGTACAGTCTTCTTTTTTACCACTGTAAATTTGTTTTTCCAGGTGCAGTCAATCTCCTGAGTACTTTTTTTTTTTTTAAAATTTACAGAAATAATTCAACCAATTAACATCTCATGCTTAAAACCTCTGGGATCTGAACAAGAGCAAAAAGAATTGAACTGACTTGCATTCTAATTTTCATTTCCATGCTGCAGATTACATGTTAAGGAACTGGGGGGGTGGAAATTAAGTGTCATGCAAGAATAAGTTACTGTTAACAGTATCCTCCAAGTATTGCTCACCATAATCCCAAAGGTAGAGGCAACGACCTCCATCTTACCTCATCCGTAGTTACATCTGTTAAAGCTATACTACCTGCTAATGACTCATTTTAATCAACAGGAAAAACATCTTTTGCATTTCCAAGGGTTGGTTGTGTTTTTGTTCGTTTTCCCCTGGGGGTAGCACATGTAGCAATTTGGACAAAACCTCTCATCACTCCCTGAACTACTACAGTCTTACAGACATCTTTGTTTATACTCTCACATGATGCTTAAAGCAAAGAGTTTACAACACAACACCAACCAGGCAGATATGCCACCCCCTGCCCAAAAGTCTTCAGCTCCCTCTCCATCTGGCCCTGGCCTAACCCATCTGTATTTGATGACCCATCAGTCAATATCACACCTCTTAATATCAATGACTGAAATTCAGCATGAGTTAATCACATGATCTTATTGCTCAAATCCCTTACGAAGTAAACTTTTTTTTCCTGTTAACCTGTTTTGATTTAGTTAACCCTAAATCAATATGCTATTTGTCATCCCAACCTCAATTGCTTCCTCTTAATTTTCAGAGACTATCATGGAAAAGTCATATTTAAGATGACAGTTTCCAAACCAAGAAAGATATTAGCAAGACCATAGCAAAAAAAGATTCAGGCTCATACAGGCAGGCAAAGCTTGTCACCAGGTACGAGCAGGCATCTCAGGCTGACAGATTTAAGGAGTTACTACTCCCAGCTGACCGTGCTAACCAGATGGACACCCTAATAGCAATCATCAGAAGCAAATACACACCAGTTTCTCAGCCACTCCTTTCCTCACCAGTCCTAATTAAACCCAGGATCAATGGGTGGCATAAATTTATACACTTGCCTATGAACTTCAGACTGTGAAACAGCCCTTGTTGGCTTCTGCTACTGCTCGGAGGGCAGCAGCAGCTCCTTCCCAAGGAAGCCCAGCACCCGCTGCCACAGTGACTGAGACACCTCCACACCTCACCTGTGCAGTGCTAGGAGCATTACAATTGCTTTCCAGTGAATGTTTCTCCCAGAAGTTATGAAGCCTACTCGAAACCACAAAGATTTTCAGGAGACACAGTGAAAGAACATGAAGTCATGAGGAAAAGCAGACAAGCAAGAGAATGCATTCTCTGGAGAAAAATTACTGGCAAACTCCTAAAAAGTTCTCAGAGGTTATATTCAAGACAAATGGTAAACAGATTTCTACTGTGCTAAGCATTTCATAGGAAGCATAGGGTCAGGGTCTATCTACTGCAGTTGCAATAAGCATAACAGTAATTATAATCTCATGCTAAACGCCAGGGAGGAAGTACATAACCACAAGCACATTCTTTGTGTTCTTTACATCTTGAAGCTCACAGTCAGTTCAGTGAGCAACATAAGCAAGTTCCTGCAAGTCTGAGACACACACTAGGCATTACATTCAGGCATTCACCACCCTAAAATACAGACAGGCATCTCATACAATGGCTTTTTCTTTTTTTTTTTTTAAAAAAAAAACTTCTTTGGCAAAATGATTAATTTTCATCATAGATATTTTTGGTTCCAAAGACCTACCATCAGATTAGGCATCATTTCTGCCTAAAAATTTACTCTAATTCAGTGCCTCAAGCCTTGATTTCAGATTAATCCCACCACACTAAATACAAATCACCATCACCTTGATTTTGTGCTGTTTGGCTGCTATTATTTGAAGGCAGATTTACCAACCCCTATACCAGACAGGCAGAAAACCCAATTTGATCTGAAGTCAGAAATTTAAACTGTACATTTCCTTAGATTATTTTCGGGAGGGGGGGGCGGCCCTAAAGCCTTGTTTGAAAGTGTCAAAAAATAAAGGCTACTGAAGAGTCATACAGATCATCATAAAAACAAAAAAAACAACTAGTTTCCCAAACCCCAAAATCCTATATACATGTACCATATAACTCATATATACACATGCTCCCTCCCAACGAAGTAAACTACATTTTTGCCCTCTCTGCTCAACAGATAGGAGAAAATACTTGAAGAACAGGAACGTGGCCTGCATTTGCCCTGCCTTTCCTCTTCCACATGCATCTACACGCAGTCGCTGCTGTGATCAGAATACTCCAACACAACGGTCCTCAGCCTGAGCTGACATGACCACTCTGTTTACATTTGCTTGCGTTTTTCTTTGACAGTCATCATCTCTCCTCCCCTCTGTAGAGAGAGGCTGCAAAAAGGAAAAGGCAGTGTACGTCTCATCAAAAACAGAATTAGATAAATCATTTGTCTGGATTTTACTTCTCACACCATTGTGCACTTGTAACAACCCAGCTGTTTTTAGAAGTATACAGGCAACCTTAAATATTGCACCACTGTTTAAGAAACAACATGGTTACTAAACTGAAGCTAAGTACCTTGGATTGATTTAGCCTATACTGAAGAAGCATTGATTGCAAGAAAATAAGGGTATTTCACTATTACATTTCTGTGCCCCAGAAGATTTTTCTTTTCTAAACAGCAAGGAGATTTTTAATTTGATTTTTTAGTTGGTCATAAATCTCTTCATGACCTTTAACTTAACATACATTCAGGTAAAAAAAATTAGTAAAACAAAGCAAATTTGGAAGCTGTGACTACAGCATATGTCTCAAAGCAATATTTGAAGTCTTCAGTGCTGTATTTCTCCAGGAGCTCTGACTATCCTCTCTGTACTCCTTGTGTCCATCACCAAGATTTTATTATTTACGCTTACTCAAGTTTTACTGACTGCAATTAAGAACGCCTGAGCAGGATAGTTTCATCAATATTCCAGCTCAAGAGAGTTGTTTTCCTTCCAGCCCCAGATCCTGGTTTCCTTTTAAGTCTCAGTTGTGTGCATAGGAACTCAGCAAACCAGCTTGACACAGGGACACACAGGTGCAGGTAAAGGAAGACAAACATCAGAATGACATGAAAATTAGCTTTATTTTATCAAAAAGGTGTGCTTTCTGTGTTTATCTGCACACTGCTGACTACCAAGATCATCAGGAGAGGTCAAAATGTCTTATATTTATGACTGTACAATATTTTGGAAAGATGTTTTACAATATCTACAAAGTTGCACGTGGACACATCAACCATTAAGGTTTGCTTGCATGCAGAAACATATACATAGTATAAAATAGTTCAGTTGCAAGGGACCTACAAAGATCGAGTCCAACTGCCTGACCTCTTCAGGGCTAACCAAAAGGTAAAGCATTTTACTGAGGGCATTGTCCAAATACCTGTTGAACACTGACAGGCATTGGGCATCAGCCACCTTACTAGGAAGCCTGTTCCAGTGTTTGACCTTCTCACAGTAAAGAATTTTTCCCAATTTCCAGCCTGAACCTCCCCTGTGTGGCTGTGTGCTGCTCCCACATGTCTGTCATCAGCGACAAGAGAAAAGAGACCTGCATCTCCCTCCCCAAGAAGTTGTAGGGAGCAATGAGGTCTCCTCTGTGCCTCCTTTTCTCCAGGCTGGACAACCTGAGTGTCCTCAGCCTCTCCTCATAAGGCATGCCTTCCAGCCCTTTTACAAGCTTTGTTGCCCTCCTCTGGAGGCTTTCAAGGACCTTAATATCTTTTTTATATTTTGGAGCTCAGAACTGTACACAACATTCAAGGTGAGGCTGCACCAGTGCTAGATATAGTGGGAGAATCACCTTTTGACCAGTGATTGTTCACCTTTTTGATAGTGAATCAAGACAATGGGAGCACCAATTTAAGAACAAAAAGAAAAGAAACAAGTCATTTCAGGTTTCACAAGAACAAAAAGACCGAATGTTTTCCGAGTTTTACCTATGCTCTGATAAGTTCTGCAACAGCAGAACCTGATCATTCACGTATCAAAGTGCTGTTGAAATACAGTATTCTAAATACTTTCTAGCTTAGCCCAAACTAGGCCTGAAATCAGACATTTCACTTGACAATGGGCATAAAGGCTTGTCATATCCTAAGAGATCCGCAGCTACTGCAGAAGCCACAAGATAAAAGCTACTTTAGCCTAAAAGCAGAGAGGTGGCTGTACTAAGCCATCTCTCTCAAGAGAAATTAATTGAACCTTGTATACAACTGCACTTCCAAGACTTTAAGGGTTAGCGTGCTCCGTGAAGAACAAAGTTGTCACATTAAAGGGGAAAATCTGAAGAAAATCTAGTTACATGTTAAGGTTGAGGTAGTAATTCATTTGATTGTTACCTTGGCAGTTATGTCATGAAATTCAGAAATAGAAGAGATCTATTAATGTCCATCTCTCATCAAGTTCATCTCTCAACTACTGCTCTCTAATGTACGTATACCAGCTTACGGTCTCATCTGAGCAATAGGGCCTCCATCACTTTTCATTGGAGACTGCTTCAGAGCCTAATATATCTCAGATAAAGTTAATGTTGTAAAGATCCAGTGCACAAGCACTGAGTTTTATCATCTCAAAAATGGATATCCTGACAGAGGCTGTTACAGTCTTAGACAACTTATTTTCTGTTAAACACTTTTTTTTTTTTTGTCAAACATTACACCAGTGTCCCTCACATGCAATGAAGCATTTACTGGACAAGAATTTGCTTTACTCTTCTTACTAACACCTACGTATCACCACAGGCAACAGACAGGAAAAGATTAGCTTTTCTTATGCTAAATTTTCAGCCTACAGATAATAAAAGAAGAGTAGATCAGTTTGGACTTCAGGTTAAGGCAGTTTTCTCCTCCCCCTCTCCCCCATCCAAACCAGTGCAGCACTTCTGAGGACATGATTCAGCAACAAGAACTTTAAGAACACTAAGACATCTACAGATTCATCTTCCTTATTGGTATCAGAACAAATAGCATCTAATTATCCTCAAAGACAGCATTCTTTTCAATTGTGGTTATAGTTATAGGCATCTATATGTGAGCTTGTACTTTCAGACACTTTTTACAGTTATTAAAAAGAGTTCTTTTACTCTTTTTAGAGTAAAAGAGCCTGATACTTCAGGGCACTATTCATTTGTTCTGTTTTAGGCACCTGCTTTTGAGAGAAGGAGACCAGGCCCTCCAAGGCCCAGGAAATGCTCAAACGACCAAGTCAAACACAGATTTAACACATGTGCTTACATTTGGTGTTAGCAGATTGTTAACAAGGGTTAATCTGCAATCATTCACCATAGGCATTGCTTCACTAATAGACAAGCTCCCTCTAAGGACCAAGAGGTCCACTGGCTGTTGGTGTCAACTGAAAAGAGTATTTCTTTAAGGTTTAACACAGAAGAATAACATTTTTAAAAGTTAATTGCCCATTCTTGGTAATGTTACCTCCGTGTTCTTTGTCAGTCCCAGAACAGGAACATGATGTCTCCACTGTTTGACATTTTTTGGTCTGCACCTACTTGTCCTGGTTGATCTGGGAATAAAGGTTTCCCTGTACTGTGATCAATACACAGACTCACATCCCATTTCCACCTCAATCACCTGTGTGCCCTGGAGTCTACTGCAATTACTGAAAGCACAGCTATGAGAACCTCAAGAGGTTCACCAAATATATTTTGGAGATGCAATGAAAACTGACAAAATTGGATATGAGCTACCTCTATTAGCTGCCGTTGTGGTCAGCTTGTTCTTGCTGTCATGTGTGAGAGAAGCAAAGGAAACAGCAGGGGTAGGAAGGAAGAAGCTATTACTGAAAAAACTTGTCCATAGATTCTGGGAAAGAAGAGTAATGATATCTTTGAAAGAATACAAAACACACCTGAGAATTTTGATTGGAGTGTTAGGATAGGACAAAGATCAGAGGGGGGAATGAGGAGGGGAGAAAGCACACAAATCACTGTGTTTGAAAACCTGTAACTAAAAATAAAACCCCAAAAACCCTCATCCAAGTGTCACATAAACAGAAGGCTGAAGGATTAAGCATGAGACAATGAACAATTATATTTTGGAAGTTATTGCAAAAGAGAGGAAGTAAACACCTTTGAAATCTTACGAACACATCCTTGTTTAGAATAACTCAAAACAATCCAACTAAAATCACCTCATTCCATAGCCCACTACTCCATAGAGTGTTCATCACAAACAAGCTGTAGCAATTTTAAGACTCATTGAGGTTCAACAGTTTCCCAGTTGTTACTACTAGGTGGTTTGTTAGAAGGCTTTGGTCCAAGAACAAATAAATACCAGCTACTCACAGTTTAACTTGAACTGCAAATAACTTGTATGGGAGAAACTGTCTTTGCCACATTGTCTTGAGTAATTCACAAGTAAGAAGAGAAAATCTTAAATTCAAATTTTTTTTAGGCCTATCAGATGGAAACAAAATACTGGGAGATAACAGCTGTTTGAGGCATATATACCATGGAAATAAAACAACAATAAACTAACATCTGATCTGGAGCCAAATGTTATTTTACACAATATAGAAGTTTTCACAAAGAATTGTTAGATGAATTTAATGTAAATTTAGATCAAAAAGTACAAAACCTGTATTTTGATCATTTGCACCTTTGGTATTATCATTCAGAGGAATCCTTGTAAAGCCTATCACATTTCATTTTAAATGAGACTGGACAAAGAATATAATAGAGACAGTACAAATGGAAAATAGTTTTGTACTGAGGGCAAGGGACACTAGATAACCTAATGAAGGAGATATCTTCCACTGCTATCTTCCTTGATCCAACAGAAAAATTAAACAGCTTACAGAATGCAGCATAAAGACATGAACACAGAAGAAAAACAAAGATTTTGTTGCCACATAGGTGTATTAGAAACACTTCAAAAGAAAGCTTTCTTCATTTCTGTTCTTTTCAGAAGGGCCAGATGCCGAACTATCAAGAAGGTCAGCTACACCATGCACAATCAAGTTTACTTCATTGCACCAAAGCAAAATCCTAAAAATACCTTCTCATTGACACTTTAAATTTTACAAAACTTTAGCACTTTTGGATTACACATTTGCTGTCAAGTACCTCCTTCAGGCTAAATGTTTCAAGAAAATTAATTCCGAAGCTTCAGAAAGTGAAAAATACAGTAAAAATACTTTGATTTGCTACGGACAGCATTACAGCTAA
Source organism: Chauna torquata (assembly GCA_013399475.1). Classification (NCBI taxonomy): domain Eukaryota; kingdom Metazoa; phylum Chordata; class Aves; order Anseriformes; family Anhimidae; genus Chauna; species Chauna torquata. Next base: position 44,660 of record VXAL01007838.1, on the reverse strand, counting down.
ACCACTGAATTTTTCTAGCATACTTAGATTTTGGAACAAGATTTTCATTTGGCAGTTAGCTCTCCCCAGCATCAGAAAACTTCTGTCAGCCATATTTTGAAAGTACTGTAAGCCTGTAAAGCAAACATGCAAAACCTAAGTACACTCAGTTCACGCTTTTTCAACAGAGAGATAGTATGAATTGGCAGCTGAGCTACCCAAGGCTGTAGGTCAGACTAGCCAAGAAAAATGCTCTGGCTGAAAACACAGGGGTAGAGAGAACTGAAAGAAGAAATTGCAGGAAAATAAGGCTGAATTTGCCCTGGTAACTATGAGGGGAGAAAAAACATGAATGCCACAGAAGGTCATGGGACTAGAGCAGTTCTCCAAGAGTTGGAAGGCACAGACAGGAACTCCCCCAGCAAGGAGGAACCCAGGCCCCCGCTGCCTGGATGCTGAACCCAGCCACCATCCTCTCACAGAAAGGGTGCACATTTTCCCACCTGGTATTTCCTCTCAATTATTTTTGGATACCACATTATATCAGATATAATGAAATTGTACATCATGTTTGAATGTTAAATACTTCCCCTCGGAAAAGTGGTCAAAAAAGAATAAAGCTTCTTTGAGTTTAGGAACTTAGGATCCAAGAACAGGGAGGATTTTACACCCCTGTCTTTTTCATTTCTATACATCAACGCACAATCAGTATTTCCCATTAGTTGGTTAAAGACAACTTAAACGCAACATCACACACGCACTCCTCACCAGTCCTCGTGCATTCAGACTCCCCTCAGGCATGTCTCAGCAGTCTCTCCAAGAAATGCCTTCCCAAGATCCAGAAGCACCAGTTTTTCCCTCAGACCCTAGCAAGCACAAAACTCTACTGCCAGGCTTAAGTAAGACACAGCACCACAAAAAGAGTAGGGAAAAAAAAACTGTTACCTCAAATCCCTTTTATCACCACAAGCTCCTAACACTCCTCCTGCCGTCGCGGACTGCATCAGGAAACGTGCCAATGCCCCACCCAGCACCACCCCACGCACCTGTGCTCACCCCACACAGCTGCCCGCAGGGCTCCTCACGCCAGGGTGTTAACTTCACAGGGGTTTTTCATCTGAAGTGTTCAGAGCTTCTGTTCCATGCGTACATGGGGGTCGTGTTACCACCTTATTAGAGACTTGAGGAAAGTAGCAGGAGTATTAATATTCATGAAGGTCCCAGATAGTTTAAGGATAAACCCCATGGAAAAGCCTATTGCTTAAAAATTGTGTTCCCAGGAAAGTGCTTGAAGGACTCGCAGTAAATAAGGCACAAGGTCAGGCACACCAAAAGCATGAGCCTGACAGCACACCAAACAGGCAGGAGACGTGCAGTCACCAGGACCAAAGCACACACAGGGGTTGTGCAGCTCCAGTCACCAGGAGGCCTCTACAGGCCTGGGCCTCTCCATGCTGGTCAGGGTCACAGTGCTTGAGGCCAAGTGGGCACGCTTTCAGTGCCCACTTCTCCCACTTATCTCTGGCTTTAGGAAGTCATTCAAATATTCTTGTGCTTCAATTATGCATAGCAATTAATAGCTAATGTTACCTGCCAGTCCTAATGACTTGTTTGTATTTCTAAAGCTTCTTCTTTTTTTTTTTTTAATAAATTGATGTTTGAATGACATTATTCTCACTACTGACCTTAAGAGGTCTCCTTGTGAAATGTCTGTTTCCTCTGTCTGTTTACACACAGACCTGCCCTTGTTTCCTGTACATTATGCGTGCTGCTGCTGTAAGAGGGCCGTAATGCTAAGCTGATACAAGCTTTTCTTTTGGCCTGTAATACATACTACCATAAAGTTATATTTATTAACATTTCCTGTGAACTTACATATAAATGCCTTTTCCCATGTAACAGGAGCAGCAGCAGATTAAGTCTGTACCTACACTGGTTTGATCATCATCCTTTAAAGGTGAGCACCCGGACTCAGGTGCTCAGAGCAGCAAGTCACTGATGCCTTACACATGTGGAGGTTTTACCATGCTTTAATGAATTACTGAGTGCAGCTGAGCTGAAGTATTTTAACCCATTGCAAATGAAAGGTAAAGTACTTTAGCCAAAGATCTCTTCTGCAGAGAGTGACATACATTTAAAAAAAAATTAGTATCTACTATAATCTGCTAATGCAGTACAGCTGTGTGTACCTGAATCCTGCCTCTCAGCTTGCCAGCACTGCACTGAGGGCAAACTGTCTTTGAAGAGATGTCTTCTTGGTTTGAGCATTTTCTTCAGAAAAAGCTTCATAATCAAAATGTCAGTGTAGAAATCAGTGTAATTTAGAAAAACTTAGAGCTTTTAGATGGCTTTATAGGCATACTGGGGGAAGGAACATATTTAATTTTATAGATCAGAGGACTTCATTGAAGAATAACCTGAATGCAAAGGTTAGCATTAGTATTACTTTTGACGGTCTGTAACCCAAGCAAGTGTGTTTATTCATTGTCGTGTTTCAAAATGAAGACAAAATTTCTGCAGAACTCTCTAGATGTGGGATAACAACCCTGGGGGGAACATAAAGAAAAAAAGCACTATACACTCAGTTAATAACATTCAAATTCAGAAAGATTGTGCTTCTCATTAATAAGAGAAATATACTTGCCATTTCACAGAAGAAAAATACTTGTCATATATGTTTAACTTTTAAGAGGCATTTGAACAAGCTGTTGCTTCAGACATACCGACCTGGATCCTAACTTTTTCAAACTTCTTAGAAGTAATCAACAGGCTGAACTCTACTTGTGGGAGTTAGGTGACAGATTATTTTCCCCAGTATAAAAAACAAAAGTAGCCCTCCAAAAAGAAAAGCTGTGCTGTTCAACCAGACATGATTATGACTATATCTTCATTGGAAAAAAAATCTTGCACGTTTTTAGAGGCAGCATTTATTGGAATTGTACATGGTGCAGGCTTTACTCCAGTGTTAACTAATCAAAATCAGCTTCGTCCCCACATACCCTCTCACCAACCTAAACTGACTACAGTGATATAAATACCTTGTATCACTTTGTTTTCATTAGGATTTCAGGTTCTCTGGCCAAATTTACTTTTGCCATGGAAAATGCAGCCCATGTAGCAGTTTTGGAAAAGAAATGAATAAGAGCCAAGGGGAACCAAATCTTCAGAGCAAGCATTGCCATTGGAGCTGGAAATTAAAAGATATCTCTGACAACAGATTATCTTACTCCCACAATTTGCATCCATCCAAGAGGTGGGACCTCCCACCACAACCCTACCCTACATGGCTTTGTATTTGCATAAGTGCTTAGAATCTCATTATTATTAGTAAGTCGCTGAAGCTTTTTGCTGCAGTATCTACCTGTGGTGTGAAGAGCTCTCATACCAATTCAAAGCCACTGACCTTCTTGTCTCAGTTATGACAGTCAGCTTTTAGGACACAGCATTATCCCTGTTAATGTTTTTATACGCTATTATTTAGCTACCCTATGGCATTTAGTAGCAAGGATTTAATTTCATGATTAAATTTTCTGAAATTCTGTCAGATGGCTGGAAAACAATCTATGAGAAATTTGCCACTCCCTGTTAAAGTTCAGTGTTTTGGGCCTGAACTGGATTTAGTAGCCAGAGCTGCAGCAGTGCCCCATGTGGGAGGAGGGCCTGGGCCAGTCACCACCAATTCCAGATGGCTCTGAAACTGGTATAAACAACTCGCTGAGCTCCAAAACCTCAACTGTGGGTGACCCACACAGGGGCAGGGACACCCCTGGGGACTGCAGCCATAACCTGAGGAGCAAGGAGCAGCAGACAGAAATGGTTAGGGACCAAACCCAGCCCCCTGCACCACCCATTGCCTCTTGGAGGAACTGGGGTGAACTCGGTGTAACAGGCAGCAAATCCAAGGGAAGTTGAGCCTTGGAAGAAGGAAGGAGAGTAAATTGAGCTTCCTTAAGCTGAGCCTAGGAAAGGTAGGGGAGACGTTTTGCCCATGAAAAGACCCGTTACTCTGTACCTCACGATCAGTCCATATTAGCCTGTCTGCACCTTGCTGTGAATCGGCCACCATGATCACAGCTCAAACACTGCATTGACTACATTGATCATATAGACTGTATATTCTTTGAAAAAGAAGCACTGAGTAGTTCTTCCCAAAAAGCTCATGTATTACGTTCTTTAAACCTGCTATTTAAATTACTTTTTAAAAGATTATTTTTCTTAGTGCTGACTATTTAGAAAGGCATATTTTCCCTAAACAAACTCATCCCTGATCCTTGTTTAATTCACAATTACTGGCATCTCTGAAATGAGGGAACACCTACAATTCTTGGCCTCATTGAGCTATTCCAGTTTTAAGAGGGAGCTGATTTCTCATCTGTCACTCATCATCACCATTAAACTCTGTTTGAGTGTCTTCATTGATTATACATCTGGAATTTTGCATACTAAGTAAATTTTATTACAAAAATCAGGTTCTGCTCTCCAGTGTAACAGCTAGAAAATAACATGTAAGAGGTAAGGAAGCCATTTTAGCTGTAGACTCACTTCAGTAATAAAATTCAGTCTCACAGACTTTTCGGGGGATTACTGTTCAGATCAAGTATGTTTTGGCAGACTCATACATTTAATCACCCCCAAAGAACCAAACTCTCCCATAAAATACACATCTCCCTGCTATCTGGAGCCAGAAATAACAGAGAAAAAGAAAATTCCAGAGAGATTTATTTCAGTCAGGAGTTGTGGAAGACTAGATTACAGTATAGAGGAATTTTTATTACTTATTATTATAAGAGTCAAAGACACTTGGATAGCCATCAAAGTGGATCCTCACTGTACATTACCCCAAGAAAGTATTTTGTTTCTCTACCTACTCAAGAAGAATGTATTATGTACACTGTATGAATATCAACTGAAAACTTATAAAATACAGTGTTTTCTGTATCTGTTTTTCATCTATTGTAATTATCTGGTCTAAATTTCTGTAAACAACTTCAAAATATTACCCTCGTGTCTTGAAAAGAGACAGATATTAGTAACTGGAAATGGCTAGGGATGAGCTGGGACCAGGTAAGCTTGAATAACTTAACCAAGTTGCAGAGTGCTTTGTAGGGCATTTAGGAAAAAAGCTTGGGTTTTGCAAGGCCCAGTTCCTCACTTATGTACAAAACCATCCACACTATAGCTTCACTCTGCTGCAATGCTATCAGCAGCATAGCATCTGTTTGCACATACAAAGGCCTAGCTTATCAAAGGTTTTCAGGCATGTAATTAGTTGTCTAACTCTTAAAGAAATTAATAGAATATAAACACCTAAGGAGGATAAAGCACTTTACCTACATCCCACTCCCTAAGGAATCCAGGTACAAAGAACAGTCATTATAATTATCAGTCAGATGATGAATGCCCAGGTAAGAAACATACGGCCTTATCATGTGAAAGTGAAGTCCTTTAAGTATGCTTTCTTTATGTGAATGAAGAAAAGTACATATGTAGCAGTAAAACCTGTCCACAGTTATACAGACTTTCCTCTTGAATCTGGGGTTGAAAGCAACTTAACACTGCAAGAGCAAGCAGTTACCTCTAGGCTCTCCTATGTCAGTGACCCTGTCCCTGTCAGAGGGATATCAGAGGCATGATAGTGGATTAGATGAATCTTTTGGTCTGACCAAGCACAGCTGTTCTTGACCTCTGCATTTTCTTTCAGTGTTTGATATGCCAATCTGCATGGGGCTTCCTATCCACCCAAGGCCCTATCCTTTAGCGTGAAAGGACCTAGGGTCCAAAGGAGAGTTTGCTTAAAGCAGCCTTCAGCAATGACAGACTTCTAGGGCATGAGATGCCCAGGAAGAAGTTGATTGTATCACTCTGAGGTACATGGCCTTGTTTTTCATTATTATCACAGCTACTGCTGAACTCTTTGTGGTTGACTTAATCTAAGGCCCAAGTCATCTTAAAAAAGATCACAGCATTCAGCCTTACACTTCATTTTTTGCCAATATTTTTCATGAAGCTCTGTAACATTCACCTTTGCAGACACAAAGTGGTATTTTTGTCATTGTATTCCTCCCATGTCTAAAGGTTCTTATTTGCGAATGGCAAGCTCCCTATAAAGCAGCAGGCTTAAATTTGGCAAATTATCATCCTTCAGGTTATCCCACACCCTCTGACGCTAAGATCCTACATTCATCAGATAGTTTTCAATTCCCACCTGACTTGCAGGAGATAGAAGCCCTTATATTGCTCCCAACAAACAGGTTTTCATCTTCTTTATGATTACATATTTCAGCTTTCTCCCTTCCAGCCCTACCAATTGCCCTAATTATCTTTCAGTTGTGCCAAGAGCTCCTACACTTATCACTTGCAGTCGCTGTCATAGTTGAGCATCACTGCATAAGCTAACTATTCTATTGCTCCAGAAAGCACTTACGGCACTGACTCAGGAAACCACCTCTCACAGCCAAGTGCATTGCTAAATAATCCTCTCTCTTATCTTTCTAAGCAACTTTTATATGCCACTTCTAGCTGTCCTCCTTGCTGCTCATAGTCCCGGTATTACGCTACGTTGGTTTTACACAATGGATACGTAAAGGTGCTACACAGATACTACACTCCTCGTACAATTGGTATCAAGTATCACACAAACTGTTCAACAAGTCTTGATAGCTTCAAGATATGTTCGTTGGATTTTCCTCTTCAGTGCAGATTCTTACTTGCTGCACAAATCCTGCTGTGCCCTATAACAAGTATCCTGGTTTTGATTTTAAAAAGTCATGGTACCTTTATAAAAGCTGCAGGTGGATTTGAAACACCCTGTTTACACACCTCTGCTACCACTAGCCTGTTAATTTGATGCATTGGCTTAATCATTTGCCTTACAGTGACAGGTAAAGTTACCTGTGTGCCTTTAATGTACACACTCTGCAAACCATTAAGGGAGGAGATGTAAACAGTCCCAACAAATCCCTGTAATAACTCATGCACATAAAGTTACTCATGGATGTAATGATTTGTAGAAAGAAGACCGTATTTAATAGACGAGGACCATTTTATAGAATGCCTGGAACTGTTTTCAGCCACGGGATGTGAAAATATATCAATACATTATTGTTTTTTTAAAGAGTTGAGAAGAGAAAGAAAATTACTGTAAATCAAATAAAATGTTTCTGAAGGCCATTATTTTAAACTTATTTAACCACTGATGAGATAGTTCTGACGGGATGCTGAGTAGAAAGCTTTCTTTTTCAGGCTGTTCTTAATGTTTCACGGGTAATTCCAAGTATATTTTTTTCAAATTATCAAACGTTATCTCCAAGAGGAACAGTGATTTTTCTTATTTGAGTTGGTCAATAAAAAAAGATGAGTTTCATTTAGTGGAAGAGGTGCAGCCTTTTCTATTTCTCTTGTATGCCTTCTCTTATTTTGCTTTCTTGCTCACTCTTACACACATCTGAACACAGACACACACACACAAGTGGGTGAACAGAAGACTGACAGGCGAATTTTGTTCTGTCTTGTTGCCCTTCAGCAAGCCCTTTCAGTGCTCTTCCAATACCAGAAGTATTTATTGATTTCTGCATACAACCTATGGTCTTAAAATTATTGCTATTAATAACTGGCAACATGTGTCTTGAGGTAAAGGACTTAGGACTGAAAATATTGTTCGGTTCTATTCCCAGTATTATTAATTCAGCATGTGTAACTTCTTAAGGTCTCTCTTCTACTTCTAACTTTTCCCAACCATCTTTTCACTCCACTGGGTTGCTATTAGAGTTAATTCCTTATGCCTTGATCCAAAGCACAGGGAAGTCTATGGAAAGACTCCCATCAATGTCAGTGGGTTTTCAGTAGATGCTTAATACTTTTTAAAGTACTTTGTCATCCTTTAGTTAACAGATGACGTTTGAACAAAAAAATAAGTTATAAAATTATTTGTTTTTCCTTGCTTTGTCATTGATGTTTCATGCTATATATCAAAGGGTGAACTCGCATAACAAAGGAAAATAAAAAAATGAAAAAAAAGCAAGCACAAGAATATAATCTATTGCTTTCCCTATAACATGTCAGTATTAAATCACAGAGAAAATATAGCAATTATGTTAGCAAAGGGTAGCTCCTGTTTTTTTACACACCAAACAGATAGCTTGACAGTTTGCTTTGCATTATCCATGAACTATTCTAATATTTACTTAAGTAAATATTTAGCTAGCTCAGAAAAACTTTTGTTATATCATAATTAGAAAATACTGGTAAAATACTGGAGAAAAAGCATACTGACTTACGTAGTAAGAAGTAGTCTAAGACATATAATTCCCAAAACAATCATTCTTCTTTGGACCTTCATAATACAACATTTGCAATGGTGAAACTGGCATACTGATAAATCAGCTGGGAATAGTGTATATATGTTTTTTAAAACCAGTATTTTCACAATATTGTCACAAACAACCTAGCATAAAGGACCTGCAGAGGTCCCAAGCTCATGGGCAGGGGGTGGGTGTCCAAGGCAAGGCTGGTCAAGGCCAAAGCCTATGGGTGCCCTCAGAGCCCTGGCACTCAGCATCCTTATCTGAGAGGGAAGAATCAGTCTTCAACCCATCCCATATGAAAGAGATGGTGGAGTTGTTCCAACAGGAAAAGAAATGGCTTTTGACCATGGGTATATTTCCCACATATGCACAGTGGTGCTTCTAGCTTGTGTAGGCATATCTGAGCTACTCCAAAACTGTTAAGAAAAGGGAGTGAGGAGAGAAAGTCTGCTGATGATCGTAAATAATTCATGTAAACTGGCTTCTGCAAGCAGAGCAGTCCTAGCAGCATGCAGTTTAGCTTGGGCTAAGAGCCCAAGCATTAACTCAGCTTGGATAATTTTACAGCAAGCACTCATTTCTCAGCTACCGCAGCTAAAGTGGCCATCAGTAACAAAGCAAGTGTGCTCGACGCTAACGCAGGGTTATTGGGGATGAACTGCATTAACAGGAATATACAAGAGTTTATGATTCTTTCTTAATCCAGAACAAAGAAGTAGTTTAATGTTTATTTTGTTGGCTCAGATAATCCCTCACTCTCTATTGTTTTGGGTCTTATTGGTCATTTCCAGGCCATCTTCTCCTTATCTATCCTAAAAAATGAAGTTAGTGACCAGTTACGGACTAGTGCTGAACATGTCCTTAGGGCTCATAACTGTAACATGTCATGGCTATGCAGGATATACCTGAATAGCTTACAGCTCCTCTCCTTCCTTGTCTGTGCCTCTGAAATTGCACCGCATGTGCATTCTGATATTGCTTGAAGTAGAAGTAGCTCTGCAGCTGCGCAGCCATGCCCATCTCTGCCCATTTGCATTAGGGCAGCATTCCTGCCTGCCTGACATACTGATTTCCAACTGCCCTCTGACTTTTATCTCCAGCTGTGANATGTTTCTTCACAGAGCAGAAGCTTTTGAAATGACGACTGCGCGCATGCACGCACACACAAAGCTACATGAATTCTACTCTATACTAAGAAAAATATCATTACTCTTTGACTGGACAGCCAAAACTCAGATTTTGTGGTCTTTTCTTCTTTGGAGAAGACACATTTTTGGCACTGTGTATTCCACTGATCACTGATGCAGTTCTGTTTATTTACAGAGACCTTGAACCTGACCACAGAAGGAAGCAATTAACAAGAGGCAATTTATTTGCTCCCTCTTTCAAAGCAGGAGCATTCAGAAACTCTTTTAGTTTCCTACTTGATTTTTTCAGGACCAGATTACCGGATTACTTACTCTCTCTATGTCTCTCTGTTGCATTTTCTGTTTGCCTCACCCAATGACTGGTACTCACAGCACCCAAAAACTATCCAAACTCTCCTTTTATGCGCCGCTTGGTATACAATGCATTCCTGATAGCCTTAAATAAGCTCTTTGGCTATGTGCACATGAACATGGCACAAAACTTTTGGGTTTTCAGTTTTCAAGAGTATTAAGCCTGTGTGCTCTTCAATTTATTGTTCATAAAGTCTACTTAGAACACAGGTATTTTTTCGAGCTCTTAAAATTTTCTAGCTCTTTCGTAGGCTGTTGGTTGAGTGACAAATCTGGGCCTATTCCAAAAACTCTGATGCTGAAAGAGGAATTGGGTTTTCACAGTTACTTAATTCTCTGTACTAGAATTTCAACTCACTGCTTACAAACAGTTTATAATTTACTTGTTTAAGTAGCTTGTCCTATTATTCATATCTCTGACATTGGATTACCTTTACAAAGTGTTTCCTGACATATTATTCAATCCTTAACCTTATAATAATTATGTTTCACTTTAACCTTCTCCTAACATTGGTTACTTCTTTTTTTTAACCCTACCACCTATTGCTGCATGGTAGTTTTCTCTGAAGTATGTCTGTTCTTTGCCCTCCTGCCAAAATGACATTCTACTGCCAGTTACTTGTGATATACAGTACTAATATGAGTTTTGCAATGTTTCTCTAACAATGGAGCAGATTGTTCTTGAAGTTATTAGTGGTCCATTCTCCTCTGGAAAAAAAAAAAAATATATATATATTTTTTAAACTGCTCCCTACATTTTTTCCATCAGTTTTAAATAACTAGAGACACAGATAACATTGCAGAGTTCTACAGAGATAGGAAAAGGCAGACAAACATTTTTGGAGTTGGACAGAAGTCTGAAAATCTTCTCAAAGTGATGTGAGTCTGGAACATTGAAAGAGCAACTTAGTAGAAAAGATGATGCATCTGAATTTTTGTTGTTGTTTGTTTGGCTCTGTCACTAATTTTCACAAAGTCTATGATGTGAGTAGGGCATCCACAAAGTGTTGTTCATTGTCAAGACTCTGGATTACAGCTCTGGTCCAATTCAAAAAAAAAAAAAAAAGGGCAGAAATTCAGAAATTTTAGCTTTAGTTTCACATGAGAGGAAGATGATCACCTCTAGACACAGGCAAGCTAAAGTACTTTGAAAATTCAATAATGAGGTAGATATTAATTTCAGCATAACCTCTACATATTACAGTAATTGAAAAATTCACTTTGCATGTAAATGTTTCTCTTGTATTACTTATCATTTTAAGGAATTAAAGAATATGTGTCCTGCAAAAGATGATATACAAAACAAAGTGCTATTTTTGTAGTAGTATTTTATGTAATCTCCAGCTGAACAAGTGTTTCTGATGTTCAGTCCTAACTCTTGAAAATCCTGGTTATCGCAAAGAAAGAACAGATCCTTATCTGCTCTTTTCTGGAAACTCTTTAATTATTTGCAACTTTTAATTATGTCTTATCATATTTCCCTTATTGTAACTCTGTGAAAACTTATCAAAGGACTTTTTTTTTTTGGCGCTGGTGGTTTTTTTTTTTTTCAGCGCTGTGTTTTTTTTTTTCCCCAATGAAAAAGCATTATCCATATGAGAACCTACTATAGCGAAATATATAAATGGATAATTTCCACTAGTCTTTTTAAAGCTAAAGGACAGGGGTATAATGTTATAATTGGAGATGATGAAGAGGACTTCTAAAGAACAAGCCAGCAGTGTTCATTCTTATATGTTACTATGACTGGTGAGACTATAAGATGTCTAGTTTATATACAAAATATCCACCACCACCTCAGGTGGCTACTGTTATTTGTGTTCCTTTCTACTGTAGAGATAAAACTTGGACCTCCTGTCTTGTTTTGCCAAGATTGACAGGTGTTTGAGGATTACAGAACAGCCACAAGATTGATGAGGAGCTGCCACTGTGGTTCATCACAAGAGTTTGGGGCTCAACACAAAGTTTTAGGACTACGAGTGTGGGAAAAGCCTCCTCCGAGGTACTTCTTCCTCAGTTAGGACAGTTGTTTGAAGCCAATTAGCTTGGAAAATGATTGTTTCTTAACCTAAGGTCAGTGATATCTTCACTTTGTGTTAACACAGGATGAACACCCTGTGGATTGTTCTCAAAAGCAAACTGCTGATGAATAGTGAAAGAAGCAGACGGGAGTGCAATTTTCCCCACAGTCTTCTAGGCTTGACCTGTTTTGTTACTATGAAAGTGTCAGTAACACTTTCATTGAACTATGAATTAGAAGAGAAATCATTCTTTACTACCTTCTATAGGTCATTAGAATAACCTAACAGAAATACAATTGTTTTATCCTTGCTGCACAGCACAGGCCTTTTTTAGTTGGTGTCATCAGTTTTCAAAGCTACTTTATAACACTGTGAATAAAGAATAAGTACAGCTAGCACTGAACAAAATGCATTACACAGGAGTTCAGAAGAGGAAAAAAAAGTGTGTTTCCGGGGCAGTTGAACTGAAAAGTGTTTGCTGCAAAACACTCCTGTAGCACCTGCAGTTCTGCGCGTTCCCACCAGAGGGGGAAAGAAGCTACACCATGGCAAGACATTTGCATATAAAATCCAGTGCTGTGCTGTGAAGGGAAAGGGAAGTGTTGGTTAGAATAAAAATTCAGGCCAGGGGCATATAATTCCTGCATTTGCATTGTGCCAAAGGAAAGGGAAATATGATAACTTTGGTCAAGTATGCACAGAACTTAGGACCTGGCATGTATGTATGATACGAACTTGAAATATGCATTTGAAAGCTACTGGCAGAATTCAATTGCTTGTGAGTACTGAGCAGCTACCTAGCTCTACTGAGTTATGCACAAGTTCTTTATCTGTGTATGCATTTTCCCCTGACAGTGTACTTCCAAAATTTTTCTTTGGCCATTTGCAAATTAAAATTCTCCTGTACCATATATATGAACTCTTCAGTCTTAGATTACAGTCTTCCTTTACCCCCAATAGAATCATAATATCCATTGCTTCTGTATTTTCTTCCTTTGAAACCCAGTAGTCCTCCAATTCCCTCCTCTTACTTCCTTCCAGGCCCAATATGTCTCAAGGTATTATTTTTCTACTCACTTCCTCGAGCATTGTTATTAAGGTTTTAAATTCCCAAAGCCTTTTCTCAACAAATAGTGGGACCTGTGCCAAAAACATCGAGAGGAACTACTCAGAGATGTTCCCTTAACTATTTAAGAGATTGGAAGAGGAAAAGTATGTCCCTGATTCCAGGTCTATAACAACTGCATTTCTTTAATGTTCAAGAGAAATGAAGCACTTTTACATTTGTTAGGTGAATATATCTCCAATTTTCATCTTTTCTTTTTGCTCAATTATAATTACATTGCGTTCTATGACACAACTGTGAATATTAAATACTGTTGCAAAATTTACATTGCTCCTTTCCCACTCCCAGAAAAGCAGAAAATATTATTCCAAATGCAACTCGAGTGATACACGTTGCAATGTTTGTGTTTCATTGATCAGAGCCTGATAACCCCGCCTTTAAAAACCCACAAGCCATGTACTCTTACATAAGCTCTCCTAAACACATCTGGGTTAACGCATTCAAATCTTGACCTGAGACAAGATTAAAAACATCATATTCACATTCAGTGTCATCTGAGGATTTGAAATTAAATGGCTACAGTAGAAAACATGTGCTTCTTATGCCTCTTAGGTGTCAAGACAACCTCAATCCTCTAAACTAAAGGTACCATTTCATTTTTGATAACCAAATAATACCCATCTGGAGACCTAACGAAATTCTTGCTCCTGCATCTGGTCTCCTGGAAAACCTTAAACACATACATGGACATAACACTACACAGCCACTCTTAATGTTTTCAGCAGGGTTCACTCCAGGGATCCTGAAAGGTAAATTGGCTCCCCATTTCTTTCCAGCACACCTGCTATTCTTCAAGCCAGTTCAAGACCTCATACTGATAAATGGCAATTGACACATATGGTAACACCTATTATCTTCCCAACATCCAGATGAGGGTACTAGCTTTTTACGTGGTGAAGCAAGTTTCTAAAACAGAACTGAAGGAAGCAAGAAAAACATATGGCCCCTTCTAACTTGAAGAAAAATGAAAATAAGTGGGGCAGAAATGATGATTTTTTTGTTTTGGGTTTTGTTTGTTTTTCCTAAAAATACAGATCAGAATGCCTCAGTTACCAGGCAAAATGCAGCTTTATCTCCCTCCTAGCTTATCTAACAAAACCCCATCTAATTTTTTGATGGAGTCTGTTTTTTCAGTTTCTAATTAGCACTCATATCTGGGGTTTAATCACAACATTCTGCCTTTTTTAGTCAAGTACCTGGCTTATAGTCTTGTGATAGCAGTTCTTATTTAGCTCAGCAGGTCTGACGATGTTTGTGCACTGCAAACCTGTTCCCTTCAGGACCATGAAATAGTAATCAATAGCTAAACTGCCCCTGCCCTAAACAAAAAATATTTTGCTTAGAACAAAAGCATTTCTGGGGGAAAAGAGCTAAAACCCATCCCATTAGACTGTCTAGACAGTAAAGAGCACCATCCTCTGGATATGAGTAGTCCTAAATTCTTTAGGCTTTCTCTGCAAAATTTCTCTATGTCAGTATGTTTTGCAGACAGTATGTAATACCTCAATTCATTTCATCAGCCTTTTGGATCTTTAGAATTCAACTGATAGATGTTCCCAGACTTGGAAAGCAAACCAGCAGAGGCATTTTCACTGCAGACTGGGAGCTGTGGCTGTTCTGACTTTCCATAGGCTCTCAAAATGCTAGGTCAATAAACAGAGCCAGAGAAGATCCAATATACAGTATCTATCTCTAACATAGTTACACAAAGCCAACAATGTTCATAAGAATTGCTGCCTCTCAGTATTCATAACATTACCACATATAGCTCTGCTTCTCTCATGCAGAGGCTATCTGTAAAAGCGATGGAAATAACCACCGCACATGGATTCTGTTTGTAAGGTATGGAATCTTATCTGGAGTGACTGATAAAAGCACAAATGCACAAAAATGCAGGTGTATATGTATTTTCTACTGCCTCTAGACAGAGTCTTTGGTGTGCATCAGGTGGCTGCATCAGCTTCAGTTAATTCGGATCATTCAGTAGAGCAGAGATCATAAGGAACAAATCTTCTAGTTACTAGTATCTTCTAGAAATTTCTAAAACAAACAAACAGAAAAGCTTCTGGTTGTTCCAGTCCACTTGCATCCAAGTGGTAAGTTATGCTGCCACTGTCCTTCCTAACTCATTTTACCATTTGTTTCCATAGTATGGATGTAGCGGGATAAGCCTAGCATCCCACAGTACCACTCTGTAGGTTTGCACCCCCCTCCACATCCTCACATCCTTCAGTGCGAAGATATCCTATGCCAATCTGCTCACTGAGCATTTTGGCATACAAAATCATCCTAAGTTTTTCCTGGGTAACTTCTCTGTCATTGGGCTGTGTTACTCGTGAAAAGACAAATCTAAATCCTCACTTACAAGTGTTTAGAGCAGGTCTGAATGCATAATTTATCACAAGTGAATGGAGAAAAGCAGGACTCAGCAGAGCAGTTAAAGTTAGATGTTACCTACTTAAAGGCTGTCTCAAGTATTAGGAATACCAGGCATAGAGAATTATTGCAATCCCACCAACAGTTTTTGTCTCTGTCCTATAAAATCAACGCTCTAGAGACTAAAGAGGGCAGGGCCCTGATCACCTTCATGCGAATCTTAGAATAAGTGTTATAGTCAGGAGCTTTAGCATCTCGCCTCCCAGGGGCTGTAGCTCTCCACCTCCTGGTATCTCTGGTTTTGCCACAGAAAGCCATCAAGTGGTCTTTCTGATTGTGCTGTGGGTATTGTGAAGCTTGAAATCTGCACAAAGACAATTCATACAGTTCATCCAAATTTGGCTCTCCTAAGACGCAATGCAGACATGCCAAAGGTGAACTAAGAGCTATGGTATGGACATACCTTACTCATGATACTCTGTAAGTTGAACTTCCAAAAAATTTCCAAATACAGTAGACATGCAGCTGTATCACCTAAATTTAGCTGCTTAGCTTCAGCATCCCATCTCTGAGTACTTTCAACATTATTAGGCTTTCGTAATACTTACATGCAACTACAACTGGAGAAAAATAGAGTGGCAGAAATTGGCCCAGTGGATATACTAGATGGGACCGATGAAAACAATAAGCAAAGTTAACCTCTGTGGTTTTAAAAGTTCAAACAACCTTCATTTTCATTGACATCTGGCCTGTCTGATTCTACTTGGGAAGAGGTGATGAAACAACACTGAAAAAGACCGAGTTTCTTCCCTCTCTATACTTCTAACTTAAACCACGCATACAGAATTTCACTAACACTCATTATCCTTCACTATATTCTTTAAAGAAACAGGATATTTCACAGTTTTTAATTGCATGAAAATAAAGATTTTGGAATGTATTTTTGTTTATAACAATTAAGTAACATAATTTCAACCCTTCAAAATAAAGTAACCAATAAAATGCGAAGTTGAAGAAGGATATATTTCCCAGGTGTTCAAGGCAGAGGATGGCCTTCACTTTTTGAGACAGGGCAACACCATGTTGTATCGAGTTCAAAGACATTCTTAACAAACCAACATGGCCCTCTAGGGATCCAAAGCCCACCAGTCTGCAGGACAACTAGTGTCCCCTCCAAACCAAATAATCTCTAGTCTCTCTAGAGCTTTTCATCTCAGTCCACAGAAAAATAAAAAAATCAAAGTAACTGAAATATAGTGAGACAGACCGTAACAGTCTGGAGCGTAAACAGTATCTTTACAATGGATCAGTGCTCCCTGTCTTTCAATGGGATCAGCTACCAACCAAGAGCAATTAGTGGAATACATTAGGCAAATATTGGTAATACTTATTTTTTGCTATAAAGCATCTAGCAAATGCAACGTTTTTTTTCCCTAGCTAAACTCTGCAAGCAAAACAAATGTTATTATGCCAATGTTCATACAACGGTTCCAAATAGTATTAGCTTAGAATTGTAATAAAACACATTATCCTTCATTATAATCTTTAAAGAAATAAGATTTTTTTTTTTAATGAGTTTAATAACAGAACAGTAAGATTTTGCAATGTGTTTCTCTTTGGTGGAATTAAACAGAATGTTTTCATCCTTTAAAATTAAGTGCACAGAAAAAGCTTACTTTTAGGACCACCGACTGTGATCATGCTAATAGCAATGGAATTGAAGAAATAGGATACACCATTTTAATTCACGGCTCTACCTTTTGTTCTTCATTTTTCTGTTGCAGTTACTTTTTTAAGTGGATAAAACTTTCTGTTGTTTTCTGTTTGTTTGCTTGCTTGCTTTTTTCCACTAAAGGATACTACCAATATATTTTTTTTCATGGATAACCAGTCCTACAGCATTCTTTGATAACACTTGTAGTTACACCAACACTAGAAACAACCTGTAAAGAGATTTAATAAAATAGGCACCATAACTAGCTACCGAGGAGAATTTCAGATTGAATGTTTGTATATTTCTCTGGGTATTTGACATGTTTGTATACATACAGAAAGACCAATTAACTTAGATATTGTAAGTCCATGAGAATACCCTATGTAAATATAATGAATGATTTCTGTAAGCAAATACCTCTGTAAAATAAGTTATTCAACCGTTCTGGCAGACAGCTTGTCCTTTGTCCAATGCTTCAGTTGAAATTAGAAGAAAATGCAACCAGAGTAGCCTTATAACATAACATATGTAAATCTTTTCTGAGCTTTTTGGTAGCAACTTAAATGCCCTTAAGCATGCAGACTGATGGTCTTGGTAATTGTTTTCCCAGCCATTTGGGATCATCTAATCATTCTTTAAATTTTGCATCAGTAGCACCTGTACTCTTGCATCAGCTCACACTTCTGTGCTGCTTTTGGGACTGTTAGCAAAACTAGCTGCTGATGTAACTCCAAATTTTACTGCAGAGAACATGTGCAGAGACAGCACTTGGTTCAGTGGAGACGTTATCAACATATGAACAATGAATATTAACAACTCACTTCCTGCGCATAGACTTTGGTAGAGAGTTGCTTTGTACTGCTAAAGAAATGCCAGTATTTTCTGCTCCTCATTTATATATCTATTAAGTACATCTAAATGACGCTTAGGGAATCCATATTTGGATGAAAGGAGCTATAGAAATTGAGCTCATGCAGTGAATCTAAATACAAATTAATTCATTTATCATGAGACAGATATCTTAACAGGTGAGTATTTTCCTATATCCCACTCAGCCTTTTACTTTCTTGCCATAGTTATGAGACAAGATAAATCCCAGAAACTTTATCAGTTACCAAACTTTCTTTTCATGTCACTGACAAAGAAAATAAAAATGATTGAAAATCAATTGCTCTTTGTAAAGCTCTTAAGAACTATCTGCAGTCTTCCAGCAGTTTTATTCAGCTATGTGAGCAACAGCCAACTGTGGGCCTTTTGTTATTAATTAGATTTAATTCATTTTCAATACATCTTCAGGTATACATTCAATACTGTAGAAAGCAGCACCACTATATTCCCATCCCTTTCCTCATAGACAACAAGTATCTTCACTGTCAGACCTGGAATTACCTTAGACAGAATGTCCCCAGCAGTTCACGGACTTCAGCAAAACTGTCACTGACTACAAAACCCAGATGTAACCTTCTCTTAGGGAAACTTATGAGCTTGCGTCTGTGGCATCCACTCAAAATGCTGTAGTACTCACTCTTTGGAGAGGTGGCTGTGGCAGCTAAGCATAGAGGCTTGCCTAGCCCCCCATCCTGCCACAAGAGATGGTGGTGACAGTGCCTGCCTGGAGGTCACCGAGTGGTAGCTCACTGACAGGCACTCCCACCTCCTGGGGTTTGCAGCTTCCTGATTTCCTGAACCAAAACCATTATCCCTGTAGTTAATAACCCCCTCATGGAGCCTTCTTACGTTTGCCTAATTTGTCTAATTGCTTTTTGACACTATGTAAATGTTTAAACATCCACAGCACCCTGTTGCAAGGAATGCTTCAGCTTAATTACGTATTGTGTGAAAACAGAAAGTCTGGTCTGCAAAGGGCAAACTTAGCTTCTAAGGGACTTTCACAGTTAGCCTGGCCTTTTGAAAGGATTTAAGACGAATTTAGTGTGATGTGCTCTTTATGATTAGAAATGTCATCTAGTGCATTATCTGGGAGTAAATATCTGCAAAGTTCCTGTAACAAGAACTATAGGATGCAGATATGCTCCTGCACTGGAATTAGGTGTTCCCTTAAGAGACATTCTGGGGGACAGGAGGAGCTACCAAAAGCAGTGGAAGCCCTGGGGCTGAAGGGAGGGCAAGGCATGAGAAGAGGAATCTGAGCTGGCAATTTATGTGTGAAAAATGAAACTGAGCTCGGCTCAGACTGTGGACTGGTATTAATCATCTGTGAGCTGGGATGAAAGCAACCAGCATGTAAACTCTAACAGGAACAAACCCTATCTTTGTTGTTATTTATGAGAGTTTGTCACTTTTTTCCTTTTTTTTTTTTTAACTGAACAGAAAATGTAAGTTACTGAGGCTCTGCCTTAGAGGCAGCAAAAGAAATAGGGATTGCATATAAATGGATTAATGTGATATATTTAAAAATGAAAAGGATTAAGCTCTCGTTAAATTATTTAGGTCTGGTTATGAATATACACGTAAGTATAGACAGAGCTTCTCCTTTTATTCTTTACTAAAAGATTGGATGACTTAAGAAAAAGAAAGGAAAAAAAAATCCATATCAAATAAGGATGAAATTGAAATCCTTCTCATTTATTTAACTCAGCGCTTGCTCTATAAACAAATGTGACCCCTGTTTTGCATCGGTGGCATTAAAGATGCTGATTTCTTTACTTGGCTCCAGAGATTTTTTCACCTGAGATACAGGAAATGAGATGAGACCCTCTATTCAGATAAAAATATAATTCCACTGTGACTCAAAGACATTGTAAAGATGACTGGATTTCCACCCAGACAAAGCTGTGAGCCACAGTTAGATCTCTAGTATATCTATATAGGCTAGTTATGCTGAGACTGTGACAGGTGTGGATTTTACCACATCTCAGCTCAAAGTTAAGATCTGAACCTGAAGAATTTCAGGCTGAGTGATGCATAAATATATCACAAAAAAAAAAAGACAAGAGGGCAGTGACAACCGAAATTATAATTGTAAAGCAGTTCTTTTCTAACTCCATGTTTCAGCCCCTCAAAAACCTCAACTACTCACTCTAGTGATTGAAATATTTCTAATTCTAGCATCTTCAACATGATACAATAAAAACATCCGAGCAGGAACATTTCAGCCATTTCATTTGAGTAGGATAGTAGGAAAAAATGAATAAAGCTTAGCCATTACAAAAAGACTATTTAAATGATCTTCCGAGTTTAAATGATGAAGCATCAGTAACTGTGAAGGGGAAATACAAAGAAATAGCTATTTATATGTGTTCTAATTCACATACAATGTAAAACAAATTGAAAATTGTCTTGCAGAGTGCACAAAAAATCACTATGGTACTACCTGACATCTTCTGACAAGAAATGTTCTCTTTTAACCATCATCTTGTTTGCTGATTTATGATACTTTTGGTGTCATAAATTGCAACACATTGTAGACAATATTATTTTGGTACCTGATAAAGATGTCAGAGAATGTCCTACGCGGGCATTGTTACATGTTATTTCAGAAAAATAACTTACATCTCATCCTGAGTGTGGCACAGAGCAAGAGGATTTCTGAGATAACATTCACTTTATACCCTAAGAGATGGGAAGGGTTATGTTCTCCTACTATGACCAACCAGCCCTCCATGCCGTTTTAACTGAAGATAGGAAAGCTACTGAGCTAGACAGATGATAGGATCAGCTTCCATTCACTGACCATGAAAGAATAGGAGTGGCACAGTATAAAGTTTCTTTACACCTTGGCAGAATATTCAATACTTCTTAATTATTGGACTGCAGTGTGTTTTGTGCATGGGAGGAGAGCAAGAGACAAGGGTCATAAATTGAAACAGGGGATGCTCCAACTGAATATAAAGGGGGAAAAATCACAGTGAGGATATCATGCAATCTCCATCTTGAAGGTTTTCAAGACCTGAATGGACAGAACTTTAGGCAATCTGGTTTACATCCAGTATTGACCCTGCAATAAGCAGGAGGCTGGACTAGAAGCTTCAGGATGTCCCTTCCAACCCAAAGGAGTCCTTGAGTCTGTGAATCCATTTGATGCGTACCATTTTGAGTATCACTTCACTTTTTGTTTTCAAATACTATAAGAAAATGAGAGAAATATATGTAACAGGAGCTGATTTGTACTCAGAAGACGAAATTTTCTTGTTAGTGGATCAAGAAAGGGGTGTCAAGACTGGCTCTCATGAGATCAATGGCATAAATCCCTATGAGTAATGTCAGAGTTAGGATTTCTAACTCACTATAGAAATGCAAGCTGTTCACATCCAAATACTAAACATCATTATGCATCAAAAGGGTGCCAAAATTCAGCTACCAAGCTTTAAAGGAAGTATGTGCTCATCCATAGCATTGACTTTGGAGCTGTGGGGAAAACAAAGAACACTGCTTAGTCACCTAAATTTTAGATACCTCAGCTTGTAATTGTCTGTCCTAGCCTGAGATTCAATTTATGAATCTAAAAAATAACCATATTACCAAGGCCATAGAAGGAATTATCAGACAGTGATGTTATGCTACATTATAAGACTCTCACTCTCACAGTATTGCTAGTCTTCACATTGTGTATGTGAGGTTAGAGTGCAATTGCTTGGTAAGGAAAGATGCTGGAAAGAGAGAAAAAGGGATTGGCCTTTTCCTAACCTCTCTTCTTAGAGTCCATCTTGGGGATATGGTTGTTTCTTGAAAACTGAACGTAGGAATAGAGTCTGAAACTACAAAATAATCATTTTCTTTTTGGTGGCCACCTTTTTATATAAATAAAATAAACTACATTTAGAAATTCTCTAGATTATATGTCAGTAACTTGTCATCCAAACAGAAACTGACCTGCAAATTTTTTAAGCAGAAAACCTGGAAGTTTTCTGCAATTATGCTTGTTGTTATCTCAGTATAAATTTCTGTTTGATTGCATTTGAAATTCCTTAAGATACATATTCTGTGTGCATCAGGTCCTCAAACTTCGTTATCACAAATAAAATGAAAAAGATATTTGAAGCCTGAATAATTATATTTTTATGAAAGAAAATGTAAATGATATTTACACAAGCTCATTTTAAAAGCAACAGTTCACATACATTATGCTGGATGGCAGTCTGACTCATTCAAGACATAAGAGGAATAATGTGTTATACAAGTAGTTATAATTAAACAACTATATTAATTTTTGAGTTGTGTATACTTAACATGATAAACCATCATTCACTACCAAATCAATTTGTAATATTCATTGACATTTTCAATTATTATTTAACTGTTTTTCACAATTATCTGGCTAATATTGTTTGCAATGATGGTAGCATCAATGAGCAAATTATTTTCCACGGTGAGAAAAAAT
The DNA here is from genome assembly GCA_013399475.1 of Chauna torquata. NCBI lineage: Eukaryota > Metazoa > Chordata > Aves > Anseriformes > Anhimidae > Chauna > Chauna torquata. Next base: position 22,301 of record VXAL01007838.1, on the reverse strand, counting down.
GTAGAAACTTCTTCAGATAAACATGTTTAGACATTTCACCATCTCTTCAAAAAATCCATGAAATCAGTTATTAATAAATTTTGCTGTACAGGTGTTATAAGGAAATTTATAACAAGGAGGTTAGAAAAAAAAAAGTATTCTGTTTGGACAATATTGTTTCATGCAAAAAAATATTTCACAAGAAAGTGAAAATTCTGGTAACATAAATAAGATTTTTTTAAAAAAATTAAAGTTAGGATGTAGTATTAAATTCAGTATTGCTTCATTTTTTGCTGACTTCTCATTTATACTAGTCTTATTTCTACACTACTGAAACAGAATATCTCAATATTTAATGCTTTATCTTTTTTTTTGTTGTTGAAATTTCTTTCTATGAAGCATTTTGAAATGTCAGATTTTCCACCTAGCTGAAGATGAAAATTATTTTCAAAATGTGAGAACTTCCAGGCAAGTAGAATTTCTGTTTTCCTCCCAAAGCTATCAATGAAACTTGGTGATCAGTGTTCACAAAACTTTGAGATGCAAATTTTTTTTCTGCTCATCCTTCCATGCTCTCATGACCAAGGACTGGTCACTGGTTCCATATGAGCAAAAATCCCTTCAGCTGACATAAAATGCCCCCAAGTCAGGAGAAACCATCAGAGGCTAGGCAAGTGTCTGTACATTATCTTCTCCACTGCACAAACAAATAGTTTTACGTGACAGATTTCCTCAGTATCTTAAAAGCTGAAGGAATGAATTTTTTATGGAGAAAAGGAAGTCTTCCAACATGTAAAGATGATAGCCTTAATGAAAATTAAGCCAGAAACAAGCTCATGTAAACCAAGATGGTAAAGCCAGATGATCTTTCAAGAAAAAAGAGAGAAAAAAAATGCTACTGTTATTATCTCTGGTTACTTTGGTCTTGCAAATAAGATACATAACTGGTATGCAATATTGATGAGGTCATGACCTGTTTGGCAAACACAAGACCCTTCCCTTTATTCAAAGGAAAGAGTGCCAATAACACATCTCATAAATACTTCCCTACCCACTGGCAAGAAACTATTTTTGGATGTATTAGAAGGTTTTGTTAGGAAAGACCTACCCTTAAAAAATCCTGCTAACAAAGTGAAACCCAAGTGAGAAATATATGAGAAAATCTCTCATTTGAACTCAGTTATTTCATGCTGAAATGAAATGGTTTTGTGTTTTCTAGCCTAAAACTACATATATGACTCTCTGCCCTAGATATTACATGTGTCATAATTTTTCCCAAACACCTTTTGCTCTTTTCTTTCCTAATTCTTGACTCTTTGGGTTTTCTAGTTTCATGAACATAGATAGTGTCAACATAAGGGTTAAAAAATTAACTTTATGTACCATATATTTGAACTACCAAAGAGCATACAAATAGCTGTTTGTCGGCTGTATGGACTAATGACTGGAACAGCATGGACTTGTTGTGTTAACGAAACTTCAAGAATAAACAGCTAAACAATCAAACATTATTGAGACAACTTGCACGGGCATTTTAGACTGATTTTGGAAATTGAGGGGTGGGAAGGTTGAATTAACTGATATAACTGATTAATGTCAAATAATGTATTTATTTATATGCTGATTTATTTATATGATGAACATATTAGGAATAATTAACACTTTAAAGGTATTTCTATCAAGTTCGTGAAAAAGTAAGTATAAATTTACAATACTGAATAATACAAAAAAATATACCTAGTATATTTTAGTATACCTAAAGACTGAACTGTGTTACCTTCTCAGATGCATAATTTTGGTCTAAAGACACATTCCTGAAGATGAAGAATAAAAACGGGGAAGAAAAGGAATTGCTATTCCTGTCTTTAAGACAGAAAGAAAGGCTTGTATAGATGGCATACAAAAGTAATAACAAGAGCATAATGTTATAATGCAAATACAGAAAAAAAAAATTGTTTCTAGAGGAAAAACTTTCAAAAATGTGTGTGGTATCCTGGTGGGCACCCATTATAGCACAGTTGGTCCAAAACAAAATTAAGTAGCTCTTTCAGCCTACAGAATGTATGTGTGTGTATATATGTATATATGTGGAAATAAATATACTTGTACATACTACTACTTTTGGTAGTAATAAGAAATATTTTGAAGAACTGTACTGCATCATTAGTAATACTGTCAGCAGTTCCTTGAAAACTCTTTTACTGTACATTCTAAGAGAAAAATATCTCAAATTAAAATACTTTTCTCATTTTCTCCCAGCATTTCTATTATTACCTGACCAAGATCTTGTAAACATTTTTTTCTTTTTCTATTTTATTCTGGAACCCCTTGACCTCCAATCACTTTTTATATATTCCATTCCTATTTCTGCAACTGGAGTACTGCATATCAGCTGTTAAGTCTCTTTTCCTTGACAGTGTTCACACTGTCTTATTGGTAATGCCAGGAATATTATTAAAAATAAATAAATAAATAAATTCAGTGCAATATTTTATTTGCTGCTTGTCCTAATTGAAAATAACCCCTAACAGAACTTGACTTCTGAAGCTATGTCAATTATTTTAGTTGCTTGCACATGTGCCCTATGGATTTTGGCATTCTGGAGTCTTAGACCAATATTTGTTCATTACTTCTGTGTGGGTAATTCTTGATCACAGATTATGTACCAGATATTGAAAGAGGGTCTGCAAAATGCTTGATTATCCAGTTATTGCAGCTTTGCACAAAATGCAGAAAGGTAAGGTCTCACAACAGCTGAACATTGTTTCTGAGAATCTTTAGGTTTTCCTATGACTCTTGCACTTTTCCTGCCACTTTCACATCCAGGATGCAATAAAGAGACCAGGTAACCACGATTCCAGGCTCCTTTCCCATCCAAAATTCATCCTGGGTAAGAAAATACGCAATTTGGTGGAGTTCGGGACTTTTGTGATACTTAGATGGCTTATTTAACTCAGAATAAGAATGAATAATTTGTCTTGCAATGCGTAGTAAGACAATTTTTTCCTTGATTGTAAAATCAACAGTTACAGACAGAATTCATGACTTCATTTAATTTTTTACTCATTTACTTCTCTTTCCTAAAGTTTCTTCCCTTTCTCCTAACTTTGAGGTACCATGGTAGTTCAAGCTCGATCTAAATCAGAATGAGCACACCCTCTTTCTCTAGCCTGCAGATGCATTTATGCGTTCCCTCTTGTTTCAGCAATGCTGCCTGTATAATCATGAGGAAGGCATTTCACAGATTTAGACTGGCAGAAAATGTACTCTGCAGACAGAGAGCGGGAGTGCCCAACTACTGGAGGCACAGGACAGCACTGCTATGCCAGCTTGGCTCAGAGCATGGTGCTGTGGAAGCCCAGTGCAAGTGAAGGTGAGACGTATTTTTGCTAATACACAAAAAATTTTAAAGGGATTGTAATTGGTAAAAAGAAGTCTTTAA